>CM038721.1:13216485-13318985 GCA_021613375.1 Megaleporinus macrocephalus | reverse complement strand
ACCAGCATAAAGCTCTCGACACACAAACAAAAAGCTGAAACAGATGCACTTCAAACGGCTGTCTTGACAAAAACGCCCACACAGAGAGCTTCCCTCGGCTCAGCATATGACAACAGCCTCCTCCGGCAGCTCCTACGCCGCAGAGCGGAGCGGTGGCAGCTCGATGTGTGATGTTTATTTGATTAAGTTAGCTCGGCGGCGAGAGGAGGCAGTGTCGCTTTCATTCTCTACAGCCATAAAAGATTAGATCCGATGAGAAACTCTTGACGGCTCACTGTAAAGTCATCAGACGGAACGTCAAGTGAGCCAAGAGACCTTTAGGGACAGACGCGGGGACTTTAAATCAAACGAATCATCGTCATCTCATTTGGTTACAGATATATATGTATAAATACTTCTACATGTTCTTTAATCAATCCTGACAACATGAAAAGTCATGCCTCATAACCCTGATTCAGAGATCGTTACTCAACTAATCGTGTCTGTCATATTACAAAGTCGGGGATAAACTGTATTCAATGAATTCAATGCATTACATGAACCATTAAGTAAACTTTGATCACAGAGTCTTGGCGAGTGCCTAAACGACCGAGCGAGAAATGCCACCAATTTATCTCAGTTACACAGACTCGAGCCTCGCCGCTCACTCGCTGGATCTCACAGGACCGCATGGTATGCAGAGACTCGAGAGAGGGATTAAACAGTTTTGCTGAGTGAGTGTGGGGTGCATTCATATGGGGTAAGTTCACGGGGGGTAAGCTGTGCCGGGAGGTCCTGTGTAAGCTGTGTGGAGGGAGGTCAACAGTGGCTTACAACTGATGTGACATATGAATGCTATACTTTATTAAGAACTAGTATCGATACATATCATAAGCATTAGGATAAGTACCAATATGTTGTTAATTAATTATTAATATTTAACATTGAGCAGGGCTCTTACACAGAATAATAAAATCATCCAGATAAATTCAGATAAATAATTTCAATAAATAGTGTCATTTTTTACTTATGAGAGTGTACTGAGAAGGGCTATTTCATAGAATAATAAAATAATAATAAAAAAATAATACCTTGACTAATTAATCTAATAAATCCGATTTTAAAAATCAGATAATAAATAGTTTAATTATTTTTTTTTATTTATTATTAAAAAAATCATATCTTGACTAATTAATCAGATTTTAAAAATCAGATAAATATTTTAATAATTTATTTATGTACAAAAGTGTACTGAGAAGGGTTCTTACATAGAATTTTAAATGTTGTATTAGTCTATCTTGACTAATCTACTAAGTCATATTTAAAATAATCAGATAATAGTATAATTCATTTATTTTTATGTATGAGCATGTACTGAGAAGTGCTCTTACACAGAATAATATATATTTTTAATTCTATCTAATAAATCAAATAAATCAGATTTTAAAAATCAGATAATAAACATTGTAAATATTTTTTTATTTATTTATGAGAGTGTACTGAGCAGGGCTCTTGCATAGAATAATTAAATAAACACATAAAAAAACACATATTGACTCTCCCTATGAGCAAAACTAATATTTTAACTAGTGCCCAATAAACACAAAAATAAGACCAACTTTCTAAATTTCTGCTTTTATTTGATAATAAATCCAATAACAAAATCTAATAAATCATTCTTTTTGTTTACGATACTTCTTTTATTTTTATACTCACACTTTCGTTCTCTTTATTTCTAAACTTTTTCATGTACCGCAATATATATATATCACCTAATACCACAAACTGGCTCGAGCGTCATGATTATATCGTAACATGGACCCGCTAGCGATCAGCGCCCCTAGCCAACAGTTTAGCCCTCATTCATAATGTGAGAGCAGAGCAGAACTGGAGGCTGATGTGCGAGTGCAGCGGTCCCAAGGTGCCTGCAACCCACCGGCATACACATTATGAAGTGCTTATGCCAAATCTGCGCCAAGGACAAGCCGAGCGGCCGACGCTGACCCAGAAAAGCAGACTCTCCTCTCGCTGTGTGCGAGCTGATAATGCTTCAAATGAATGGAGATGGCCCACACGCCTTTGGGGGAAGTTGGTGGTGGTGGGGGGGGTTTTGAGTTGGAGCAGCACAACCTGCCCAGAGAGTCAGACGTTTGTGTTTACTTCCAAAATGTGATTTTGCACGGCGAACAGAGGCGCTCTGGAGGTGTCGAGGAGAAGTGCCCCAGAGGACCCGGTGATCATAATACCTTTGGCTCAGGTTCTTTCCCAAAGCGCAGACAAGGGGCCCGGACTGAAATCCTAATGAGTTCGCAAATCTCCCCCACACCTCGCTGGCATTCTGATTGTGAGACGTTCCTGGAAGAGGGCTTAGCTCTTACCTTCTGCCTGGGTGGCCACCCGGAGGGGTGCAGAACTCTCTCCCGGACCATGCTTGTTGTGGGCTACCACCCGGAAGGCGTACTTGGTGTCAGGCTTGAGGTTCTGGATGGTGACCTGCATTTCTCCCGGCCGGCTGGTGTTCACCATCCTCTCTCTGAGGAGAAGCAGGAACACGATACGAGAATATTTTAATTTTGTTCTACCTAAATCACCAAAGTATGACCTCAAACTGGGCATGACTGGCAAATAATTTCAAACAGACTTGCTTATGTGATTATTTTAAAAATAACTGTATGTCAGAAACCACACAGGAAAGCAATTTAAATGAGATTATTCAATTATTTTTAGATCTTTCCTTGTAATGTGTTTTCATTTATAGTAATTATAGTAAGCTTTAAGTATTATAAAGAAATTTCAGGTCTGGATTTCACTTTCTCAGTGAGTAGCTCCTTGGCAGCTACTAGGGCTGTCTATTGGCAAGAACCTGGCAATACGTATCTAATACAGCGGTGATACAATTCAATTAATTAACATATACTGCGATACTTCAAACAAAGTGATATACTTTTAAAATCCTTTAATAAAAACACACCATTGTATGAACTGGTTTGCCAAAGCTTACAACAGCATTGCGCCCTTGTGCTGCTTGTTAATGTTGGAGTGGAGCTAAAAATGGACTACAACACTAACATCTAGCGTTCAAAGGTTTAAACACAACACACAATGATTCACTGTCTGCCAGGAATCTGTGCATGTAAACTGTTTATTGAAAATGGATACTGTGCTTTTGAGAACTGATACAGTATCACTAAACATAATATTGAGATATTCGATATTTTGATATTTTCTTACACCCCTAGCAGCTACACATCCTTCCAGACTCCCAGTGCTGAGGTCTCTTTTTACAGAGGAAGGACAAAAACATGGTTGTTTTTAAATTCTAAAGCAGTAATAGAGCTTTAGACTTTCTCTCTCTTTAAGTGCTGTTTATCTGATGCTCACAGATACACTTTTTACAGCATTTCCATCGACTTTACTGCCGTTTTGACAGGAAATCAAATGAACGCAACATAGTTTTTGACTTTTCTTCAATGCACTTACTGCCGTGTGTAATTTAGAATGCTTTTGCTGTTGTGTTACTGTAATATCAAAGTGTGGACCATTCGGCGCAGAGAGGTCAGTCCAAGCTTTACCTTTTGGCTCCCTCCAGGCTGTAGTAGACGGAGTAGGTGGTATCGTCCCCGTGCGGCTCGAGCGGCAGGCGCCAGGTCAGCTTGATGAAGCGGGTGGACACGAGCGAGGCCACCACGTCTCGGGGCGCAGAGGGGGTGGGGCCGCCTCCGGAGCCTGGGGTTACACGGTCAGTAGTGGCACGGGTCAGTGTGGGAGAGGGGGAGGGGGTGGCTACAGTTTTGAGTGCAGGCAGCAGGGGTGAGTGGATGAGTGGAGTGAGGGAGGGGTAACGGGAGCGTGAAGAATGGAGGTGGAGTGTGAGGTGGTCAAAAAATTTAAAATAAACAAAAAGGGAGGAAAGGACAGCAAAAAATAAAAAGACAAAGCAGAGAGAAAAAAAACAAAACAACAACAGCATAACAAAAATGCATCCATGATGGGGGATTACACAAGACCATTACAACGGAACAGGGCTGCCACGTTGAGGTGGGTCAGAAATCATGTAGTCTGATAATTATTCATTTCAGAATCCTACATATATTTATAAATTAGGGCTGTCCAAGCTATTAACATGATTAATATGATAAATTAGTGATGTTTTTATACAGTCAAAGCGTTTTTCTCTAGTAGTGCTGGCTGACAGCCAGCTGCTCATGTGCTGCATGTTCCTAGTCCACAGCTGTAGGCCTCTTATATCAGCCCAGGGTTTAAGGATTTGATAATAAACATCTAATTGCAATATTTATTAACAATTTTGCAACTGTGACCTAAACTGCAAAGTCCAGACCTCCTGCTTTGGCTTGAGGCTGGAACACATGCCAGACTGGAGTTCACAGCCTGTGAACTAATCTACAGTTAATATATGCTACTCAAAACAAATCTAACAATTTAGGTGATAATTTAATTAGCAGTTTTTGCTATTTGAACACTACACTCTTTTAAGTTGCCATTTCAGCCCTAGCAATGCCCTCAACACCTTCAGCAGACTTTGCTGGACAGTTCTCACTGAAAAACCATGAATAGATCAATGAGCAGTTCACTAACAAAAGCAACAGCAACGTGGAAAACTACAGTCTCTTTCTATCCCTGATTGTATATGTAGTATGTTTCATATATACAGTCATTATATGCAACATGTAGCCTCTGCTGCTCTCACTGGACATGAGTGATAAAATCATATGGTTTTCACACAAAGAGCAGTGTCTGGTTTTCATGTTAACTTACTACTGAAATACTTTGGTACTTTCTGATTCAGCTTATTTTGTCCACTCACACACTACTAACAAAACACAGGATCAAAAATAGATAATCAAATCTGAGCAAATCAACGTGATTAATCATAATTAACCAAATACAGTTAAGTGATTATTTATATTTACTGTTTGACAGCCCTAATAAACACACTGTGGTCATAAAGTTAACTTAAAGAGATTTATACTACTATCTACTAAGTAGTTTAATAGTGACAGCCCTAGAATGAAATAATCACAAATGCAAAGAAAAGCCAACAATCAGACTGAACACAAATACCACAACACAAAAAATTCAAAAACACAACTGAGGGAAAGTTGGAATGCAAAGAAATCATGGACACTAAATGACGGGAGATGTTAGACTTTTAGTTCTAGTTGAGCTGAGATCAGTTGTAGTTGCAGAGAGAGGGGCTGGCATGGCCTCCCACTACGGCTTTCACGTTCTTCACACAGATATGTGAAATATTCCATGTGCAGACCTCTGGAACGATCTGTGGTCGAACGTGAGCATGCCTAACTCTGGTTTTCCACCGATGAGGTGAAACTTGAGACGGCTCTGAGAAATGTGCCAGTGGCGTTTGTTTTAGTGGAGTGGATTCTGGAAACCGTGCGATTCCAAACACGCATGAAAGAAACCCTGCGATATGTGAATCTGCCAAAAGGCCTTTCTCTGCACTAGGGCTGGAAATCAATCAACTAGAAGAGTCATCATAAATTAGCTTCTGGTGGTCAGGTCTAATCGGAACACTCCGGAAAAAACAGCCAGGTAGGAAACATGAAGATGTTCTGTAACTGCGGGCCGACGCTTTGGTGGGACGCCTGTAACCGTCACAGCAGCTGCCAATGCTCTGAAAGCTTTCTGAGCCAGCCAAAAAAGACTGAGAAATTATTTGTGGACATCACTGGAGGCCATGCACTCATATCACTTCCAAAGACGCGGGCAGGAACACTGCGGCTGGGCATTACAAGAAGCATGGCGGGTCCGTGACTCAGCCAGTACCAACATAAGGTTCCAGAAGAAAGAACAAATCACGAGCTGCCCATTGAGTGTGGGTTTTGTAGATTTCAGAAGGTGGGAGTTTGAAGAAAATAAGACTATTCATCTCCAGAGAGCAGTGTAAACAGTTTGATGGCTGTATCCCTATTGTAGCTGTAGAAAAGAACATCAAGATAAATGTTTAGAAGAAATAAAACTGCTCATATGATTGAGACAAACGTGCGGTTTTCCCAGACACTGATTGGGCCTCGTCTAGGGCTTTATTACCCTGCCTGAGCTGCCTCGCCAATGCAAATCCCTTTCCTATCCATGGCTAGGCTTTTTAGTGTCTAGACCATAAGCCCTATTCAGAACCCTACACATTAGGACCAAAAGACAGATGATGCCCAGCTGTTAGAAACAGATTAATGGTGAGATCCATTAGCCTATAGCTTTCCCTAAATGATATGACCCATTAAGCAGAGAGCAAATTAAACATTAGTTGCAGCAATTACAGGATTATACAAAGAGCGGCCATCAATGTTCAGATGTTCTGCCACTGGCGGAAAAGTATCATGTTCTGCATTTATCTCTAATATCCGTTTCTCTCTCTCTCTCTCTCGTTCTCTGTCTCCTTATTGTCCTTGTGTGGGCGGTTTGATCTGCTAGATGTGGCTAACACAATGTCGTGCCACACTGAGCTTTCGCAAATGTGCTCCAGGAGCATCTTGATTCAGGTTGTGGGTGATGTTGATCTATGTTTGTAGTTTGTAGACACAGGGTTTCTTCTGATGGTATTTGGGACTTCGTCCCTCTAGTGCTGCATTAATAGACTCCTCTGGGAAGACGTTACACTAGATGTTGAAACAACATCTATGCCGTGAAGATCACTGGAGCACTGGCGAGGTCTGGCCCTGATGTTGGATGATGTTGGACAAATCCCAAAGGCCCAGTGCTGGGAAGCTATATACCCCTCCAGCCTATGCCATGCCCTGGACATGGTGAACTCGTGTGTGGCTGTTCCAGAGCTTTCCATTCTACTTCTAATGCTTTTTTTTAAGGATATTCTAAATGCCTCTATATATATATATATATATATATATATATATATATATATATATATATATATATATATATATATATATATATATATACACACATATATATAAATAATGGATGCACATGAAGTTTTTTAGATTCACTAATAAGAAAGTGTGTCAGGATATTTAGGTCTTGTTTTGGAGTTAGACAATGTTATCATTTACATGTGGGTGTAGTATATATATAAGGGCTGTGTATAGGCAAGAACCTGGCAATACAATATGTATCGTGATACAGCGGTCACAATTCAATATATTGCGATATACTGACATATTGCAAGCAAAGAGATATATTGTGATTTTTCAAATCCTACTATTCAAACATACCACTATATAAATAGGTTTGCCAATGCTTACAATAGCACTGCGCCTTTGTGCTGCTTGTTAATGTTGGAGTGGAGCTGAAAATGGATTACAACACTGCCATCCAGTGGTCAGAGATTTAAACAACACACAATGATTCACGGTCTGCCAGGAATCTGTGCATTAACACTGTGTTTTTGAGAATCGATACAGTATCACGAAACATAATATCCCAATATTCGATATTTCAATATTTTCTAACAGCCCTATATATATATATATATATATATATATATATATATATATATATATATATATATGTGTGTGTGTGTGTGTGCGTATAGCTTTTATGGGAGGTTGATGTAAACTTCTGCCTCAATCCAGTACCACATGTTTAAGAAGTTGCCCCTAGACGTGTTTTCTTTTTTTTTTTTGTCCCACACACAAAAAGCCTAAGTTGAGGGTTAATCGTCTTGGAAACCACACATTTGTCAAAACTATTTATGTTGATGTTCCTTTTGACATCAATACTGAGGATACAGTAATATAACTGTACACACTGCAATGTTTCTGATTGTATACTTGTAGTTTCCTCAAACGCCCACATTCTGGGAAAAAAAAAACAAAGTAACCGCATCCACGGCACAGCTCACAGTTTGTTCTGTTTCTATGGAAAACATATGTAAAAGATGAGGAAAGCATGTGCTCACAAAGGAGAACAGTGTACGGGGGCTGTACAGCCGAGTAGGAAACAGCACCTTGCTATCCATGTTTTAAATCACTCTTATATTCTCTGTCTGAACCTCAACAAGCTCACGCTTCCAGCAACACATGGCGGCTAGCAGCAGAAGATTCATACTCGTTCTATTCATAGCAGAGAGCAATTGCTGGTGTCGTTTGAACAGATGGCAGCAGTGCCTTATTAATGGCAGGCATTACGGCTTAGTGGAAAAGGTCACCAAACGGCAAGAAAAAGAAAACTTGAAATGGAAAAACAAAGCTTCCAGCGTAAACCATTATCAGAGCTGTTCCAAAGGACTTTCAGAACAATCCTTTTCCCTCCATCAACAGATGGAACTAGCAGCTAGCTGTTATGCCGATGAGCTTTATAAAGCAATAATAATTTTAGATTCCGGCCGCTAAAAGTCTCTTCCACAGAAACAAAACCGGGCCAAACTGACCCTGACCCTCCACTTTGGGCCATGTATATGTGCTGTTAACATTTTCTAATTGAATCACAGCAAACTGCTAATGACTCATTACATGCCCTCTGACTTGATCTGAGAAACGAGCTCCAGCATTCTGTGTTTTTCTGGTATTTATTCATTTTTCCTTTACACTACTCTGTGGCTACTCCTGTTACCGCGCCTGACTCATTCAACCTGCAGCTGGGCTTCAAACATACAGAACAAACCGCTGCTGAAACACTAGAAAAACCTCAGCCTCTTCTTCCAGACGTCTCTCCCCATCTCCTAGAACACTTCAGCCACTGGGCTTTCCATTATCTAGCGTTCCTGCTCTAATTACTTAACTAATTAACAAGCTCCTTGTGTACTAGATCAGGAGCATTTCAGCAGGGAGAACACAGAGAACAGAGAACGAGGCAAGCAGGACAGAACGCTTGGAAAGGTTTTCCTAAATCAGCCGCTCCATAAACTCTGCTACAGAACGTCCGCAGTAACAACACTCCTTAGCACTCTAACGTGAACGGGCAGGCTGAAATCTTTAGGCGACATCATGTTAATGTGTCAACAGTTGTGACATCACAACTATGATGAATTCAAAGCTGCTTGTTGTTGTGGCTAAGCCTGTTTTATTTATATATATATATATATATATATATATATATATAGACAATATGAACTGAGAAGTGACAGGGTGACAGATGGGGCCACTGAGTTACTGCATTGTAAGGCTGAGATGAAGAATTTGCGGCCATAATTGTAGAAACCCTAATCATATATACCTGTACATCCTGGTTTTACTTAACAAGCATGCTTCTGTATCAAAGTCCAGCAGGGGTTACCAGTAAAATTAAATGTTTATTATTAACAGATAACAGAAAGCTTTACACAGTAAGAACACTGCCACTGTGGTGATCATGGTGATGTCATCAGATCTGAGTCACTTCACAGGGTAGCGTTTAGCTACTACAGTGACAGCCTGTCGATGTAGCTTATTTAACACTTTACTTTATTTAACAGTGTCATCTATGATGGACCTAAAGTTTGTCTCTACTTCTACTTTGAGTCTGTCTGAGAGCAGCTGCAGCAAATGCTTCAAGATCATGTCTTCCAGAACAGATCAGTTTGTTGGCAGTTATGTTGCACCGATACCGTTACCATATCAGTATCGGCACCGATACTGGCACTTAGAGAGCGCCGATACCATGCGCACCACTAAATGGCGCTTGACTGAAACCAACAGCATGTCCGCGGTGTGGGAGTATTTCTCAGTTGAGACAAAATTTGTAATGCCAGCACAAAATACAACATATAAAAAGTGTAACACTATAAATATCAGGATTTATAGCAATATTTCAAGCACTTAAGTCAGAGTCGGTATCGGTACTCTGTATCGACAGATACCTGAAAAGCTGGTATTGGTATTGGTAAGGAAAACGTGGTATCGGTGCATCCCTAATTAGCACAAAACCAGCAGGTATTAGCTAGTTAGCTAGCAAGATGGCTAAAATTCAGTCACCGTATGAATATACCTGTAACGCTGTTGGGTATCGCTCATGTTCTGTCAGCATGACATTAACTAACAGTTACTTGCACGTCCATTTCCTGTTGTAGGAGAGTGCTTTGACAGTGCTAAGGCCAGTTCTACTCGAAACAACCCATTTTGCTGTAGCATAAAAGCTGAGGGTACCGGTTGAGAGAGGGGATGAGTGCCACAGAGGAGTAACCAATATTATTGTTAAAGGATTGCATAGTTTAAGCACAAGTAATGCTAATGTTTCTTGTTAATAAAGCAGCACAAAGGTTTTTTTGGTTTGTTTGAACCAAATAAAAAGATAAAAAATAAAAAGATAGCCTCTAATGGCGAAAGTATGAGATTACTGTTAAATAAATACATACATTTTTGTATTTTTTGATACAATTTAGAAGAAAAGGTATCGAAAAAATATCGTTTTGGCATCGGTATCGAATTCGAAGTATCATATCAGTATCAGTACTGAGAATTTTCAAGCGATACCCAGCCCTAGTGTTGACCACTGGCACCGAGCAATATATTACGTCGACCCCTACACAGTACATCACGTTCTTGATGTAGGACAAGATGCTGGACACGGATACAAAACTATGCAGAGAAAATGTAACGGATAATTACCCTCTTTCATCCCTGTAATCATCCTCCGCAAAATCCAGGGCCGACTTGATTACATTTGACAGGGAATTACAGCCATCGCCTTAAACTTTCTAACTCAAGAGGAAAGATAATATAACGATGGGCAAAATCTGCGCTTCGCTGCCATCAGAAGAGCTGAACGCAAGATACCGCCTTGATGTCTGGACGAGCTACTCGTCATTTTCGTTCTTCCTTCATGAGTTCTATGCCCTTCCCTCGCTCCTGACGATAACATCAGGCTGGGTTGATTCTGAACTCTTGTGACATTTGGAGAAGCTCTTGATCTTCCACCAAAAGCTGAAGGCTCCACGTAAGTGTAGCCTAAGCGAATCCAATCACACGTCTTAGGTCTTTTTTTTTTCGTCTGGATTTCATTGGCTTTCGCTCTTGACCCGGCGGCTGCTCGGGTGTTCACCACAATCTCGCTACGTCGACACATCTCCCAGAGAGATGAAAGCTTCCCGCAGAGGTCCTGAGGCGGGTCGCTGCCTTTGACCTCCATTCCGAAACACTTAGCGTCAGAAAAGCAACATCTGCTCAGAAACAGGACCATGGCTGGGACCAGGATGAAGAAAGCAAGAGATGCAGTAAACATATTTAGTGGAGAAGAAATGTGAAGGACAGCAGCTTCTCCTGCTTCAGAGCACTTGGTTTGGAGAGCCGATATACAATACACAATAAGTTATCGTGGACGCTACACATCCTTCCCAAACACTAAGATTTCATCTGGTAACAAACTGCACAGGCTACATAAACTCACTATAACAATACAAAAGCTCTGATGGAGGAAACAGAGATGAAGAACTTCATACAAAAGAATGCAACCACAAGGACAAGCCTTCAAAGACACGGCCAGGAAAACGATGTTCCTACACATCACACAAATAAATTAATCATCTCAAAAGAAGCAAACTAGGGTATGTTTCCATCAGCTCTCAAAAATAGAATAAACTTCTCCACGCCACGTTCGTGAATCAGTATGAAACATGGAGCGTGTCTACAGAGAAATTGATTGTTGATCAATGTCTTTACTTTGGTTGAATCCATAAATTCATAGCAGATACTTTTCTTCTTTAGCATTTATTTAGACCAGGGTTCACTAATAGGCGGACCGCGGTCAAACTATTGAGAATTATTCAATTTGGACTGTGTTTATGTTAAGAGGCGGAGCTTTTCTTGTCTTTACGGTTTATAGGCTTTACGTTGCAGTGAACTCAGAGACCAATCGTGTGAGCTGTAAAATCACCAAAGGCTCCTCAGCCAATGAGATTTGTGCAGATTGGGGAGTGTGCACACAGGTGAAGAGAAGCAGCAGCCGGAGACTAAAGCGAGTCAGAAAGAATAACGGCTCTAAAAACAAAGAAGTGAACAGTAAAAACTGACTGTTTAACAGGAACGGTTCTGGAATGGACTCGCTCGTCTAGTTTTGGAGAACACCGCTCTGTACAACCAACATGTTAATCTGTGAAGCTGAGTTAACAAGAAGATGCACATTTTATTTACTTTCTCTATAAATAAACACTTTAAGATGCACTTTTTTCAAAAGCATTCTGTTTTTTAAATGTAGCTCGTTTTTACTTGAAGTGAGTAAAAAAAAGTATTTGGAGCTTCATAAATAATTCATTACGTTCAGCATTTAAACAGTAAATATACTGAAACATACTGAATGGTATGTGTGATGTGTTGGTCTTTCAGTAGCTGATGGTATAAGATGCTTCAGTAAACAGGATACACCACTGAATCATAACACAAGTTAGAAATGATGATGGTCTGGACCTTGGCCTGAGGAACTCTCCTCTAACTGGACCTTACTGAACTTACTAATTAACTACTCTTGATTCAGACCGTCTAGTTTTAAAGATACGTAGGATTTGTTATGTTATGTAGTTCGTACTGAGTAGAAAAGGAAACACATGATCAGTCACTATTTAATTAGCAATTACATTCATTATTCTGCAAATGTGTTTTCATTGTAATTTATCAAACGTCTTTGCAGACCTACATGATGTCCATTCACATCATGCACTATGCTGTCCTGTCTAGTTATTGTCCTGTCACGTGTATTTATGTATATCTGCTATATTAATTATATTACTGATTATTTGATCATGTGCTGCAGCTGTGTGTTGAGACACTATGGGACACTAAAGAATGATATTATAGTCCAAAGCATAAAAGTCATACTGAGGAATAACAATAAGTTCCAGTTGACTTCTCTTAAAATATTTTAAACAGTGTGGATGAAGATCGAGCAACCAGCTCATGACCTGAATCTGCAGAGTGTGGCGTTTGTGCTAGACGCTCTGGTCTGGCTGATCTGACGGCTCTGTATAACTGAAGCCTGGTGCGGTCAGTGGGGGTTTAGTTTTTGCTGTTTATATGGGGGCTGTATGGCTGAGCCTCTCTGTTGGGTTCAGATGTGCTATAAACATCATGAATATGGAAGGATGATGGATTAGAGCTCGCGACACCCTCATCGAGATTAAACGCATGGAAGCCGCTCTCTTGGGCGACGGGGAATGACTCAGATATCTCGCCTCCCTGCTCTGGGAGATAAAAGACGGCGCAGCGGGGTGGTTCTGGGAAGGCTCCGGCTCTGTGGTGGGACGCACAGCCCAGCGGGAAGGTGGGGGGATTACGGCTCGCCGCGTGGCCTGGCAGGGGACATCCTCAGTGTTACAGGAGAGGGAGAGAGACCCATCTGGCGTGGACTCACGGCACCCTACCTACTCAGCCCGCGGCCATACAGGGCTGCAGGGCCAATGAGCATAAGCTCCTAGCCCTTGTAGCCTCTTCCCCACCTGCTACTACTAAAAATCCACTTAGCTCCCTACCCGCCAATCCCCACTTACATACAGGTCAACAGCCAAGGGCTTGGATGTTGATTTTCTTTTTAACCAATAGTGGGTGTGGCTAAGAAACTGGTGTGCAGGAAGTGGTATATTTACTGACCACTACAGATAACAGGCTAATTAAGGAGTACTGGTGTTACTACCAGTCTTAGAATCAGTAAGGGAATCAGTACATACACACTTAGCATCAGCTTTACATACCATATAGCAGCACTTACGACAGACTGTAGCCCATCTGTTGGTCTGTATACTTTCAATAGTGAGAACCCCCAAAGGACCACCACAGAGCAGGTATTATTTGAGTGGTAGGCCATTCTCAGCACTGTAGTGATACTGATGTTGTTGGTCCAGCTTGTAGATGTAAAGTCAGAGACAGTAGCTCATCTTTTGCTGCACAGTATGTGTGGCTCATTCTCTAGACCTTCGAGAGTGGTCACAGGACGCTGATGGATTGATATTACCCTCAAAGGACCACCATTCGTGGAAAATGTCATCAGAAAGGGAATCTGTAATCCAGATTTTAGATTATGCACTTATTAGCTACTGGATGCTCAGACTAACTACTTAAACACTGAGATTAGACTGAAAATAGACTGAAATGCTGTTTTGTATTTGCATTTATTTATTTGCATTATTTGTGCTAGTTTGGTAAGCAAACATCTGATTTTAATCTGGAAAAGTGTAATGTCGCTGTCCAATAAGAAAACATGCATCTCAATTTTTGTCGATTTTGAGTTTTCTACATCATCCGGACACGCCAATGGTCGTTTACAATGTGTGAAAGTTTTATGATGAACGGACCAATAGAAATGCTCCAAAATAGCTTGGAAAAAGTTTTGGTTCCATTAACTTACATTGAAAGTGAAGACTGTTTTTGGTCTCTCCTGTAAAATTGCAATTTTGGAGATGCTTGTTTTTCATTGGACAGCGACAATAACTAGGTTGGAAGAGACCTTGGAGAGGTAAATAAACTTTTCCTTTCTGTATTAATCAATTCATTTCCAAGGGCATCCAAATGACATGTGCTCAGAAACAGAAACAGAAAGAGATGCAGTAAACACATTTAGTAGAGAAGAACTGTGTAGGACAGCTCCTTCTTCTGGTTCAGAGCCTTACTCAGTGTGGAGGGCTGATATTTGTTAGTATGCTATACTGGGATGTTCAAAACACAATATGTTATGCTTGAATGTGAGGCTACTATTACCTGCCTGACTGGATGCGAGTGTGTTTCTTGCTATGTGTGGGTTAAAACACATGCAGCACTGCAGCTTCAACAAAGAAACCTGGGAGCTGCACTTTTCCCTCCATGAGAAAACCCAAACGCCGGGCTGTTCTGAACCAGGAGGACAAAAGGAAAGATTGTTATACTATAAAAACATCCTCCTTCACGACCACAGGAATAACTAGAACTTTCCTTTCGGGGCTCATGTGCTCGACCAGAATGAGGCCAGCGCAGGCTGGAAAGAACAGGAAGCGAAGGTCGGCTCTGACCGCTCAGCTCATAACATAGCAAAGCCAGTGTGTGGTCAGCGGTGCAGACACACAAGAAGGGCAGTGCTCCCAGAGGCGCGAGGGTGTCTAAAAACCAGTAGACACTACTGTTCATACTGGGGAAAACTGTCCAGCAGGTTTTAAAGAAAGAGCAGAGCGCTTATGAAAGAGGTCACTACTTAGGCATTAGTCACGTCCCATCAAGGGAGGCTGACGATTCAACTGAACACTGTTACTATGTGGGAATAAAAGCGAAAACGGGTCAGTCTGGCTCGTATTTCTGAGGAATCAGAATTTACTGTTTGCACACAGTGGAATTTGGCTTCATTTAACCCATCCGTGCACTGAAACACCCAAATATACACACACACTAGTGAACATAAACACTAGGGGGCAGTGAGCACACCTATCCACAGCGCTTGGGGAGCAGTTCGGGGGCTCGGTGCCTTGTGCTGTTGGTCCAGGGGATCGAATCGGCGACCTTAAATGCGTCAACTCCAGAACGATAGAAGACGCTCACGTCTACATCTGTCTTGTTAAGCATGCGGTCATCAAATTTTTGTAAAAAGTAAGAGATTTGAATGACGTACAAACTACAGACAGCTGCAGCTGATTTGAGAAATTTTCGTACAACATGGAAACCAGCAAAGATCTGAGGGCTTGTGATGAATCGAGAGCTTCAGATCATCAGGTGCACGCCTACTTCTTTATTTACATAAGGTTTACCTGAAGCACCTCCTAATTCAGTAAGGGCACTGCTCCCCCTACTGGCCAAACTTTATAACGTTCTAATTTTTCTAGGCTGTAGAAAGATGTGATCTGTAGATCTGCACGAGCTGTATTTGTTAGTAATATAACACTGAAGCACATAATATATCTTAAATCGTAACTGTTGCAGCGTTGTTTATATTAACGTGTCTGTAAAATAAGCTACGTAATCCACATGTATGGATGTTTAGTGCTATGAATATCTTCTGTTTTCATTACTACTTGGGGATTATAGATGGTATCGACAGCAGGTTTTGTTAGTTAACCACAAATCAAACTTTTTTGTAGGTTGTTAAATTATTACACTAGTTTAAATGTACGTATAAGCCAAAGATTAACTAACAAAACTAAGTGAAACCTGCACAGCCTTAGTTCTGACTGTACGCAACTCGGATGAATAACAGCTGCAGTCTTTCTTATGTCTTAAGAAAAACTAAATTAAATTAAGCGACTACATTAAGCAGCGCCTCTTGTTCTGAAGTCACTGAAGGAAGAGTGGATCTAAAATACATAAAACTCATGAACGGGGGAAACGAGCAGCGTCCCATGGCGATACAGCGTTCTTTGTTAGCGGTGTAGTTTTATCAGTGAAGAGATTTTTTTTATTACTGCCTGGTTCAGCAGTATCACAGTACAAGAAAACAAGTAAATGGGCAAGATTGTACACACAGCACCATCAATCACCGGAACCTGGACGCCACGTCTTTACTGTAGTACCGCCAGAACTGTAGTGAAGTGTTGAGTGTTGGACTTACAGGACATGGTGGCAGGAGGCTTTGTTTTTTTCTTAAAGTTAAGCTGAATCAGTGGGAAGTGCGGTCGTTTGGCAACCAGACGTCAGACGGGAAGGGAGTATTTTTCAATCAAACATTATAGAGCAGAGGCAGAGACCCAGATGTTGTCCAATGCGAACCCAAACTGATAATCTACTGAGAATGATTTAATGTTCACAGTGTTTATTTAAAGCGGCTGAGCTTTTCTTGTCTTTACGGTATACGGGCTTTGCGGCGCAGTAAACTTACAGACCAAACGTGCTCCTTCGGCCAATCAGATCTGATCAGATTCTGGAGCACGGGGCACACACAGTCGAGAAGCTGCAGGCGGAAAATAAAGCGAGTCAGACGGCGTGCTCTAAAAAAAGAAAAGTCAACGGAGAAAAAAACTTGGTCCTGACACAGTCTAAGACCCGATTTAAACCCTGACTGGACAACCAAGAGCTCACTTCTCTCACTAAACAAGAGAAAGTGTGGAGGAATACAAGAGGAAGATAAACTGTTAAGATGTGAAACTCAGTAAACAAGACTAAACGTTTTATTTGCCTTTTTATTATATATATTTTTTTAAATGTGGCCCTTGTTTTTCCTTAGTGATGAAAAAAGCATTTTTTAAGTTCAGTATTTCAGTTCAGCATTTAACGGTATGTGTGATGTGTTGGTGTTTCAGTAGCTGATGGTATAAGATGCTGATACTAGACTACTTCAGTAAACAGGATACACCACTGAATCATAACACAAGTTAGAAACGATGACGGTCCAGACCTTGGCCTGAGACAATCTCCTCTAACTAGACCCTACTGAATTCTAATTAAACACCCCTGTTATAGAGAAAGAAGAATATTATCTATATATTTTATATATATTCTACATATCTATATAGATATATTTATATTCAATATTAGAATATTGTCTTTTGAATGTACCACAATGAACTGGGCTTAAAAATAATAAATATCTGAAATACTGAATAAAACACCTTCTGGTATGTAGTTCCTAATATTTAAATGCACTTACATAACATAAATACATTATTATGACAAGTTTTGCCCAATTTGTAACGTTTCTGTAAGAAGTTTAAGACAAAAACCCCCCAAAACAAAAGAAAAACAAAAAACAAAACAGCATGCTGTCAAAAGTACACAGCAGGTGAGGCGGCACTGGGGACGCTGGCGTAACGCCTCAGTGACCACCTCGTCTCCAGCAGCCCAGATCACCCAGTATTACTGTGAGCATTCTTCAAACGCTGTTGACATGGTGACCTTCACGAGACACGTCCTCTACACAAGCTCAACAACAACTATACTTAAGTCCGTGGGGGGCTCAGGATTTCGGAGTGCGGGTCCTGACGCAGACTGTCGCAGCTCAGCAATAAAAGAACTTGCGCCGTGTTTAGCTGCCATTTTAACAGGACCCTACTTAAGCCCCCTAACGCTGTGCTTGCAGCCTGTAGGGCTTACAGGTTACCTGGAGCGTCCAAGCAGAGCGGAGGCCAGCCCCACAGTAGGAGTCAGTCACAGGGGCTTGTGGATGCTAAGGAACCACAGAACACCTAACGGGGTGGTGTAGAAGTCTTAGTTCAGTTTAAAGCTGTTAATCTGGCCAATAAGCACCGGCTCGAGGAAATGCTAATATTACAGTAAACAGTGATTTGTGTGTGTAAGCATATTTGTGTAACCAACTTCACCTCAAGGCAGCTGTGACTGACGGCACAGTATGACTAGTTTTCGGATAGTGAAGCATTAAAATGAGTTCTTTCTGGAGCTGAATTCTACTCCTGTAACATATCCAGCAATTTCTGGTATCTGGTGATCCAATCATTGATCCATATACGTATCACACAAACAAGATTCTTCTCTGTCCTGGCTCTCAGACGGTGGAATGAACTTCCATTAGCTGTCCAAACAGCAGACTGAGGACCACCGTCTCTTTGGGAATCATGTATAAGCACTAATCTACTGTATTACTGAAATTAATCACACTTCTGCAGCCGCGCTTAACTCTTTATCTTCTAGGTATGAACGCTGGCTTGGTATCACTAGGCATTGCACTTGTACTGTATGTAACCCTGTATTCTGTTGTCTTCTCTCCAGGTATCAGCACTAGTCCTAGTCCTAGTTTCTGGCAGTGTTTGAGCTCAAGGGTAGTTTGGATTTAAACCTGGTTTTACTGGCTGACTGAACACAGAGCACTCTGGATAAGAACTAAACACTCTAAATGTAAATGACCTTCTGAACCTGCATCAGGTTTTTAATAAACGTTAACATAGATGGTAAATCAATTTTTTTTATTATAATCAAATATACAAGGTTTATTTTATATTATAAATTAATACAAATCTTTTATTGAGGTACTGTTTTTACTCCACCCAACAGGTACTTCTTTACTATTTGTTTTACTATTTGTTAAAACTTCTGTACAACATTGATTCAGTACTCTGGTACTACATTCTCCGATGATTGATAGTGTACTGAGACTTCACACGGGATTTCTAGCAAATACATAGCATAAAGACATTCATTCTGGTTGAATGCGGCCATGAGCGCTGTTCACTGCTGTATGAATGTGAATTATATCTATTATATCTAGGGTCAGTGATGGTTGGTTGATTACAACTAGCAAAATATGATTTCTATGATCTGCAATACAAAATTATATATCGACCTGTTCGAGCACATACGAGCCGTCACAGTAGTCATACAGGCTTTGCTGAAGTGCAGTGCTGGTGTCCAGTCAACAACTTCTGTGAACACTAACAGATCCTAACATCATGCGAAGCTAATAAGCGGATTAGTGTTACCTATTTTTTATATCAGTATATTATTTTAACATATCTGAATACTGGAGAGGACACGCCCACTTAATATATACTGTGATTACTCTCTTGTACCGTATAAAGAGTATTATCTGATCCTCCTCTTGTACTATCCCGTTTTTGCTGGCTCAGCTGGCACTGTTATGCTTTACTCGACGGTAGCACTTCTATTTTAATGTACGATCTTAAAAGCAAATGAAGCATGTTAGACCACAGTTATTAACCAATAAGCCCTGAAAGCAGCACACGGCAGCGGGAAAAGGAGTTTTCAGAGTTATAAATAACAAACAGTACATTACTTGCGTTTGCCACTCATACCAAGCACGCCCAAGTGTCACATGAATCCTACCTCAGAGGCGGCATTCTCTTCACGCTTAATAAGCATGCGGTGCTGCAGGAGACCCTCCGCCCCTCCAAAATATAAATACAAATGAAATAAATATGTGGACCAGCCAAATCACCCAGACTGGACCCAGCCATTACTGAGCTCACCTTCAGATCCATCACCTTAGCAGCCAACACCGCTGAACACCAACCATGTCGGTCCATCAGTGCAGTCCATTCAAATCCAAACACTACTACTAGACTGCGTGATACTGTGTAAATTGTTGGGTTTCGGTACTGACCTGCCGATAAACTTGTAGATGATAATTAGTAGAGACGGTCCGATCAACGTTTTTGAGGCAGATTCTGTTGGTTAATCACCTTTCAGTGCAATTGGCTGATAGCCGTTAGCGATTGGGGGCGGGGCTACATGCCATGGCAGGCTACATGCAATTAAAATTGCAAGCAAGTCGTTTTAGACACTCAAAACACCCACATTTACACACACTAGTGAACACACTAGGGGGCAGTGAGCACACGTGCCCGGAGCGGTGGGCAGCCCTATCCACGGCGCCCGGGGAGCAGTTGGGGTTAGGTGCCTTGCACAAGGGCACCTCAGTTTAGTTGTGACCAGGGGGATCCCGGGGATCGAACCGGCGACCTTCCAGATCCCTATCCTTCAGGCCACGACTGCCATGAAACATGGTTATCTAATCACTCTGGCTGTGGTTCCTTCAGCTCTCTGGCTGATGCTGCTGCTGTTCTGTTCGTACCGGTCAGATCTGGTCTGTATGGTGTTCTGGGTTGTTTGTTTTGTCCTAGCTGTGCGTTAGCTCTGCTGTTTGCTGATACTCACTGTATTCAGCCGCGTAGTGTACTCTTAAGTGCTGTATCAGATTAGTAGTGTTCAATGTCTTTGTCTTGGTTCCCCAACGAGACACATTGATTTTACTAATTTTACCAAATGCCCTGGACGAGTCTGAGTCACATACGGTAACAAACTGCCAAACAGACGACATAAACTGGTCTCGCGAGGCCGCTGCTTTAGTCAGTCTGTCGAAAATTGATTGGTATGTATTCCCACCTAGCGGTTCAGATAGGAATTGCAGGGACCTGGCCAGAGGGGGGTTGACAGAGGGCTCCTCTTCCTCTTGGATGAAACGCTAGCTGGAAATACAGAAATTAGGCTCATTTGTTTAACACCACCGGATCAAATGCACAAACGCATTCATTACAAAGAGAGTGGTTTGTTTTGGGGATGAATTATAGGTATTATTGGGGACATATAGGTTTGACAAATAGGGTTTGCTGCAGGAAACTATAAGCGCTGTCATGTGGCCAACTGGACCATTGGACACGGCATACTTGGAAGAAAAAGAAATTGACTGTTGCCGTTCTCCTCCATCAGCTGACAGACACAGATGGAGCTCTCGGACTCCTGATGTCACCAGGGATCAATCTTGCAAATGAAGTTTGCACCATGCAAGAAAAAAAGTGTCAAAGCACGCGTGCAGATCATTGATTTCTTTATATTTATGATCATGTTTAAAACCAGACAGACCAATCTGCTGCAACTAACTACGAGTCAGAGTTCGAGCTTCACCTCCGCAGAGAGACACAGCTCAGCGCTCTGCTCGCCTCTGTGGAAAATTCTTCACACTCCACCACCTGCACACCCAGCTACCCCAACCTGCAGATTAAGCCTGAGAGGAGCGCTCTACGGGAGGATCAATCAGATGGAGGTAAACGCTTTGTAGGATGCTGGTGCGATAGGAGCCTTGGAGAAGAAAAAAAAACTACAGAAACATCATCTGGAGGCTGTGCGGAGTCTCCGAAATAAAAGCCGGGAGAATAAAAACAAGCATTCAAATGCAAATCGGAGATGATTTGAATTAATGTGAGGCAAATAAACAAGCTCAAACAAAAGGAGAAAAGAGTCTAACTGTCAATGTACGGTCCCACACCAAACCTTATCAGTATTCCTCACATCCTGACACAGCTTTTATTCCAAAATTCTTTTACAACCAAAGAAAAATGAAATCCTCCAAAGATTGCAGTTTAGGAAATATATTCTTCCACCAAACGCGAGAGTACAATGGGCGAACAGAGGCTGTGACAAAACGTCACCTTGTAGGAGAAAGACTCAGAAAGCTAAAAACTCAGACATAGAAACGAATGTGAAGTTCCTAAACCACATTTCTATTCATTGCCACAACTACCTTTTCTCTCTCCTCATCCAGAAACATGACTATGCCTCTGTTGTTTGAAGATCAGGGCGAAATCAACATAACAACCGTCGGCGATGGCAGAGTGGAGCTTTAGGTAATAATAGCCTGTCAGAGCATGAGAGGAAAACAAAACAACCCGCAAAACACCTTGATGGCTCCAGTTACGGGCGGGAGAACCGTGCAGCCAATGTCGCGTATTAGTAATAGAAAAAGTCAAGCGAGGCACGAACGGCACAGCACATTCTCCCCCATACTTTCTTTATACAAGCACGCCGGCTTGCAAGGACGAGCTCCCCGTTTTTCAATCCAGACCTTATTAAAACCTCTGTTTCTCATTATTTGTGCTGCAGTAGCTTCTGTAGCGGGAGTTAGTTCCGCAAATCGGAAATTTAAATGGAGTTTCTTTGCATAATGTGTCGCATTTCTGACTGAAAGGTCTTATGTTTCTATTGTGTTCATGTTTATGTTTATGGGGCCCTTTATTCCCAGAGTCCCCAAGTTTCCAGGGCCATGTTTTAACCAGAATACTATTTTACCAAGGATTTTCAGGATCATATGTTACGAGTGACCTATAATCACAATGTCCTTCATTACACAGGGGCCATGGCTACCAACGGTTAAAGTTCCAGGGCCCCTCTGCTCCTAGGGTTACCAGGGCCCCATGTTCCCAGCGTGCTATATTCTCAGGATACTATACTACCAGGGCTGTATATTTTTCTGGAGACCTGTGAAACCAGGCCCATATGTTCCAAGATACATATGTTCCCCTTTGGTTTATGTTCCAGGGGCCCTCTGCTCCTAGGGTTACCAGGGACCCATGTTCCCAGGATACTATACTACCAGGGCCCTATATTTCAAAAACCTGTATAACCAGATACTTATGTTTAAGTTACAGAGGGGCCCTCTGCTCACAGCTTTCTTCATTGTAAGGTGGCGACAGTTACCAGGGCAACATGATCCCAGGGTCCTATGTTCTCAGGATACTATACTACCAGGGCCCTATATTTCTGGAGACCTGCATAACCAGGACCATATATTCCCAGACTCCTATGGTTGTTCTTCTATGGTTGAAGTTACATGGGCTCTTTGCTTCTAGGGTTCTTCACTGAAAGGGGGCAATAGTTACCAGGGCCCCATGTTCCCTGAGGTCCGTCCTATTCTCCCAGGGCCCTATATTTCCAGAGACCTGTAGTCCAATATGTCCCCAGATACCTATGTTCCCCTATGTTTTAAGTTACAGTGGCCCTCTGCTCCTAGGGGTCCTGATAGAAAGGGTCAATAGTTACCAGGGCCCCATGTTCCCTGAGGTCCTATAGTTCCAGAGACCTGTGTAACTATGCCTATATGTTCTCAAATACCTACGTTTCCGGAGGTCATATGTCATCAAACCCTACATAATTACAACATATGACTACAATAAGGGTTTCTTATTATTGATAGCAATTTAAATCAGACCAGCTCACTGTTCTATGTTTAAATGATATTAATTACACAATTCTAAACGATGAGAAGCTAATGAATTTAATATAGTCTACTCTAATAAAGCACAGACTCTATCCTTCAATAAGCAAGCATGCTTCGCAGTTCTCCATCCAGATGGCAGCAAGGCCCAGGGCTTAAACAAACGTCTACACCTCGCTAGCAGCGTTAACAGCAGCAGGCTGTGCAGCACGGGCAGATTGGAATACTTATAGGCAATTCAGTGTAAAGGGGGCATACTGGGGACATTACAGCCCCTCAGAGAATATGCAGACAGCACCAAACAGCTACGTCTTTCTTATCTCCCATCCACCTGCATGCACTTTCTCGAATAAGCAACTATTTCCGCTCCTCCTGAGAGCGAGCCAACATCACGAGAAGAAAGAGACCCACGGCCACTGCGTATGAGGCGGAGTGTGCTTTTCTGAGTAACACCGGACCTGCTTTAGACCCACCACTGCCTCCTTCAGGTGGGTGCCGAGCTGAAACGTTCTGAAATGACTGAGTTTTTTTGTATTTGTCAATTCAGAAAAACCAAGGACCTTAAAACTAGAGATGGACCGATCAGGGTTTTTAAGGCCGTTCGCTGATCACCTTTTAACGGCGATAGTTGATAGACGATACCGATACCGATAGAGGGCGGGGCTATATGCCACGGCAGGGCTACATGCAATTATTAGCGCAAGCAAATCATAAAACATGGTGGAAACTGGTTTATTACCATTTTTAACGAGCTCAGATAAAACAGCATAATATTTTTAACTAAATTAAAAGTTGGTCTATGTGGGTGTAAACCGCTTGATTCAGCTCCAGAAGAGCCACATCTGAAAAGTATTTCCTACTAGGAACAGCAGAGCGTGGATCCAGGTGGAATATTAAGCAACAGAATGAACGTCTTCTACAGACTCGTTACAGAGTTGATAATAAAATACTGTTTTGTGTGATTATATGACAAGAAACACATTAAAACACCAGAGAGAATCAAAATAACTTACATTTTAAAACCACTTCACTGCTCATAGATTTGTTGCATCATGGGATTGTCTTAGCGGCTGAGGAAGCATTCAATTCAATTCTTCCTTAAAATCAGGTCTAAATAAGGTTTCTCAGTTGACAGCATGTTTAAGGTATCTAAGAATTGGGACAGTCTACATGTCGGGAGCGCATACTATGATGTAAAATGCTGCCTATGTAGACCGTCACTAGGTTTTGAGACACACCCATTGACTGATCTGGGTTTTTTTAATTGGAGGGGATCAAATTAGTATTCAATGATCGCTGGATATGGGTGGGGCGCTTCAATCAGTCCATGCTTATTCTACATCCTAGCTTATAACAGGTTGTCTGTTGCAGCTTAGGCTCCTTCTGGATCACTCGGAATGGGAAAACTTGGGAAAACTTGATCGCACAGCAGATCAACCTCATTAAAAAACACTAAACGACTTAAGCTTCCAGTGATATGAGAAACACTGCCAACACACACAGGTGCCTCAACGTATGGACCCCGTTTCAGCATCGGCCTTTGCTGTTAGTTTAAACTTGGCCGCTCTCCAGTCACGTTGATTACGGCTTCACGCAGCATTTGGGCATGTGTCCTTTCACATCTGTGTATAACTAGCGGAGTGTAGGAGGCTGAGGAATGTGTTGCCTCTAAGCAGAAGGCTGCGAGCACGGCCGCCCTTTTTCTTTTCCCCTCCCGCTGTTCCGCTACGACCTGAACGAGTCGGTGTTTAGAGTCACACAAATCTGCCGCGGCCCAGCGACACTTAGCAGCTTCTTTCTTCCCTTCCCGCTGAAAAACGGGAATCACTCGCGGCCTGCACGCCGCTGTTTGTGCAGAATCAATCTCCCAGCAGAACCGGAGTGAATGTCTAAGAGGAGGGTTAAATATTGCTTTACAGTCCGTTTACGAGAGCCGACTGCAAATCCAGCCGCAGCGCCACCTCGCAAAGGGAACATTACTGCGAGCTGGAGCTTACTCCTCTATTTCCGTCACAACAACACTGCTCAAACGAGGCAGCCTGCTGGAGCGGCGTGAGTCACCGGGTGCCAGCACCAAAAAAAAAAAAAAAAAACAGTGAAAAACACTGAAAGGGCCTCCCGGATGGGACGGAACACACAGCAGAAGTGTATATGTCTAAATAAGGCACATGCTGGAACAAGCACGCGAGGGGCCCAGTGCCAGAAACACGTTTCGGGTGGATCTCTGCACTCAAATCTCTGTTCTGAAGTCAGTGTTGATGGAGCGGGCATATAGATCTGTTAACATATGAGTCTGGACAAGACTGGACAACACTGGAAGTGACTTTACAGGACCTGGCAAAAACTTGCTTTACTTTTAATGCAACGCAACGGAACCATAATGTTTTCTAAGCTGTTTAAAAGCATTTCTATTGGTGCAAGTTTTCACGCAATGTGAACAGCAGCTGCTCTGTATTAATGATAAAGAAAAATTTAAATGGAGATGCATTTTTCCCCCCATATCATTTAAACGTACACTTGAAAACATTTCTAGCCCATTTCCTGCCTCTCAGTTCATCATTCGTCATTTTGTTTATGCATAGTCCTGCAATTCATGACTTTTCCACTTCTAAACACTGACAGGAACTCTGATGCTAAGCGTAAGTCTAAACTTAAACTTCTACTTCTTTAAATGTTGCAGCAAAAATGTCCACACTAAACCTCGGAGGAGCCTAACAGCTGTGCTTAACAAAACCACTCACGTAATGTATCTTCCAAAGTAACTACGCAGAACTAAAATAGTCATTTATGCACACGAGTACTAAAAGTTCACAACTGCTTTCACTGGAAGTGCATAAAAAGCTTCTTCTGCCTGTTAAATTTAATTAATTAATTTAATGAAGGAGAATATGTGTAATCAGTAGAATATTTCTTTTTCTCTCTTTTCTCGTTTATATATATATATATATATATATATATATATATAAATAAATATATATATATACATATACATATATATATACATATACATATATATATACATATATATATATATATATATATACATATATATATATATATATATATATATACATATATACATATATATATATATACACATTATATATATATATATATATATATATATATATATATATATATATATATATATATATATATATATATATATATATATATATATATACACTACCGCTCAAAAGTTTGGGATCACAGTGAAATGTTCTTGTTTTCAATGGAGTATCTTCTTCCTTAACACAACAATGGACTGACGGGTCTCTAAAGAAAGTTGTTTCTTTCTGCTCATTTTGAGTCGGTTAGCAAGCCATCAACTGCTGATGCTTCAGATACTAAACTAACCTAGAATGTTGTTCTCCCTTTTATGCTCACTTATTAGTAGAATGTTTTTCAGCTGTGCATCACAATTGAGCAATCTAAACCTAGTGGTTCAGATAGGAATTGCAGGGAGCTGGCCGGAGGGGGTTTCACGGAGGGCTCCTCTTCCTGGATGAAACGCTAGCTGGAAATACAGAAATTAGGCTCATTTGTTTAACGCCATCGATCGGCTCTCGGGATTGACTAAATTGGAGAAATATCAGCCGATCACATATTTTGATTAAAAATCGGCCGATACCGATACAAGGCCGATCGATCCTTCCATCTCTAGTTTAGATAAATCCTTGCTTTTAAATACATCTAAAAGATCTTATAAAACCCAACACTGAAAGACTCTAAGCCTTACTTACACAAGTTGAGTTTAGGCCTTAGAGTTTGGGATACACACCACCTATTAATGATTATTATTAATTTTTATAAATACATATTCAGCTTATCATCATCTCTCTGAATGCCTTGGCTTTAAATAGATTGTGGCATAATCCTTCGTACAGATCTACAGTCAGAACACTCCCCCGTTTTCTAACAGGCTTTTCTAAACTGTAGAGATAATTCATACACGTGCACACTGACAGGTGGCACTGACAGAAAGAGAGCAGCGACAACTGGCACGAGGCACCTCCATTATACCAGCACTGGATTAACCTCGGAACTTTCCGCAAGTGCCAAAAGATTCATTTCACTAATCCAAATACCCAAAGTCCCAGATGCCAAGGAGACAGTCAGATTAATACGCCGTCCTATTAGCATACGATCTCTGGCCTTTCAGCTGCCGCGGCCTGGAGAGTAATACCCAGCGCTGCACTAAGTAGCTTACGGCTCACATACAGTGAAGGTAATTGACACGATACAATGCTTTCACATGACAGCCGTCGTCAACAGAACTTAACGACAGGCTATATTAAAGTGTGCGTGATATTAATAAGTGACTTTATTAAAGCGTGGACGGGGCCGCCGGAATTAAATGAGCTCGGAAACGTTCCTTAATTAATGAGACCTTGGAACGAGTGCAAAACTATATTAAAAATGTACCGCACAGATTGACTCCTTACTTCTCGCTGCGTATAGCTGGAACCTTATCACACCTCAATGAAATACAAGAAATAATGTACTGTACTTCCTTATCTCTGCCTACTCTTCATTCCACATACATTTAATATACGAACACTCGGGTAGAGGACTGCGAACAGAGAAGAGAGTTTGATATACAGGTCTGGCTGTGGCTGGCCCTCAAATGGTGGAGACAATGGCACATAGAATTATGCCTATCACATAATATGTAAAACCTCATATCTCTGAGGGAGAGAAGCTTTCAGAACTTTCAGGACGGCTTTGATTTGATTCATTATGAACTATCTCCATTGGTCAGTCACTCTCGGTGAGACGTACCTTGGTCCAGGATGACGAGCTGAGCGCTGGCCTGTATGTTGCCCGCTTCGTTCTCTGCCAGACACTGATAAAAACCCTCGTCGGACTTCACCAGACCCTGCACTTGCAGATTCTGCTCCCTCTGCAAAGCAACAGACAGCGCAGGCTCAGCTAACTCAGAACTCACACGTCCATAACGGTTTAGAAATGCTCCGGAAAAGTAGGCCACCGAAAACTCACAGCAGAAAGAGAAAGAAAGCTAAACTGTTAGGCAATAACGTAAAAGACTCTTGCGCGTAATATTAATAATGAAATTAATTAATGATGAAAATGAGAAACAGTGATTAGAAACACGTTCAATCTGTTTACGCAGCAGCAGAACAGCAATGAAACACGCCACTACAATCCAACTGAATGTATGAACATGTATTTAAATGGGAGAAACAGAACAGGCTGTACGGCTGGATTGGAGTTCCAGAGTCCAATAAGCTTTACATAATAGAAAACGCTACGTTTCCCAACACTACAGGAGAAACACCTCTGAGAAACCAGGTACTATATTTTTAGATTTTCCTTTTTAACTTTAAGTGTTACTTTCTTAAGTTAAACAACAATTCTAACACTAACAATACTACCACTAACAATACTAACACTGACACTAACAATACTAACACTAACAATACTAACACTAACAATACTAACACTAACAATACTACCACTAACAATACTACCACTAACAATACTACCACTAACAATACTACCACTAACAATACTAACACTAACAATTCTAACACTAACAATACTAACACTAACAATACTACCACTAACAATACTACCACTAACAATACTAACAGTAACAATACTACCACTAACAATACTACCACTAACAATACTAACAGTAACAATACTACCACTAACAATACTACCACTAACAATACTAACAGTAACAATACTAACAGTAACAATACTACCACTAACAATACTACCACTAACAATACTACCACTAACAATACTAACAGTAACAATACTACCACTAACAATACTAACAGTAACAATACTAACAGTAACAATACTACCACTAACAATACTACCACTAACAATACTACCACTAACAATACTACCACTAACAATACTAATACTAACAATACTAATACTAACAATTCTAACACTAACAATACTAATACTAACAATACTAACACTAACAATACTAATACTAACAATACTACCACTAACAATACTAACAGTAACAATACTAACACTAACAATACTACCACTAACAATACTAACAGTAACAATACTAACAGTAACAATACTAACAGTAACAATACTAACACTAACAATACTACCACTAACAATACTAACAGTAACAATACTAACACTAACAATACTACCACTAACAATACTAACAGTAACAATACTAACAGTAACAATACTAACACTAACAACACTAACACTAACAATACTAACACTAACAACACTAACACTAACAACACTAACACTAACAACACTAACACTAACAATACTAACACTAACAACACTAACACTAACAATACTAACACTAACAATACTAACACTAACAATACTAAAGTGTTTTGACAGTGAAAAAGGTCACTCTGTAAGAAACCCCACTTCTAAGCTGAGGTCATTTTTAAAAAGCTTGTGCTTAGCTCCCCCAGTGACTGACACTAGCAATGTAATTAGCAGACAGTCTCTAAGATCATTTACACATTTTATATGTGAAGGAAAAATATGAAACTGTTTACGAAACGGCAAGCAGGTTTGATTAGTGTACTAAAACACTAATCACTAATCGGTTGGTAGTGTTACTAAAACGTTTGACTGGTAGTGTATCTAAAACGTTTGACTGGTAGTGTTACTAAAACGTTTGACTGGTAGTGTTACTAAAACGTTTGACTGGTAGTGTATCTAAAACGTTTGACTGGTAGTGTACTAAAACGTTTGTCTGGTAGTGTATCTAAAACGTTTGACTGGTAGTGTTACTAAAACGTTTGTCTGGTAGTGTATCTAAAACGTTTGACTGGTAGTGTATCAAAAACGTTTGACTGGTAGTGTTACTAAAACGTTTGACTGGTAGTGTCCTAAAACGTTTGACTGGTAGTGTATCTAAAACGTTTGGCTGGTAGTGTTACTAAAACGTTTGACTGGTAGTGTACTAAAACGTTTGGCTGGTTGTGTACTAAAACGTTTGACTGGTAGTGTATCTAAAACGTTTGGCTGGTAGTGTTACTAAAACGTTTGACTGGTAGTGTACTAAAACGTTTGACTGGTAGTGTATCTAAAACGTTTGGCTGGTAGTGTTACTAAAACGTTTGACTGGTAGTGTTACTAAAACGTTTGGCTGGTAGTGTTACTAAAACGTTTGACTGGTAGTGTATCTAAAACGTTTGGCTGGTAGTGTTACTAAAACGTTTGTCTGGTAGTGTATCTAAAACGTTTGGCTGGTAGTGTATCTAAAACGTTTGGCTGGTAGTGTTCTAAAACGTTTGTCTGGTAGTGTATCTAAAACGTTTGGCTGGTAGTGTTACTAATACGTTTGACTGGTAGTGTATCTAAAACGTTTGACTGGTAGTGATCTAAAACGTTTGACTGGTAGTGTACTAAAACGTTTGGCTGGTAGTGTATCTAAAACGTTTGGCTGGTAGTGTTACTAAAACGTTTGGCTGGTAGTGTATCTAAAACGTTTGTCTGGTAGTGTATCTAAACCATTTGACTGGTAGTGTATCTAAAACATTTGACTGGTAGTGTTACTAAAACGTTTGGCTGGTAGTGTTACTAAAACGTTTGGCTGGCAGTGTATCTAAAACGTTTGGCTCGTAGTGATCTAAAACGTTTGGCTGGTAGTGTTACTAAAACGTTTGGCTGGTAGTGTTACTAAAACGTTTGGCTCATAGTGTTCCTAAAACGTTTGGCTCATAGTGTTCCTAAAACGTTTGGCTGGTAGTGTTACTAAAACGTTTGGCTGGTAGTGTTCCTAAAACGTTTGGCTGGTAGTGTTACTAAAACGTTTGGCTGGTAGTGTACTAAAACTGCTGACCGGTAACGTAGATCAGATTGAAACGGCCATGTAGTTTAAGACTAGGCTTAGTATGTATGAAGAAGTATCTTACACTAATTCTGAAGTAGTCACTGGGGATCACAGCATCCCCGTTCTTCACCCATTTAATAGTGGGGGCTGGTGAGCCAGTGACCTCACACTCGAAGACCACGTCCATAGCCTCGTGAGCAAAGGTGCTGACTGGTTTCTTCAGGAACTGTGGTGGAACTGCAGAGAGAGAAGATCAAGAGAGGAATCATGAGTGAAGAAATCGACATTCACTTTATAATGTGTGCAGTAAAATCATTCATCACGTAAGAACAGGTCTAAACACACACTGGCATTCATAACCTCCACACAGGTAACACACAGGTTATAGTCAGCTGGAGCTATTTTGGTCAGTACACTCCGGTTTCCGCGTTTCTCCACCTGCAGAACATCTCCAGTCCTCAGCTTGTTTTCAACACAATGATTCAGGGATGTTTTAGTCACATGACACATTGACTACTGCAATGGGATCCTGGTGAACATCTTCAACTTATTAAGAACTGTGCAGCACCAATCAATACATGCTCTAAATCCACTGACCATCATAAACCTCTGCTGATTTAGCTACACACTGGCGCCCTGAGGTCCAAAAGATAAATTAAAAAAAAAAAATGTACAAAAAATTTAACATGGCCTTCCACAGTGGGCTTTCCAGCAATTACGGCTATTGAGCTTAGCGCTCCGGGTACCAGGGCCTGCTCTGAAACTTTAGAACTCCCTTCCGACTTTACATTTACACACTGGACTCAATTACTGAATTTAATGCTGCTCATTTTAATTGTTACTTTACTTAATTTTTATTATTATTATTATTTTTTTTTTTAGAAATGTATTACTTATTTAATTATTTACAACATGTAACATTCTCAATCTTAAGATAATGTTACTTTATATAGTATAGCACCAATTTGTTGATGTCTTGTGTTTTGCTTACTATACGTATTTGTTTTGCTACTGATTTTATCATGAATGGTCTCATTAAATGTGTCATGAATGGTATCATTAAATACAATTATTATTATTATTGTTATTATTAGAGTGTGCTTCTAACTAGGGCTGTGTGTGGGCAAGAACCTGGCGACCTGCAAGCAAAGTGATTGTGATATTTTCAAATATTGTGATTTTTCAAATCTTACATTTAAAACACAACACTATATGAACAGGTTTGCCAACACTTACAATAGCATTGCGCCCTTGTGATGCTTGTTAATGTTGGAGTGAAGATGAAAATGGACTACAACACCATCTAGTGGTAAGAGGTTTAACCACAACACCCAATGATTCACTGTCTGCCAGGAGTCTGTGTATCGATACTGTGTTTTTGAGAATCAATACATTAAAACAATCTAAACATAATATCGATATTCCATATTTTGATATTTCCTAACACCCCTACTTCTAACTAGATGAACCCCAAATCAATCCTAGCGCAGGAAAGCAATAATAAGGTGTGTACCAGCAATGTCATGATGTCTGACACTATGTGTACAAGGCAAGTTAATCCGTTCTGTCATTGTGTTCATCTCGATAACAATAAAAACACGATTTACGGTGCAGCCCTACTGAACACGCACGTCCTGCCAGTGCAAGGAACAGCAGAAGCGTCTACCATCCTCTTCTGCTACAGTAATGAGAGAGGTTAAGAGGTTATGATCTCTGGAGATGAACGGCACTCACATCTCCTCACTAACAAGGTCATATACAGCAGTATGAGACATGGCCTTGTGCTACCACTCCACGCGTAGCCGTAATGCTGCTTTGAAACGGATGCCCTTCATTCTGACCTGCCCACTGCTCCTTTGTGTGCCGCCCAGCAAAACGAGATTAAATAAAGCTCTGACTGCAGCCTGACTTTAGAGCTGAGTAGTGATGAAACACTGACCATTTCCACAGGACATCCCAGCACAATTCCAGACGAGTGGAAACGCTACTCCGTTTAAAAATAACACTCACGTTCAATACCGACCAGCATCAACCAGAGTTCGCCAATGTCCTGCAGACACAGCAAACACCGTGGGTTTGTTTTGTTTCAAGGGAGACAGGGCGGAAGCCTCTGGCGGCATTTGAGAGATCTCTCAGTCATTTAGGAGAAGTCTCGAGTCTGTCAGGATTTTGGTTTTTATAAGACTGCAAACAGAAACTTAACTAAAGATGATCAACAGAGGTGTCAAGTTAGGAAGTACAAATACTTTGTTACCTTATTTAAGTAGAAATGTTGGTTATTTATACTTTACTGGAGTAATTATTTTTCAGCTGACTTTTTACTTCTACTCCTTACATTTACACTCCATTATCTGTACTTTCTACTCCTTACATTTACACTCCATTATCAGTACTTTCTACTCCTTACCTTTACACTACATTATCTGTACTTTCTACCCCTTACATTTACACTCCATTATCAGTACTTTCTACTCCTTACATTTACACACTCCATTATCTGTACTTTCTACTCCTTACATTTATACTCCATTATCAGTACTTTCTACTCCTTACATTTACACTCCATTATCAGTACTTTCTACTCCTTACATTTACACTCCATTATCAGTACTTTCTACTCCTTACATTTACACTCCATTATCAGTACTTTCTACTCCTTACATTTACACTCCATTATCAGTACTTTCTACTCCTTACATTTACACTCCATTATCAGTACTTTCTACTCCTTACATTTACACTCCATTATCTGTACTTTCTACTCCTTACATTTATACTCCATTATCAGTACTTTCTACTCCTTACATTTACACTCCATTATCAGTACTTTCTACTCCTTACATTTACACTCCATTATCTGTACTTTCTACTCCTTACATTTACACTCCATTATCAGTACTTTCTACTCCTTACATTTACACTCCATTATCAGTACTTTCTACTCCTTACATTTACACTCCATTATCAGTACTTTCTACTCCTTACATTTACACTCCATTATCAGTACTTTCTACTCCTTACATTTACACTCCATTATCAGTACTTTCTACTCCTTACATTTACACTCCATTATCTGTACTTTCTACTCCTTACATTTACACTCCATTATCAGTACTTTCTACTCCTTACATTTACACTCCATTATCAGTACTTTCTACTCCTTACATTTACACTCCATTATCAGTACTTTCTACTCCTTACATTTACACTCCATTATCAGTACTTTCTACTCCTTACATTTACACTCCATTATCAGTACTTTCTACTCCTTACATTTACACTCTATTATCAGTACTTTCTACTCCTTACATTTACACTCCATTATCAGTACTTTCTACTCCTTACATTTACACTCCATTATCAGTACTTTCTACTCCTTACATTTACACTCCATTATCTGTACTTTCTACTCCTTACATTTACACTCCATTATCAGTACTTTCTACTCCTTACATTTACACTCCATTATCAGTACTTTCTATTCCTTACATTTACACTCCATTATCTGTACTTTCTACTCCTTACATTTACACTCCATTATCAGTACTTTCTACTCCTTACATTTACACTCCATTATCAGTACTTTCTACTCCTTACATTTACACTCCATTATCTGTACTTTCTACTCCTTACATTTACACTCCATTATCTGTACTTTCTACTCCTTACATTTACACTCCATTATCAGTACTTTCTACTCCTTACTTTTTAAACAAAGTCCTGTTACTCCTATTTCATTTCAGCTTGTTTTCATTCATGTACATTTACATTCCAGTACGGATTATTGATAACATGCCTTTGGAGTTTGACTTTTTTCCCCATTACAAAACTTAGACAACTAGTCAATGCTCAGTAGTACACAGATATAGGTCTTTAATATATTAGCATTGTACTAAAATACATTTACTCTCAATGGGCGTACATGCGGCTGAAACAGGAAGCCTAGAGCATCTCAAATTTATCAACATTAACATTTTAATATAACATTATAGTCATTATGGCTTTTAAAAGAATGATTTTTTTCTGGGGAGGTGGGCTAGTGCATTATAGACCCCTGTGGTGCGGCCTTAGCTTTTGTTCTCAATGGCATTTTTTTCTTACATTACTTTTACTTCTATACTTTAAGTAGTTTTGAAAGCAGTAAAAAAGAGTAAAAAGCTTGTGTTAATACTTCAACTTCTACAGAAGTAATGAATACAGAGTATACACTACCTTTCATCACTGCAGCTAGAAATGGCTTTTATAGGTAGGTCTTGGTAGATAGGTTGATATCTCGATAGCCTAAATCTCCTTAATCAGCGAAGCCTACCAGCATTACCATCACTAACTACTTCAGAAACAATTTAATGGTCTACATGTTCTTATGAGAAAATGTCTACAGCATTAGAACAATAATTAAGATATTCTTATACCCTAATGAGGTTATGGGTGGGGTGTATTAATATTAGATTGAAGTGAATTAACATTAATAACCAATAAGCAAGATTTCTTGCATTCCTACATTTTTTTTGTATTTTTAATCATTGAGTTAAGCATATTTTGGACAGGCCACAGTTTTTTCAGTGTTCTCAACAAACACACGGTAACTGTATATCGTCGCTCTCCAATGAAAAACATGTATTTCTTGATTTCTATTTTTCTACTTTAATTATAAGCAGCAACTGCCGTTTACCTTGTTTGTAAATTTTATGGAGCAACAGAAATTCTCCAAAATAGCTTAGAAATAATTCTGGAAATAACTGACTTGAACGTATAGACAGTTTTTGGCCTCTCCTGTAAAATTGCCATTTTAGAGATATTTGTTTATCATTGGACAGCAATGATATTATAATTGTATATTAAAGTGTGTTCACTATAGAGAACTTTATTATTAGGCTTATTTTGCTTAATGTTCATACTTTTCTCTATCACAGATTCACACACTTCAATTTTCCCAACACTGTAAGAGCTCCTGTGCCTATAAGCCCCGCCTCCTGACGAGCCCAGAGCGCTTTGAGTGATCAGCTTGCCTGCCCCTGTTCTGACTGGTCAACCACCAGAGGGGTTGAAAGCAACAGGAGGATCGTGCTCCTACGTGCAGCCATTAAGGACGGTTTCACGTGATGACATCATCTTGTAACAGAGAAAAAGGCTGGAATTTTAATTAGGTGTTTCAGGCAGCTGAGAAAATTGGGCTTCTATTGGAAAGTTTGTCTCTCTTTGGCGTTTACGTAGTGTTTTATAAAGGTACGGGCAGCCCACATGCACACACACCTACATCCCACACTAAAGCACAGAGACGAAACAGGAAAACATAATAACTGTCGAAAATACACATATTTTACATTTTCTCAAGCAGCTTTAAGCAGCCAATTATGTTTCTGCCTATGTTTAGCTATTTCAAGCCTGTTTACTACATAGAAACACCTAAGTGTGTGTGTGTGTGTGTGTGTGTGTGTGTGTGGGAGAGAGAGAGAGAGAGAGAGGGAGACTGTTGAGTGGTCCTGAGCTCCTGCAGTACTCGTTTATCTGCTAGTGGGAGTAATCCAGCTGGAGGTCCTCCCTCCACTGCCACGCGCCATTTAGCACAACTAGAGTTCACATCCTCCGTACCTACTGCAGCTCACTCAAACTGCTGCAGGAGCACCAACACAAAAACACTATTGCTGTCACGCTCGGTGCTCAGACTACTGTTAGCTCACTCTGCCTAAACTGTAAAGACTTGAAGAGTGCTCATGCAGAGTAAAACAGCATCACAGAGCAATGATCTAACACTGTTATACTTAAAGAGGCTTTCAGTTACACAAAAAGCAGGAGGCTTACACTCTACTGTTAATCTCAGGATGTTTTCACACCAGCATAAGTTAGTCCGGTTAAAACGGACTCGGGTTCGTTTGGTGCGGTTCATTTTGGCAGGTGTGAAAACAGTAATTGCACTCGGGTTTGGACCAAAACATCTGCACCGAGACCCTCGAGAGGAGGTGGTCTTGGTCCTCCGGAGCGGTTCGTTTGTGGTGAGAACATGATCCGACCTCGATCCAACCCAATATTAGGTGTCCTCCACAAGTTTGATCTGAACATCTTGTTGTGATTTTGTGTATGTCAATTTTGACATAACACTGAGATGCACTTGATAATCCCTAAACTATAGAAAAATGGTTAGTAATCAGTCAATAATCTATGTTTACAGGCACTTGAGTTATTGGATTATGGGTCAGGCAGTGATGGAGCTTCATGATGGTTTGTTTCTGTATTTTTTTTTAATTGAGTCTCTTTATTGTAAAATATAACATATTTTTGAAGACAAAGAATAATTAACTACTCAATTTCATCAAGCGGGTAGTTTGTATCAGTACTGCTCTGAAAGTAGATGATAGAAATCCAACCGCTGAGCTAAAATCCAACCCGTATTTATCATCATCTTAGGTCCATCCTAAGTTACTGGAGTTCACTGTTTACATGCCCACTTGAAAAATCAGCTAACCACCAAATTTGGATTATGATTGGATTATTTACTGCATGCAAATACACTTAGTGTGTCGTACGGTGTCAGACACTACAATATTAAGCCCAGCGTTAACTGATGACCGTCAATAACTTGTTATTGTCAATAACAATAACAATAACTTTAGCCGTGCAGCTGCAGCGCAAAACTAAGGGAGTAAACTTCGTGCTCAAATACATCTTGTCTGTTTGACTCTGTAATCCTATGTCACTGTGAGCAGCAGCATAGAGTGGCAAAAGCACTAGTGGGCAATGATAGAATGTTGGTCTGGTGGCATTAACTTAAACCACTATTTTGCTAAAACTGGAGAGACGCTGAGCCTCGCGTTGTGCACGCTCCGCCACGTACTGTCCCTTTAAACATTAACTTAAATTGTTGGTCAGAAAAAGTGGGTTGGTGCTGTTTTCTTTTAAATAACTACTGATTTCTGTACTGAGAGGATATTAGTTCAGGGTTTTAATGATTTTGTTCATAAAAAATACTTGGAAATAGACACGGATTTTGAGGAGAGCTGTCCCCGCATGTCCCGGCTTGTGCTTTGGTTGCTTGTGCACGATACATTGACAGACCTTGGCTGATTCATTTTTCATATATTATATCATTATATATTGCTGAGCTACATTTGAACCGGACTGCCATGTTTACATGCAGAGATTTTCTGTAATCTGATTGAATACATTCTGATTCTAGATGAAGACTGAGGTGTTTATATGCTCACTCTACTCAACAATCTGATGAAAATCTCTGTTTACATGCACCCTACAAGCAATCGGATCCAAAATTACACGCATGCGTTGAGTACAACTTGGTGTAAGCGTTACCATGACAACGAGCGCGAGGCGAGTTCAATCAGAGTGAGACCCGCAGAAGTGAGTTACCTGAGTTTTCATTTGACGCTCGTGTTTTTAACTGCTTCAGAATTACTCAGAAAAACACCTCACGTACTTATTAAAGAAGGGGCGAAAGGAAGACATCACGTCCTGCAACACTGTTTTCATCCGTGTTAGCTTTTGGTTGATCTCCCGTGAATTCATCCATAATTTGGTAATACAGGGAGCTGCTTTTACCGTTTAGGTTTTTGGCTTTGTTATACTCCGATCTGAGAAACTTCCATCTGTTTTTAATTTGCTCTGCAGTTCATCCATACTGCTAACTGTTTTTAAATGTTTTAAGGTTTGAAGCAAACTGCACATGCGCAGAAGGTATTTAAACATTCCGATTGGGAATGTAATCGGATACAGGCGTGTACACGGCTATTCTTCTTCTATTAAACTGATTATTTATGGGATTACCCACCTCCTTCAATCGGATAAAAATTGTAATAGTAATGACCTCAATCAGACTAGTCTATTCGGATTGAGGTGTATACATGGACGTATTCTATTCCAATTGAGCTATTAGTCGGATTAATAACGGATTATCAGGCTGCATGTAAACGTAGCTACTGAGCTACATCATTGTCTCTGGATCATCTGTTCATCGGAACAGACCCATCTTCAGCTACTGGATACCTCTTGCACTCAGGAGAAGGGAAATTGTTGATAATTACAGAAATATTTTAGTTATTTTTTTTATGAGATCTAATTTTTTGCATTGTTATTATTCTTTGGTTTATTTATCTCCTTATCCAGTATGTATTATTGCAGCATCTGATATGCCTATGAAGATAATACATGTACACACATCAGATTATTCATAATTTATGTCCTTTGTTATCCCTGGGCTGGAGGATTATTTTATTGTTGTTGTCTTTGTTGAATTAACTCATCCAATCTCCCGAAAGAACCTAGACTAAGAGAACAGACTTTAGATTTATCCTGTGCGTGTACTCATTAACAGCATGTGGCTACAACTCCATTTGGGGTGAAGAGTAACGTCCACTACCAACACTGTAAAGACGTCTACTGTACAGAATGCTAGTGTCAAACAGCTCTGCTGAGAAGTTGGTGAAGGTCTGCAAAGGCAGACACAAAGGAAGACAGAAGAACAACAACACGGCTGCAGCTCACGAGGCAGAGCAGGAAGAAGGTTTCCACTAATTACAGCTCTGTTAGCCCAACGCTAACAGATTAATTTCACTGGCTTTGTGTTTAATCCTGAGGAAAACACAAACAGGCTGAAAGGCATGCAGGCTGAGAAGCTTGATCATTTTTCCCAGCAGCGCTGCCAGCACTGGCGCAAGGATCTCCCTGTACGCCAAACTGCTCCTTCCAGTTCCTCTCAGATATATCAACCCTGCTCTAATACACATCCAGCATGCTCCTTCACTGCGGGGTCGCTGATCTGATTCAGCAGCAGGCACGGAAATACGTTTCTGAAGTCGTAGTGTGATCAGCCGGAACATACTTGACGTTGGAAATCTGTTTCTTTCATGTTTGGAGCTGAGAAAATAATGCAGCTAACAAGAAAAGAAATTTCTCTTCATCAGTGACGTCATACAACCACTGACCATAACACTTATGAGTTGTTTTTTTAATTTAAATTCAAAACTAAGTGCATTTACAATCAAATAATAATCCAATTATAATCAGATTTCTGAGATTAACTCTTCATTCAAATGGTCATGTAAACTGCGTACACCAGTTTCTTAGATCGGATTAAGGACTAGAAATCTGAACAAGAGCTCGGATGTAGAGAGCTGGGGTTAGGCTTAGTAAACCGGGGTTCCAGTGCATGTATACTAGAGATGGGCCGATCAGCGGTTTTGCGGCCAATTCTGCACGATCGGCCGATAGCCGATACCAATCGAGGGCGGGGCTATATGCCACGGCAGGCTACATGTAGTTATTGTAAATCATGACACATGGTTGAAACTGGTTTATTACCATTTTTAACAAGCTCATATGAAACAGGATAATATTTTTAACAAAATTAACAGTAAATAAACAAAGTAAATCAAACAAATATCTCCAACACTGCAATCATTACATTTAGACCCTTAATTAAAAACTAAAAAAGCGAATTAAATAAATACAGTAAAAACTGCAGTCATTAAACGCAGACTCTGTTATTTTAAATTGAAATCTGAAATCATTAAAAGTAAATCTTGAATTGCTGCTGCTGTTCTGTTCGTACCGGTCAGATCTGGTCTGTACTGGGTTATTATCTGTTCGGGGTTATTTGTTTTGTGCTAGCTGCGCGTGCTAGCTCTGCTGTTTACTGGTACTCACTGTATTCAGCTGCGTACAGTGTCGTATCAGATTAGTAGAGTTAAATGTTTGTCTTGGTTCCCCCACATTTTACAAAACACTTGGATGAGTCTGCGTCACATACGGTAACAAACTGCCAGACGGACGACATGTTTTTTATCAGCACATGCCGTGAACACATCAAACTTCAAACAATACTCGGGCATCACTGGAAGTCGCTGCTGTGGGGTGCTATTTTTCAAGCGTACCAATAGTAAAACCACCGGCTAGCTTTGATTAAGATCACACAAGCCGCACGTCTTAATCATGACCAGTTATGAAGTCATCTGAAAAATTCTAACAGACCTGCATATCGTTGCTGTCCAATGGAAAACATGCATCTTCATTTCTGTAGATGTTTGGTTTTCTATATCATTCGACCACAACAGTTGTTGTGAATTAGAGTCTCAATTCTGGGGGTGCTGGCTTGGTAGGCCTCAGAAGCAGGAGGCTCCGGTAAGAGAGCAGGGCTCAGAGAGATCTTTAGTCAACAGGTCTTTAATGATTACTTCAACAGTACATAGCATAGAGCAGAGGGGGACACAGGCTCAGCCATCCATATATGTGTAGGTCTGGGCATGTGTGTGTGGCTGTAAACACAAAGGAATATCACGTTTATAACTTGTTTTCATCACTCTACTTAAGTCTAGGAAACCAACTACAGGAGAGTATTAATCCACTAACATGATACATTCATAAGTAATTAACTGATACACTCTAGTCACAATGGATAAACACAAATACACAGCAGTTGATCACGTAAACCCAAACTGCTCATTGGCACAAACATTGCTAGTATGAACATATCCAACAGTAGTATTTAGCGTAGTGCTAACAAATGAATTTGCTATCCTAGTCACCATTTTAACACAACTACAAAATATATTGCTCAGTAGAGAACTAGAATTAAACCTACTTTACACAAATGGACGCACACCAATTAAGAATTTCAGTCAAAGTGCCACCAAACGAGACAACAGCTCTGTCTCAGCTCTGCTTACTGCACGAAAAAACAATAGGAAAAATGGCAGAAGAAAACTAAGCTAAGCAGTGCTGAGCATTCACTAGGTTGGAATTAGTGCCATCTACTGGACATTCCAGGAACCACAGCTTTATGGATAGCCTAAAGAATAGATATATGAAGGCTTTCCTACATGTTGTTTACATTGTGTGAAAAATTCATGATAACTGGACCAATAGAAATGCTCCAAAGTAGCTTGGAAAAAATTTGGTTCCATTGACTTACACTGAAAGTAAACCAAGTTTTCAGCCTCTCTTGTAAAGCTACATTTTAGAGATGCTTGTTTTTCCATAGGACGGCGACAGACACTGGCTTTTTTTTTTGGAAGTGGAAGTTTTCACGACTGCTAATTCTGTTTGTAGCTATATGGTGGTGTACATTCATCCATTCCTAGCTACGTTAGCCTTGTAGCTCTAGTACTGAACCACAGAAGGACATTAAACATGCTGTGGCTACGTCTGGGATAAACTCTTGAAGTTTCTGTGTCTGCCGCAAACTAGCCTCAGGTGTCCCGAGTAGGCAAATACCTGCACTGATGCTGGAGCCTGTCCAGCCTACCGGTCCCTTCGCTAAAGGCTTTCCAATTGGACAATCAGAGCGCTGAGTGGCACAGCTAGCTTGACAGGGCTAAAATGATGAATGGCTCTCCGCTCGTCCTCCTGCGGCCTGCGAACCCAACCTGCTGAATAACACTTGTCACGCACCGCTGGCCCCAACGCTCATGCCAGCCACACGCGGGGCAGATGGTCCATTCCGGCACGAGGGCCACTCGATCGCTCTGTCTCTGTCAGCCAAAGCTTGTCTAATCCACACCGCAATACCAGCACAGACAAACACACACACACACACTGAACAGCAGAGCTCCGCGCTTCACAAACACTCCACTGCGTACGCTCTAGTAGAAACAAAGGCCAGTGGAAAGTGTCCTGTTTGTACAGATTGGTCCACAATGGCTCGGGCTCGAGCTGTGCGCACAGAAACTATCCAACAGGTGGAAGGTTAAATCACTGAGAGGGCAGGTGAAGGGACAACACAACCGCCTCAACCCAGAACCATAAAAACACAGATGAACAGCTCCTCTCCCTGTGAACTCAGCTTTGAACAGTAGCTTTGTTTTCATCTGTGTTAGAAAAGGACCCCCAGTTTATGCACTGATGAAACAGATCACGACAGGAACGTGTGTGAGCAGACCACCGAAAAAGCAAGCAAATATATCATCTTCTCCTTTGTAGGTGAGCAGGTAGCCCTAAACCCTCATTGCTCACCAGCAGTTTACACAGCATTACTACGTTTCACACACGGAAAGCCAACTGTGGCCTAACAGCCGATGCTATACAAACACAATTATAAGGCATTATAAAGTATTATAAAACCTTACAATGCCTGGCATAAGCCTATATAACTGCTTATTGGTACCTTAATTACAAGCATAAAGCAAAAGTATATGACTGTTTAATGTTAGGTTCCATAACACATTATAATATGCAATTACTATAAACATAAATATGATAATACACAACAGGGTTCCGGCATATTAGCTGTACAACACCTGAATCCCTCACAACGACCAGCCTAGCTAAAAAGCAGCAGCATGTTTGTTTATACAGGGTGAGTCAAATTCACAACGAAAGGGAAATGACGTATCTGAATACCCCAGCAAGTAATAAGAGAGGGGGTCTATCTTTTAGACTACGGGTGCGTCCAAAATCGTCTACTAGTCAGTAGGTATTAGATTAAAGCCAGTACGTGCTGCTCAAGCGGCAGACTAGTAGGCAGTTTCAGGAGGCGAGTTTTAGTAGCCACACAAGCTCTGACGTACTACATCCACCATATTGCAAGACGTCAGACCACCACTGTTAAAGTCCTGCTATTCATTTAAAAGCTCTGTTTACTGACAGATTTAGACTTTTTGTGACACTGATCTGCGTTTTTGTCTGATTATGTATCAGACGGTGCTGAGTTGTAGCTCGGAGAAGACGAACGGGAGGAATTTCATCATTGTTTACCTCAGCAATAGCGCTAGCTTCTGTAGCGGCAGCTCACTAGCCGTAGCTGCGTACACACAGCCGACGTTCAGCTTTTCACCGTTTTTTTTTCCTCCACTTTGAATTCATCCGCGGCTCCAGGTGAATCATAAGATAGCTAATTCAGTAGGTCATCCGGGTACCGTTCACCTACTACTCTATACCTACTGAGTATTCGGACATACTAGCTGCGCTCGCCTACTGATTTCACTACTGAGTAGTAGACAAGTAGGCGATTTCGGATGAACCCTATGTCCCGAACATGTCTGCCATATTTAAAGTCGCCATATTGGATTAAGGGCAAGTTTTCCAATAAGAAGGTGGTCATGTAGCCTGTCAACGAAGAGCAGAAGTTATGTTTATCTAACTTGTATACTTAAGAGCAATTATTCATGTCTATACCTGCTATTATACAGCCACAGTGTACGTCAGTAAATACCTATATAGCATTACCAGTGCAGGATTCATAATAAGTGTATTTTATTTGATTACATTAATTAAATATATTGATTTCTTTGGGGGGCGGCTGAATGAAACAAAAACATCCTCTAATAAAGTTTCTATTATACTTATATAATAATAATAATAATAATAATAATAATAATAATAATAATAATAATAATATTGAATACATTAATATTCTATAATGGTACTCATTTAAAAAAGCAATGTTTATTGCGAATTTTTTTTTCAGTCCAAGTACAGATCAACTGTATCAGACTGAACAGCTAGTCATTAGCAGATGCTAGCACTGATGAGTTTTTCTGAGCGAGCTATAGTCGCTAAAAAGGTCATCCACTTTTCCTGGTGAGCACTGAATCAGGACAGATTTGTTTTCACGCTGTTCTAGCGATCCGGTGCTTCCAGACAGCTGTTTTTGGTTTCTGGCAATAGGTAGAATATTTTAGATAATATTGGTGCTGATGCCAGGTGGGGTCCAGATAACCTTCCAGCTGCTCCGGACAATTAGCTAGCCAGCATGTTCTCCGTGGCGTTTATTTCTGTGAACAAATGAGAGTTTGCTGGCTAGCAAGCAGTCCGAAGCAGCTGGAAAGTTATATAGACCTGGCATTACGACACTATACTACTGACTCCAATTACAGCTCTATGAGCTCCACAGCCAGATCGGACTGGATCCTCCATAAGTATACAAAATACTGACTTACCACCTCATCAAGACTGATATACGTCTGATATGATGACCAGTCTGATTGTCTGTGCAGTGTTGTTGAGCTAGAACACAGCGGTCAGACTGAAACATTCTGAGACGCCAGCAACAACAAACATCAATGCAGGCTGTTGTGACATCATGGTTGCTGTGACATCACATGTACTATTCCCTTTGGCATGATGGGAGTTCTGTTGTTTTTGCAGTAGTAGTAAAGTGCATGTATAAGAGCTGCACCATTCATACACTTCCACACGCTTACCTACTCCACCAGTTCCACACTGGTTCTTTCCTGCTAGGGGTGGGCGATATGGCCGTACAATAATATCACGATACTTCATGGTATTTTTGTGATAACGATACTCTTGGCGATATGCCAAAACACTATACAACAATATTTCAAGAATACACTGCTGCAACAAAATGAAAATTTTATTTTATTATTGCATACGTCATGGTATGGCACACCCCTAACTGAGAGATCAAAAAATACAAGAATTTTCATCAGATTGTAACAGAAGTCAATGATCCAGAATGTCATGATACTAAATAATTCACCCCAAATATCTCCATATATCCAGGACTGAAGTAAAATGAATGATACTGGACAGATAAAATCTGTCTCTAGTATATATATATAATGGGAAATGAGAAAAGTGTGAATTTTTCTTTTGCTAAAAACAGTAAAAAGTAGTACCTGATGTTATAATTAGTGATGGGTGATATGGCACGATATTTCAGGGTCTAATATCGTTCACGATATTCAAAAATGTTGGCGATATGTTGATACGATACGATATGGCACACTCTACTTCCTGCCCACATTCTGGACCAAGACAAGCGTCGCTATAAAACCTTCTCACACGCTCTTATCCTCCTAACACTCTCTGTATTGAAGGTGTGCCCACCTGGTTCTCCTTCTCCTTTCATTGTGTGTTGGACCACAGCACACACACACACCCCAGTCCTGTTTTCTCAGCCTGCATCAAACAGTGGCCTGGAGGAGCAGGCTGCTTTATGTTCAGCACGCTACAGCAGAGGCAGCCCATGAAAGTTTAATACGAGCCCAGGCTGGCCTCGTAACACGTGGAGAGAATCTGTGCTATATACCCAGACCCCCACACATGTGCTCATATTACCCAGCACCAACACACACACACACACATTCAGGTTAACACATGTGGGCTCATTACTGCACATGTGTGTGTCCTACAGATACTATATGTAATTACCTCCAGAAGAGCTGAGCACAGGGCCGCCAACTGCTGAAGCATGTAGCGAGTAAAAATCTCCTACCTGCTGCATCGCCCACTGCCGAGAGGAAGCACCATCAGCACAATATCTGTGTCTGTCTGGAGCTTCGTGAAACCGCCACGCAGCAGGGCAGCAGCCTAAATGCCAAGAGTTGGCTGGAATGGTGTAAAACACTGCATCACTGGACGACAATGAAGCACCGGGAAGAGTCACATGTCACAACCTGGCAGCGAACGCCATATACGGGCAGATGAACACTAGAATACATGGTGCCAACAGTGAAGTTCGTCTGGGGCTGTTGTTCAGGGTCTGGGTTTGGCCCCTTAGATCACTCAGGGAAGTGTAATGTTGATGCTACAGGTTTGGAGCGAGACATTGAAAAGCTTGTACAGGCTTTACAGGCAGGGAGGTCCACATACTTTTGGTCATACAGTGTGCAATGGGTTCTAGGGCTGCGGTCTATATCACAGAAACGTCTTAGGTCTGTAATCTTATCCTGTCTGCTTTGTCATCATGGCAACTTCAGTTAAGACTGAATTTAGGACTAAGACTTTCATCCTAACTCCAGATGAGAAAACAGTATTACAGAAACATCCTACTTAGCCAAAACATCCTAAACATTGTCTTCTCTTTAGGACAGGCCCAGCAAAGTCTTAACTCTGGTTTAACCATCTGTTTCTATCTTTTCAGGCACAGATCACTATACACTATACTTGAGTGCTTGAGTAGGTTTCCTCCGGGTACTATGGTTTCCTCCCACATGTCCAAACACATGCATGTTAGGTTGATCAGTCTACTGGCGAACTGTCCATGGTATAACCAGTCTTTGCCCGATGATGCTGGGATTGGCTGCAGACCCCGTGACCCTGACTAGCGAGATAAATACATAACATAATGGATGGATGGATATATTGGTAAAGAATGCTTTCGCTTGTGACGTGATGTATATATCCCAGACACAACCTCCACTGTCCAGCCTTTTATGCCCTATGTGTGCTAACGTTGATTAAAACTGATCAGATCAATATTACAGTGATGGAGGTAAACAATAAGAAGACAGAGTTGAACCTGTTTCTGTTCATTGGGAGGAATATCGTAGGGTAAGATCTTTGGGAAATGGAAACTGAAACTAGAACAGTGACTCTGATAATCACCTTTTAGGCTAAATAAATAAATATTTACAACATTAATCTGACTTTAGGTTTGTTTTGACTTCTCCCTGTAAACTGGTTATGGTAGTTGTCTGAACAACTCATTTCCATTCGGAATTTGCAAGGTTGATTGCGTGTATGGCTCTGTTTCTGAGTGGCACGCACGACAGACAAGACATTTCCTAACCTGAGCTATGCTCTAAGATAGAAATTCCAAATTAGGGTGAGATTTGCTTCTGTAATATATATTTATGAAAAAAACGTTATCTCGACCAGTCAGAAAAAAAAACTATTGAAAGTTTCTGGAATACTGGACGAGACCTGGAAGACCACCAGACCTGTCTCAATCAGATCAGCCCATCCTTGAGAGAGAGAGAGGAGAAAGATATGAAAAATACAGAGGTGTTTCCGTTCATCCTTCCACTGTGAGAAAACACCTCAGAGCTATGGGTCTGAAAGGATGTTCAAGAAGCTAGACTACTGGTGTTTTCAGAAAAGTGGATTGATTACCCAACACCACTAAATACTCAAGACTGTAAGAGGTTCTAAGACGTTGGAGGTGTGGAAAAAAACCCACTGCAGACTGCGTAACTTCTACAATACTTATTACCAATTTTGTCTGGAAATGAAATGAAGGGTTGATGAATGTTTTTGCACAGCAATGCATGAGCTCTGTAATGAGATCTGTCATGTGTATACACAAACTGTACGTATCTATGTGTAATAATAATCTTATAAACCTAAACCAAAACCCAACCTTAACCCACTGTCCAAAACTGGATATTATTTAAAAACAAAGAACCATTTTGTTTATTTGTACGTTAGCTCTGTTTATCCCTGGTTTTGTCTTGAAAATGCCTAAACACACATGCACACACACACACGCACACACACACACACACACACACACGCTTGCTTACTTCAGGGCTGGAAATAAAGAGGCTGTGGGCTCCACCAAGCAGCAATCATATAGCTCCATAATTAAAACCTGATGCGTCCTCTGCCCCAATTTATTGTCTTGCCAGCTCCAATAAAGCTAGAGGTAGAGCAGCCGCGCTGGAGCGTTCACCCCTTTCACTGAGGCCTCGAGCTGCTGCTCTAGTTCTTAACCTCAGCCTCCATTACAGCCCAACACCGAGCAGCTCACAGGCAAACACACATCCACACTCAGTAAAACACTGAGAACACATTTCAACCCAATATATAAACCTGAACACCTCCCATCACTGCACTCTTCATCACTACGCTCTTCATCACTACGCTCATCACTACACTCTACACCACCCCCCAGCCTCACAACCCAAACAGATATTCAGCTTCACAGATATACACAGAGCTCTTCATCACTACACTCTTCATCACTACGCTCTACACCACCTCCCAGCCTCACAACCCAAACAGATATTCAGCTTCACAGATATACACAGAGCTCTTCATCACTACACTCTTCATCACTACGCTCTACACCACCTCCCAGCCTCACAACCCAAACAGATATTCAGCTTCACAGATATACACAGAGCTCTTCATCACTACACTCATCACTACACTCTTCATCACTACGCTCTTCATCACTACGCTCTACACCACCTCCCAGCCTCACAACCCAAACAGATATTCAGCTTCACAGATATACACAGAGCTCTTCATCACTACACTCATCACTACACTCTACACCACCCCCCAGCCTCACAACCCAAACCGATATTCAGCTTCACAGATATACATAGAGCTCTTCATCACTACACTCATCACTACATTCTACACCACCTCCCAGCCTCACAACCCAAACAGATATTCAGCTTCACAGATATACACAGAGCTCTTCATCACTACACTCATCACTACACTCTTCATCACTACGCTCTTCATCACTACATTCTACACCACCTCCCAGCCTCACAACCCAAACAGATATTCAGCTTCACAGATATACACAGAGCTCTTCATCACTACACTCTTCATCACTACACTCTACACCACCTCCCAGCCTCACAACTCAAACAGATATTCAGCTTCACAGATATATATAGAGCTCTTCATCACTACACTCTTCATCACTACACTCTACACCACCTCCCAGCCTCTCAAACCAAACAGATATTCAGCTTCACAGATATACACAGAGCTCTTCATCACTACACTCTTCATCACTACACTCTACACCACCTCCCAGCCTCTCAAACCAAACAGATATTCAGCTTCACAGATATACACAGAGCTCTTCATCACTACACTCTTCATCACTACACTCTACACCACCCCCCAGCCTCACAACCCAAACAGATATTCAGCTTCACAGATATATATAGAGCTCTTCATCACTATGCTCTTCATCACTACACTCTACACCACCACCCAGCCTCTCAAACCAAACAGATATTCAGCTTCACAGATATACACAGAGCTCTTCATCACTACACTCTTCATCACTACACTCTACACCACCTCCCAGCCTCACAACCCAAACAGATATTCAGCTTCACAGATATACACAGAGCTCTTCATCACTACGCTCTTCATCACTACACTCTACACCACCTCCCAGCCTCTCAAACCAAACAGATATTCAGCTTCACAGATATACACAGAGCTCTTCATCACTACACTCTTCATCACTACACTCTACACCACCTCCCAGCCTCACAACCCAAACAGATATTCAGCTTCACAGATATACACAGAGTTCTTCATCACTACACTCATCACTACACTCTTCATCACTACGCTCTTCATCACTACGCTCTACACCACCTCCCAGCCTCACAACCCAAACAGATATTCAGCTTCACAGATATACACAGAGCTCTTCATCACTACACTCATCACTACGCTCTTCATCACTACGCTCTTCATCACTACGCTCTACACCACCTCCCAGCCTCACAACCCAAACAGATATTCAGCTTCACAGATATACACAGAGCTCTTCATCACTACACTCATCACTACGCTCTTCATCACTATGCTCTACACCACCTCCCAGCCTCACAACCCAAACAGATATTCAGCTTCACAGATATACACAGAGCTCTTCATCACTACGCTCTTCATCACTACACTCTACACCACCTCCCAGCCTCTCAACCCAAACAGATATTCAGCTTCACAGATATACACAGAGCTCTTCATCACTACACTCTTCATCACTACACTCTACACCACCTCCCAGCCTCACAACCCAAACAGATATTCAGCTTCACAGATATACACAGAGCTCTTCATCACTACACTCTTCATCACTACACTCTACACCACCTCCCAGCCTCTCAAACCAAACAGATATTCAGCTTCACAGATATACACAGAGCTCTTCATCACTGCGTTCTTCATCACTACACTCTACACCACCTCCCAGCCTCACAACCCAAACAGATATTCAGCTTCACAGATATACACAGAGCTCTTCATCACTACACTCATCACTACGCTCTTCATCACTACACTCATCACTACACTCTACACCACCTCCCAGCCTCACAACTCAAACAGATATTCAGCTTCACAGATATACACAGAGCTCTTCATCACTACACTCTTCATCACTACACTCTACACCACCTCCCAGCCTCTCAAACCAAACAGATATTCAGCTTCACAGATATACACAGAGCTCTTCATCACTGCGTTCTTCATCACTACACTCATCACTACACTCTACACCACCCCCCAGCCTCACAACCCAAACAGATATTCAGCTTCACAGATATACACAGAGCTCTTCATCACTACACTCTTCATCACTCTGCTCTTCATCACTACACTCATCACTACACTCTACACCACCTCCCAGCCTCTCAAACCAAACAGATATTCAGCTTCACAGATATACACAGAGCTCTTCATCACTACACTCTTCATCACTACACTCTACACCACATCCCAGCCTCTCAACCCAAACCGATATTCAGCTTCACAGATATACACAGAGCTCTTTATCACTCTGCTCTTCATCACTCTGCTCTTCATCACTACACTCATCACTACACTCTACACCACCTCCCAGCCTCTCAAACCAAACAGATATTCAGCTTCACAGATATACACAGAGCTCTTCATCACTACACTCTTCATCACTACACTCTACACCACCTCCCAGCCTCTCAACCCAAACAGATATTCAGCTTCACAGATATACACAGAGCTCTTCATCACTACACTCTTCATCACTACACTCTACACCACCTCCCAGCCTCACAACTCAAACAGATATTCAGCTTCACGTACGTACATAGAGCTCTTTATCACTCTGCTCTTCATCACTGCGTTCTTCAGCACTGTGTTCTACACTACTGTGTTCTTCACTACTGTGTTCTACACTACTGTGTTCTACACCACTGTGTTCTTCACTACTGTGTTCTACACCACTGTGTTCTACACCACTGTGTTCTTCACTACTGTGTTCTACACCACTGTGTTCTTCACTACTGTGTTCTACACCACTGTGTTCTACACCACTGTGTTCTTCATCACTGCGTTCTACACCACTGTGTTCTTCACTACTGTGTTCTACACTACTGTGTTCTACACCACTGTGTTCTTCACTACTGTGTTCTACACCACTGTGTTCTACACCACTGTGTTCTTCACTACTGTGTTCTACACTACTGTGTTCTACACCACTGTGTTCTTCACTACTGTGTTCTACACCACTGTGTTCTTCACTACTGTGTTCTACACCACTGTGTTCTTCACTACTGTGTTCTACACCACTGTGTTCTTCATCACTGCGTTCTACACCACTGTGTTCTACACCACTGTGTTCTACACCACTGTGTTCTACACCACTGTGTTCTTCACTACTGTGTTCTACACCACTGTGTTCTACACCACTGTGTTCTACACCACTGTGTTCTACACCACTGTGTTCTTCACTACTGTGTTCTACACCACTGTGTTCTACACCACTGTGTTCTACACCACTGTGTTCTTCACTACTGTGTTCTACACCACTGTGTTCTTCACTACTGTGTTCTACACCACTGTGTTCTACACCACTGTGTTCTACACCACTGTGTTCTTCATCACTGCGTTCTACACCACTGCGTTCTACACCACTGTGTTCTACACCACTGTGTTCTACACCACTGTGTTCTTCACTACTGTGTTCTACACTACTGTGTTCTACACCACTGTGTTCTTCACCACTGTGTTCTACACCACTGTGTTCTACACCACTGTGTTCTTCACTACTGTGTTCTACACCACTGTGTTCTACACCACTGTGTTCTACACCACTGTGTTCTACACCACTGTGTTCTTCACTACTGTGTTCTACACCACTGTGTTCTACACCACTGTGTTCTTCACCACTGTGTTCTACACTACTGTGTTCTTCACTACTGTGTTCTACACCATTGTGTTCTTCACTACTGTGTTCTACACCACTGTGTTCTACACCACTGTGTTCTACACCACTGTGTTCTACACTACTGTGTTCTACACCACTGTGTTCTTCACTACTGTGTTCTACACCACTGTGTTCTACACCACTGTGTTCTTCACCACTGTGTTCTACACCATTGTGTTCTACACCATTGTGTTCTTCACTACTGTGTTCTACACCACTGTGTTCTACACCACTGTGTTCTACACTACTGTGTTCTACACCACTGTGTTCTTCACTACTGTGTTCTACACCACTGTGTTCTTCACCACTGTGTTCTACACCACTGTGTTCTACACCACTGTGTTCTACACTACTGTGTTCTACACCACTGTGTTCTACACCACTGTGTTCTTCACTACTGTGTTCTACACCACTGTGTTCTACACCACTGTGTTCTACACCACTGTGTTCTTCACTACTGTGATCATGCCAAGACATTTTTAACCTCAGAAGCTATTACTGTCATTTTCCTACACGTTCCTTTTACATCATATAATTACGTTAATGCATTAGTATAATTACGTATACAGTTACATAACCGATCACACTGGCACTACCACCCTCCTTCCTGCAAAACAGGACCAACAAAAACTTTGGGTTCAATTCAAACCTCTTCTCTTCTGCTTACAGAAACAAATGTGGTCTGGATCAAACACTGAGAGTCTTTAAAATTTCCAACTTTGTTTTAATAAGAAATCATTTATATGAACCTGCACTGTGCTTTCTTTATCCAAGGCTTCTTTAGAGTTTTTTTAAAGAAGGTTTTACGAGTCAAGAGAAATACACAGAACTGAGCCAAACGAGAGGAAATCTACTGGACAGCATGTGGGAAAGAGCTGCCTTCAAAAGCCTCATTCTTGTCCTCTCGTAGAGAAACAGTGAGGACTGTCTGTGCCTCTACGCAGCCGCCTGGATAACTTCATCACCACAAAGGCATTCTCCAGCTCATTCAGTAACGTGGCAGCTCACTGCATTCGCTCCAACATCGCTCTATTCTAACCAGAGACAGGCAGACAAGTTCATCAGCGGAAGGGGAGAAGAAAGGCTGAAGCCCAGCAATAACAGCTCATCTCCAGGGCCAGGGGCGAGTTGGGCCATGGGGGCACAGCACTCAGCACCGGCCCATGCACCAGCATATAAATGCACTGAAGGTAGAGATTTAATAATATTGGAATCAACTATAATTTCTCTTAACATTCAATAAAACTACACACTCAAGTTTTTAAATGGGAAGTAAGAAGTAATTTCATTGAAAACAAAAAAAATTTTTTTAAATGGGTTTATTTTGGTATACATGTTCTTTTTCTCCAACAGTTCTCAAAGGATGGCCGCAGAAACGTTAAAATGTGTAATTCATCTATAGTAGTAATTAAAAATATCAGCTCCTATTTAGTTTTCATGAGTAATCACTGTTTAAACCCAGGTGATATCTACTGGACAGTAGGGGTGTGCCATATCGCATCATACACAAGAACATCGCCAACATTTTTGAATATGGTGAACGATATTATACCCTGAAATATCGTGCCATATCACCCATCACTAATTATCACATCAGGTACTACTTTTTACTGTTTTTAGAAAAAGAAAAATTCACACTTCTCTAATTTCCCATTATATTTCTACTAGAGACAGATTTTATCTGTCCAGTATCTTTCACTTTACTTCAGTCCTGGATATATGGAGATATTTGGAGTGCATTATTTAGTATCATGACATTCTGGATCATTGACTTCTGTTACAATCGGATGAAAATTCTTGTATTTTTTAATATCTCAGTTAGGTAGAGGTGTGCCATATCAAATCATATCATATCATATCGTATGCAATAATAAAATTTAATTTTAATGCAGTAGTGTATTTCTGAAATATTTTTTTAATTCAATGTTTTGTCATATCGCCAAGAGTATCGTTATCACAAAAATACCATGAAATATCGTGATATTATTGTAGGGCTATATCGCCCACCCCTACTGGACAAAAAAACAAAAAAACAAAAAACAAAAAACAAAAAAAAAAAACAGAAACGAAAAATGCAACTGACTTCTAATGCTGACCTTCACCAAACCATTTTCAAACGATTTTTCCAAATTTCCAATATCGGAATAAAATCATGAGAGTCTTGCTAGAGTTAAATTTTGATTGTTTAGTGCGAGGTGGCCGAGAATCAACCGTGTTTAATATTATCATCTCGGCTCACGCAGATAATGACATGAACTGGAAGCCACAAGGCAAGTACAGGAATGTCTGGCTGGTAAAGAAGTTAGACATGGAGGGGAGTCCAGCGAGAAGACTGCAGTTCTCCTGGACTGTACAGAAGGAGGAGAAACTGGTGGAGCTGTGGAGTAAGCAAGAGTGCCTCTTTGACGTGTCTTTACATTTATACCACGACAGAGTGGAAAAGAAAAAAAAGGTGGACAGAAATCGCAGAAGCCCTCAAAATCCCCAATGAGTATACTATGCTAAAGCTAACTAGCTAGCTAGTGAGCTAAAACACTGCAGAACAGGGCTACAGTGTTTACAATTAATATTGCTAGCTTCAATCATATAAAGAGAAAACAAACTCAAAAGGAATCTAGCTGCAGTCTTGTAAACAGTGTCTCTGAAAGACCCCCAGTCTTTACAAAATCATTGCCTGTGACTAAGAAGTCCGTGACTAGTCTTTAGATGTGAGAGGGTGTCTCAGGGTAACGTTTAGTCTATTAAATGAGTCTTTTAAAAATCTTCTAGTGTATGGTGAGCATAAGATTGAACTTCAGAAGAGAAATAATATCCCTGTAGACTTCTTAAAAATATAAAAGCTGTAAAGAAGTTGTAATTCAGGCAACAGCAGTAGAAACTGATGCTGAATGCCTAATAGACTGTAGAGTGTTTAGGAAGCTGACACTGAAACATACACGGACACTGATAAAGGCTTAGCCCAATACGCATCTGCTGTCACAACAGCCCACTGGACTAAGCCTTTACAAGTGTTTTCTTAGGTTCGTGTCAGTTTCACCACAGGCTTCTGTAGATGTTCTGAAGTAATAGGAATGAAGCTGTGTTTGTATTAGTGGTCTGAAAACCACTGACCCTTCATTGGGTCCTTGGACGCCCAATACATTTCCAAACCACTAACATTTCTGGTCAAGCGCAGCATCAGCGTTCGAACAGCAGCACATGGTCTTGACCACAGAGAAGAACAAACGTTGGTCAATTCTTATTTGTACTTTTCTTGCACACCTTTTCCAAATCACACCTGTAACAGCTGTAGAAAACCAGGACATGTCAGACCTCAGAGCCGCTTCCTAAAGAAAAACTGCCGTGAGGTCAGAGATTTACATGGCTGTTTGTGCGCTGGGTCCCGCACCAGTGCACCGGCACAATGCCTGTCCCACCCACATGACCACAAAGCTCTAAACCCTCCGTCTCCTTTATTCCCCCCGTCACACCGCGGGCTTGATTCCGGCAGACAGACAGACGGCCAAAGAGTCGCATTTGCATGGAACTCATTGCATGCGAGAACAAGATCTATCCCATTTTCTCCGATTTCACACCCTTCCTGTGTTCCCTCGCGCACCCTTCATCCGCACATAATAAACTCGTGGGCTTTGAGGGCAGCTTCCTTTGTGCCGGCCTCACTCAGATGTCACGGCAATTCCGGCTATTACGCCAAATTCTATACCTGTTTATGTAAACATGGTCAACGTACACTGCCAGCATGCAATCCGATTATAGGAACAATGTCATTTAGGCAGTGCATGGAGACTCAGAGCGCCTCAGTTTAGTGCTTAGCCACCAAGTTTGGCCTAAATATTATCTACTTAAACTCTGATCGACTTACTAACCAACATCAAACGCTTGTAAAGTCATGAGCAACTAATGCAGACGACTGAAAACAGCCTATTTAAACGATGGCTGAGACACTAGGGGTTACCTTAGTGTTTCTTAGGGTTTTTTTTAGTGTTGATGGAAAGAAAAGAAGGGTTAGGAATTTATATATATATATATATATATATATATATATATATATATATATATATATATATATATATATATATATAATAGCGTCAAGTGATTTCAGGGAATCCTTTCAGTTTCAACTTTTCTTCTAGTTCTCAAAGAAACCTACATGGACATTTCATGGACAAGTTCAGTCACAGCAGTTGGCTGGCTGTGTTTTTTTTTATTCTCGTGGTCCAAAAAATCCCAGACACATTCAGTGATGTTGGGCTTTGGTGGGGTTTTTAGTTGTCGTGGTTTTGTTCATCTCCATTTCTCAGTAAGGGGTTTCTCCAGAGCTAAACATCTTCACAGACCTATCGTGTTGGGTTGCCTTCTCACAGTGGAGGGACGACAAAAGCACCTGCGGATTTTACTTTTAAATTAAAAGCAGGAGTGAAGCTTGACTTTCTCTCAAAGACGAGGTCTGTAAAGTACTGTTCACTCGACGGTGACAGTGTTGATGGTAGGGGTGTGCGATATGTATCGTCTATAATATCTTAATTGCCGTGTTAACAATGTGCGAGCTGACGTTATCTAGTACACTACTGACTGGGGGAACAACAACAACAATCGAAACACCTACATTTCTGGTTAAACACCTTGACATTACCCTTCCTTATATATGAAACATGATATTCTGAATTGTAACCCTTAATAAACAAGCAACAGAAACTCTTTAATTTTTTAATGATAAAAACATCATACGATGCAGTCTCTCCACACCATACAGTACAAACAGAGCTTCTAAGAACTGTTAACACTTTTAATGCTTTAAGGAACATTAACATCAACGTCACTGTCCAATGAAAAACAAAGTATACCCAAAATTGCAACTTTACAGGAGAAACCAAAATCTACTTTACTTTCAATGTAAGTCAATGGAACCAAAATTCTGTCCAAGCTGTTCTGGAGCACTTCTATTGGTCTATTCATCATGAAATTTGTACACAGTGTAAACGGCCATTGGCGTGTCCAAATGATGTAGAAAACTTAAAATCAACAGAATAGAGATACATGCTCACTGGACAGCGACGATATATGACATAACATTATCTGCCTACTGATACAGGACCTATACCACATCAGCAAGCTGTATTAAAGCTCTGTATAAAATCCAGAACCTCTTTCTACTCTTTTATTTAATGCCCTCCAGTCATCCCCTCACTGCACCACTATGAAAAAGCATTCAAAGCTTGCATCATGACCTTTTGTAAAAGGTTTCCATGTTTCACTGTGATTATATATTGAAGCGCTGGGGCTCCATTCGTAAACATGAACTCATTAGCATTCCTCACTGATCATTTTAATAAAATGCGGCCTGCGCAGAGATCTGGCCTAAAAGCTTATAAAATGCATGCTTTTTTGGGGGGGGCTGACATAAAATGGATCAAGTGGAACTAATGTGCTAGTATTTACTGGAACGGCCAGTGAAAAGCATTTCTGAATAACAGCCCATCAATAAAACAGCTCGCTCAGACGTTACGTTACGGTTTGAGAGAAGCATAAAAGTGACATTGGGAGAAACTTCAGAAGCTGACAGAGTAGGAGCGCAAAAAACAAGAAATAAAAAAGCCCACCATCAATACTCATTTGTGGTGAGTCCCCTGAGTCGTATGTCAATACGGTGTGGATCAAGCTCTGACGCGGTAAAGATTCCGAGTAATTAATATCAGCAAATCTATTAAAGTTGAAAACTGACACCATGTGTGGCAACACGTCTTTAGCCAATAAATCATCACTACACTGCACGCCTTCCTAATAGATTTAAATACTGATATTCTTGAGTATCGCAATATTTTTTATTAATACTTTGGTGGTTCATTTTGCGTTGTGTTTAAACCCCTGACCGCCACACAGCAGTGCTGTGGTCCGTCTTCAGCCAGTAGACTCTTCCAATCCAAAGTAAACAAGCAGTATAAGTAGGGCTGCACTTAACGATTAATTTCTTAATTGATTAAGCGAACAATTCTTTTCTTGATTAGTCGATTAATATAACAACAAATTTTTAGATTACTCTGGTGTGTGTTAGGAATACATTTTTTTATTATTTTGATATGGATTTGTTACCAATAGATTTTGTGTGTGTGTGTATATATATATATATATATATATATATATATATATATATATATATATATATATATATATATATATAAGGGCTGGGTATCGGCACTGATTTCCCGGATCGATTTGATCCCGATTCACAAGGTTCCAATTTAATTGGATTTTCGATTCGATTCAATATCGATTCATTTAGGGATATTTCAGTTACAATAATATGTTTTGTTTGAATATGAAAAGAGATTTTCAGAGAACTAATGTGGTAAATGTACAAGGAACACTCAACCTAGCATTACTAAAAACATTAGCGTTCAAGCGTGGCTGGAATGCTAATTTTGAAGATCGATCTCGGGTTTATACGAATCGATATCGGATTATTCAAATGAAGATCGATTTGAATCGAAAAATCGTTTTTTAAACAGACCCCTAATATATATACATATATATATATATATATATTTTGGCAGAGAGTCGTGAGAAGCAGCTATGTGTGTTTTAAATATCCTGCGGTATCGAGAACAGTCTTAGGTTCTACACTGGACGATTAAGAAACGGTCAGCAATGAGATTTTTCAACTGACACTACTGAAAGAAACATGCTACACGTGTTAATAATCTTAAAATAATCTGCTAAGATAAGATAAACAGGTAAACAGGTGCTGTCCTGCTGCTGTGTTGATGAAGCTCTACGGGATGTTTGATCTTCAAGGTCTCGTGTATAGCAGCTGTACTGTTGTGATCATCTCCACTCTGCAGATCTGACAGAGCACCACACTGTTGTGTTTCTGTGTAAAACACTCCCACAACTTTAGATACACGCGAGAGATTGTTTGTAGCCGCAGCTTGCATAGTCGGTTACGTCGATGTGGCGCCTCAGCATTAAGTGTGAGTGCACACCGCTAACATTAGCATCAGCAAACCCATGCTCATGGTGGTGTTCCAGTGGGAAATAGACGTTAATGCAGGGCCTCTGTTTTAGGAACAGGTTCCTCTGCTGTTGTTTCTGTCAGCTGCAAGATCCATATGAAGCAGAAGCCAGTTTCTAATTCGCCGATTGGAAATTTTCCACGTCCACCTTAAAACATGTCCAGCGGTGTGACCTACATTTGGTGCCAGAGTGTAACTGCTGCACGGTTGTAGGTGAAACTGGAAAATCTGAACCAGAAGCTGACGAACAGGGATCCGCGTCACTCTTGCGTGACCCACTCGTTGGTTTTCTCTTTGGATTTCGTCAGTCTGGAAAAAGATCGCTATGAACTCTTGCTGAATTTGTTTGTGCAGTCAGTCGCACGACAGCTCTTTTTAGTTTTAGATGTTTTTGTGGAGATCGCACTGAACGCTAGCGCTGCCGCTCAGTTAGTGTTACTCTGCAGTGACTCTATGCTGCCCTAAGTGCAGGACACAACTTCTTGTGATGATGACAAAACAAACTGGATGAGAAGAACAAAAGAGGTTTGCATATATCCAGATTCAGCCTACAAACAGATCTCGAGAGCCCCGATGGCTGTTATGTATCCATCCATTCAGCCATCCATCATCTTCCGCTTTATCCTGCTAGTCAGGGTCACGGGGGAGTCGGAGCCAATCCCAGGGTCATCAGGCGAAAGCAGGGTACGCCATAGACAGCGTGGTCAACACCCACTCTCACCTACGGGCAATTTAGAGTGAGCGATCAACCTAACATGCATTCGTTTGGACTGTGGGAGGAAACCAGAGCACCCAGTGGAAACCCACTCAAGTGTGGACTGGAGTCATTAACAGAGCCTGACGATGCTGCTACCCAGCAGGACATGACCTTAATCTAGCTCACGAAAAAAAGGACGTACTCAAAGATAAAGATTTGATTTGAGACTTGCCTGTACTCACTCAAGACTGGTCAGGACTTGAGACTTACACTTATCTTGGCTCACCCTACAGGATTTTCAGGTCGTTTTTTTGAGGACGATTTGCGCCTCCCGACAGTCGCGAGAGGTCTATCCTGTAGCGTGGGGCATCAATAAACCAGTCTTCACTCCTGTGATCTTCTCCCAGTGCAGTCGGGGCCGACCCGATTGGGAATCGTAAACATGAAACATGAGTCCTGTAGGGTGGGGTGAACACAGGGTGTGACACGGGACGTTAATGTCACAAAGAAAGACCGTCCACCAACAAGAGCCGAGTTGAATGGAACTTCTCTGTGTGGAACTTCTCAGCCATGGTTTTCTCCACAAGCTTTTCTTTCTTTTGGCTTTTTTCGGTGGAGAAGCACTTCCCACCACCACAGCAATGGTCCCGCTATCATCCGCCATGTTTGTTTACACCATGAGAAATTCCCGCCTGCTCTCACGATGTGGCAGTTTGCTAGAAGCTCTCGTGAGGACCTGAGCTGCCAGTCGTCTGAAAGTGTGTGGTGTTTCTTTTAGGGTGGATGGTGTAGTGTGGGGACTTACAACGACGAAGCAGAGAAACATCTGTGAACAATGTCTTTACGTGTGGGGGTCTCAGGATTCCTACATCAGGTAAGATGTTCTAAATCCTGTAGTGGGAGCCAGGCATTCCTTACACAGTCACTTATTCCAACCTCTGTCTCTCACACTAGCAGATTACTTGTGCTGTCAGATGCTTCTGACTGAGCTCCTGATGTGGGAAATCACTTCATATAGTGTAAATTTGCTGGAAGGGGCAAAATAGGGGTAACCTGGGGTGCAAACGGCAAAGCTTAATAAAACAAGCACAGAATATCTGAGGAGGGTGTGGATTTGTGTCTGTATATAAAAGAAAATATGATGTTTTCTTAAAGCTGGTGATCAGTTACTGTCACGTATGCAGTCATAGTCCAACTGCTTGCAAGCATAACAGAAGAAAGTCAGAAGTGCAGACTCGGACCAGTTTAACGAACGCAAATGGAAAGCAAACGTAATGATTATGCAACTGTAACTACCTGCAATTAGGTTAGGTAACGAGCTACGTAGTTCATTATGTAGGAACGTAACTGGGTTTAAATCATGCACCAGAACAACAGTAACGACTCTACATCTGTAAAGGTTAATTACTACCTAAAGAACAAACAGCCTCTGCACGAAGGCCACGTTACCTAGCACAGTCAGTTCAGCCTTGGCTTCGATGGAGTCGTTGGCGTTCTCTGCCAGACACTGGTAGATCCCAGCGTCCTCTTCAGTAAGGTTAAATATCTGCAGGCTGCCCCCGCCGAGCACCTGAAAGCGGCCGTCACTGCAGGGAGGAGAGGAGAGAGAGAAAGAGAGAGAGAGAGAGAGAGAGAGAGAGGCCGGTCAATAATCCCGCTGCACAGGGTCAAACAGGCTCTTACCCACAACAAACGTCAGCAGTGGGCACTTTGTGGATTCAATAACTGAAGCACCCCTCCATTTTCCTAATGCCATTACGTGCAGCGTGCCTTCCGAGCATTCGTCCCCAGCCTGGCTGCGAATAATGCACAAGCTGCACTGCACTGAACTGAACCTGATCAGATTCTCCACAGCTGCTTACCAGCCCAACATAATAAATAAATAAATAAAAACTAAATATACAGAGAGACGTATTAGTGATGGACATGCTTATTCGAATACTGCACAGTGGTTTGGAACAAAGGAAGTAAATATTCATCATCATATCTGGTAAATGGTTACGAAGTAAGCAAAGCCATTCAGGGTGATTTGGTTCTTCCGTTGGTTCTCAGAATTCTTCACAGAGGTGGTGATGGGAACCAGATGTCTGAAGCAGGTGACGCCTCTTAAAGGTACCTGAAAGTTCTTACGTGAAATGAATAGTTATGAATACACTGCCTGAGATACTGGTGATAAGATCGGACATAAACTATACACAGTGGCGGCTGGCCAATAGAGGGCGCTGGGGTGCCACCCCCTTAAAATCATTCAGATATTAAAATAACGGCAAAATAATCAGGTCATTATTTAGTCTAACTGTGTCTAATATTAATATGAGAATTTATATAAGAATAAATATATCATTGTATTGAATTGCTTTCACTGTGCACACTTCCTGTGTGCAGGGCGTCGGTCTAACGAGAGTGTATGAAGGTGCATCAGCTTTTGGCAAGCAGGTGATCTGAGGCTGCTGTTTAATTGGTTGGTTCAGAGTTTCCACAGGGCGCCCAGACACACCCACTCTTATTGGTAGTGTGTCGGTACTGGCTTGTTTTTTTTAAACATCGTGTGATTGGACAATCCCCGAATGGACTCATTAACTGCTGGGGTTCGTTAACTCGATTCATGTTGAATTCTGTTTTGTCTTTACTAAAAATGTTTTCACAAAGCGTTCACTTGAAAAAAAGAAAAAAAAAAAAAGGATAAAGAAGCTTGGACCCAATTGTCCCAATTTACAAACTCAGCAGGACGAGCGTACATCCGGGTCTTTTCCAGCTCCTCTAATGAGAAACAGGTTTGAACAATACAACACAGCATTTCCTGAAGATGCACTGAGCAACACCTAAGCCTATCCATTGCTCTGTCTAGGTAAGCTAAAGACCGAGCTCAGTCTCATCTACAGCAAGGAAGAGTTTAAAGCCTGATGAATGAGATGAATGATTTCAACAAGAATGTAACTGAGAATTTTGCATGCCAGAAGAAAAGAAAGTCCAAATTCATGTTTGTCTTTGTTTTATTTGTTGTTTTTTTTATTTGTTGGTTTGTTTGCGCCCCCAATTACTTTTGCACCAGTCATCACTGACTACACACCTCTTTTGGTGGAGAGATCCATGTACGGTGTAGATGACATGGTCTAACTCATGTAAGTGTGTGGTGTTTCAGGGTGGATGGTGTAGTGTGTGGACTTACAACAATGGAAGCAGAGAAACATCTGTGAACAATGTCTTTACAAGTGGGGGTCTCAAGGTTTCTACTTTGGTTAAGATGTTTTAAATCCTGTAGTGGGAGCCAGGCATTACTTACACAGTCACTTATTCCCACCTCTGTCTCTCACACTAGCTGATTACTTGTGCTGTCAGTTGCTTCTGACTGATAGAGAGATGCATGTACAGTGTAGATGACTTGGTCTAACTTATGTAGGTTCACTGGTTGTTCTGGAGAGGAAATATAACAGCTGTAGCTGCGTGGTAGATCTTGCAACCCCTGTTGAGGCCTGACCTGGTGAGCTTCTCTACAATGGAAGCATTTCACATCGACTCTTATTCAACGATGCAGAGATCTTGAGACTTTAGTGGACCTGGTAGCTCTGCAGCAGCTCTACAGCGCTGGGTTTATTTGTTTCTTTGGTTACATATCTGCCTTTTGGTTTTAAAGAAATATCTCAGGTTTAAGGCCAAAACATTCAGAACCAATTCATATAATATCAACTGAGGTCTGGTTCTAATCGCCGCCACCACTCTGAACGACTCCCGCTGTGATTCATAACAAGAAAACAAAACTGTTTCATTGGGATATCTGAATACCAGCAGACGTGAAGAGCAGCGATGGCTAAGAAGCTCAGTTCTAATATTAATATGATTAGGAAATCCAGTGTATGACTGTGACGGCAGGAGAAATTAGCTACAAAGCGCTGGATGATGCGATAACAGCGCTGCAGAGAACATCTCCCTGCAAATACCGCAACCTCTCCTCTTCCAGCTCTGTCCTTTGAACTCCCCCGCGTACAGGGGGTAGAGAGGGGTTGGGGGATAGGGGTTGGGTTTTTGACTGCATAGCACACTGGGACAGGTTGAGAAATCGATAGGTTGAAGGAGGACACAGAAGAGGGGAAAGCGGGGGAGAGACAGAGAGAGAGAGAGAAAGACAGAGGTGAATGAGAGACAGACAAACAGACAGAGTGAGAGACGCAGAGGGAGGAGAGAGAAGACAGAAAGAGAGGAAAAGAACACGACAGCAAATGAGAAAGAGAGAGAGCAGAAGAGAGAGAAAGAGAGAGAGAGAAGGCTGTGAGAACACAGGGATGTAGAGATAGCAGAGCCGCCGCTCAACCTGATCCACCAGCTATCGATCGCCTATAAACACACGGCCATTAATACCACCATTCTCCCAGCATGCACACACACTCGCACACACACACACACACACACACCACATCTCTGTCTCCTTCATCTCAACCTTGTTTATATCCCACCTTTCATACTCTAAGGGTATCACTGAAGAGCTGCAATGTGTAAGTTTTAGGGATTTGGAGACCCCTCTGGTGGAAAGGTGCCATTGCATGTTACCTGAACACTGAGCCGCACCCCCTTTTTAAGCCTGCCCGTATGACATTAGTATGTGGAGATGTAGACGGCAAGATTTTTCTTTCTTTCCAATTAGAAACATAATAAAAAGCACTCTGTTCTTACGAAGTGATATGCAAAGAGAGAGAACAATACAAAATCATTACACGCAAAAGCATTAATAACAATAATAATAATAATAAACTACACATATTGCTAACTCTGGTAGTCTGGCATCAAAAACACTACCTGTCAACAGTTCTAAAACGTTTGTCTGGTAGTGTTACTAAAACGTTTGACTGGTAGTGATCTAAAACGTTTGTCTGGTAGTGATTTAAAACGTTTGTCTGGTAGTGTATCTAAAACGTTTGGCTGGTAGTGATTTAAAACGTTTGACTGGTAGTGTTACTAAAACGTTTGGATGGTAGTGTTACTAAAACGTTTGACTGGTAGTGTATCTAAAACGTTTGACTGGTAGTGTATCTAAAACGTTTGACTGGTAGTGTATCTAAAACGTTTGACTGGTAGTGTTACTAAAACGTTTGGCTGGTAGTGTACTAAAACGTTTGGCTGGTAGTGTATCTAAAACGTTTGACTGGTAGTGTATCTAAAACGTTTGACTGGTAGTGTATCTAAAACGTTTGACTGGTAGTGTATTAAAACGTTTGACTGGTAGTGTATCTAAAACGTTTAACTGGTAGTGTATCTAAAACGTTTGACTGGTAGTGTATCTAAAACGTTTGACTGGTAGTGTATCTAAAACGTTTAGCTGGTAGTGTATCTAAAACGTTTGGCTGGTAGTGTATCTAAAACGTTTGACTGGTAGTGTATCTAAAACGTTTAGCTGGTAGTGATCTAAAACGTTTGACTGGTAGTGTATCTAAAACGTTTAGCTGGTAGTGTATCTAAAACGTTTAGCTGGTAGTGTACTAAAACGTTTGGCTGGTAGTGTATCTAAAACGTTTGACTGGTAGTGTATCTAAAATGTTTGACTGGTAGTGTATCTAAAACGTTTGTCTGGTAGTGTTACTAAAACGTTTGGCTGGTAGTGTTACTAAAGCGTTTGACTGGTAGTGTATCTAAAACGTTTGGCTGGTAGTGTATCTAAAACGTTTGACTGGTAGTGTATCTAAAACGTTTGTCTGGTAGTGTTACTAAAACGTTTGGCTGGTAGTGTTACTAAAGCGTTTGACTGGTAGTGTATCTAAAACGTTTGGCTGGTAGTGTATCTAAAACGTTTGACTGGTAGTGTATCTAAAACGTTTAGCTGGTAGTGATCTAAAACGTTTGACTGGTAGTGTATCTAAAACGTTTGGCTGGTAGTGTTACTAAAGCGTTTGGCTGGTAGTGTATTAAAACGTTTGACTGGTAGTGTTACTAAAACGTTTGGCTGGTAGTGATCTAAAACGTTTGACTGGTAGTGTATCTAAAACGTTTGACTGGTAGTGTTACTAAAACGTTTGGCTGGTAGTGTATTAAAACGTTTGACTGGTAGTGTATCTAAAACGTTTAGCTGGTAGTGTATCTAAAATGTTTGACTGGTAGTGTATCTAAAACGTTTGACTGGTAGTGTATCTAAAACGTTTAGCTGGTAGTGTATCTAAAACGTTTGTCTGGTAGTGTTACTAAAACGTTTGGCTGGTAGTGTACTAAAACGTTTGGCTGGTAGTTTATCTAAAACGTTTGTCTGGTAGTTTATCTAAAACGTTTGTCTGGTAGTGTACTAAAACGTTTGACTGGTAGTGTATCTAAAACGTTTGGCTGGTAGTGTATCTAAAACGTTTGACTGGTAGTGTATCTAAAACGTTTGACTGGTAGTGTATTAAAACGTTTGTCTGGTAGTGTATCTAAAACGTTTGACTGGTAGTGTATCTAAAACGTTTGGCCGGTAGTGATCTAAAACGTTTGGCCGGTAGTGTATCTAAAATGTTTGACTGGTAGTGTATCTAAAACGTTTGGCTGGTAGTGTATCTAAAACGTTTGGCTGGTAGTGTATCTAAAACGTTTGACTGGTAGTGTATCTAAAACGTTTGGCTGGTAGTGTATTAAAACGTTTGTCTGGTAGTGTATCTAAAACGTTTGGCTGGTAGTGTATCTAAAACGTTTGACTGGTAGTGTATCTAAAACGTTTGGCTGGTAGTGTATCTAAAACGTTTGACTGGTAGTGTATCTAAAACGTTTGGCTGGTAGTGTATCTAAAACGTTTGGCTGGTAGTGTATCTAAAACGTTTGGCTGGTAGTGTATTAAAACGTTTGACTGGTAGTGTATCTAAAACGTTTGGCTGGTAGTGTATTAAAACGTTTGTCTGGTAGTGTATCTAAAACGTTTGGCTGGTAGTGTATCTAAAACGTTTGACTGGTAGTGTATCTAAAACGTTTGACTGGTAGTGTATCTAAAACGTTTGGCTGGTAGTGTATCTAAAATGTTTGACTGGTAGTGTATCTAAAATGTTTGACTGGTAGTGTATCTAAAACGTTTAGCTGGTAGTGTATCTAAAACGTTTGACTGGTAGTGTATCTAAAACGTTTAGCTGGTAGTGTATCTAAAACGTTTAGCTGGTAGTGTATCTAAAACGTTTGACTGGTAGTGTATCTAAAACGTTTAGCTGGTAGTGTTACTAAAACGTTTGACTGGCAGCGTATGTGAAGTCTGAGATTTTTGACAGGTGTCTTTAAGGAATTTAAGAATTATGGCTGATTTGTAAACTCAGTGATGGCAATCAAACATTTTTAGCTCTTGAAATGGTCTTAATTAAACTCCAGACTAAAAGATTAGGTTGTTACAGTACCTGCGTTTCCATTGTAGTACACTGTTCTGTGATGTTAGTGCTCTGCATGTAAATGCTGCTACTCCTGCTGCAGGTTTCTTAATGTCTGAATTTAATCTCTGCTGCTAACCTGGACCATCTGCTCTGTGTGGGCTGCGTGAGGCTGAATGTGCTCCGTCATGGGGTTCTGAGAGAAGCTCACACCGCTGTGTCAGGCACAATGCTGCACATCAGCGATCACTCGCCTTTCGCTAAAGATTATCACCATGTTCCTCCTCGTCACTCGCTCTCAAGCTCTCAGCTCTCAGCTCTCAGCTCCCCGAGGCTGGAGAAGACCTCAGTAATGAACCTGGAGCAGCAAGCGAGTCTCTGCCCTGACGGCCAGCGGAGGACAATTCTGAGGAATCTGAACCACCAGGTGTGGGCACGGTGATTCAAATATACACCTATCCAAACTCAGCTTAGCATTTATTTATACATAACAGGATATTTATATAAGGCAAGTGCAGTTCAAACCAAAAACTATGAGTTTTAAATCATTTCTGGATGACAGATGAGACGCAGGCAGAAATTAAAATCAGGACACAGGAAGCAGATACTACTCTATTTATAATTATATTTAATAATAAATTACACAGAGGCTATAAACCTGACAACAAAATGCATAACACTATTTATATAATGCATATAATTTTTTCTTTGTTTATTTATTACGAGACTAACAAAGTTCAATTTGGTGAGATTTGATTAAATTCCATTCAAGTATATATGATGGGTGTCAATCAATTTTATTAAATCTATACATTAACTATACCTTTTTATTTATCTTAATTTGCTGACAAACACCTTTTAAAGTATGAATCTATAAATAAAATTATGGATATGAAGCACTTTAATTCAATGTTATATTCCATCCTAAGTGCTTTTTCACAGCTGGCTACAAACAAATTTAATAAAATATTAATAAAAAAAGATTAGCCTTCCATCTGAATCCTTTTTTAATTATTTAAAATATTTTATTTTGCTTTATTTTTGTTTCTGTAATGAAGTTACCACTTATTTTTTTCCTAAATGGTTAAAGGCCTAGATCCTAAGAGAAAACAGTTTGCGTTCTTCAAACCTAAAACAGGTTTTTAATATTTAAACATCTCATATAAAAGCCTCTATACAGAGGTTATATTTAATGTAATATGTAGGCATAAACATATCTGTGTACAGAAAATAAGCAACAAAGCCTGTTTTGAATTTGTGTTTGTGATGAAAGTCTTGAAAACCAACACATACAGTCAAATTCCACAGTATGGTAATTTTCTAAACAAAAATCAGTTAATACGTTCACTAGAGAGCAAATGCTTATGTATATTTTTATGTAAAAAAATTTTGTATATGCTGGTCTCAACAAACATCACAAAATATATAAATTGCCAACTGTGTGATTTTCAACCTACTATGTTAAATGAAAAATTTAAATAACATTTAATTAAAATTTAAATTTAATGTGCAGAATATTAGATTATTCCAGCAATTGCACCCAAACTTTTGCCTACAGCAGTTCAGCCTCATCCCGTTTACTCTGAAGTTAGAATTAGTGTTTCAGATTCAACTGTTTTTTGCATATACATCATAGCCAATCAGAACAGAGGCCATTTACATACAGCAGACCCAGCAATCAGATAGTCATGTAAACATATTAGTAGATAAAATAAAATAAAAAAATTAAATACTAGAGGAATGCCAGATGTGGGCCTTAAAAATATGGACAGCTAAACTGACTTAAAAGCCCAAGCCTGTGACTCGGACACCTACCAACAGCAGAGAGGTCTCCCACAGAGGCCTTTGTCCTTCAGCTTTGGCAAAGCCAAACATGTAAGCCATACTGCCAAACTACTAAACCACAAAGATGGAATTAATCACATCAGACCCTCAATAGTGGAAGAACACGGTGGTCTGTGTGTGCCTCTAGTCTAAGGACCCTACACATTCTAAAGGGAGAGGTTCTCCAGCAGAGTCTGAGAGACATGCTCTGAGCTAATAAGAGTTTATCAGTATTTAAACTCAGATGTGATCGTGTCAGGTTAATACAAAACAAGTCACAAGCAGTGAATGAGGCCACCGTATCTGCTCCACTGCTGCATTTACCAGACGCAGTCGTACTGTTGGAGGCAGGTGAGCACGAATCAATTAAAAATGCATTACACAAAGCTTGTCCCCCAACAAAGACCTTTTAATTAGTTGCAAATTTACACTGTCACTTATCTTCCACTCAGCTACATAAGCAGGCCCGGTGCCGAGCTCCGTGACTGTCTGGGAGCTGGGAAGCTCGGGAGATAAGGCCCTGCTGATGTGGAATAAAAACCCTCCCCAGGATAAGGGGCACTCGCAGTGCTGTGACAAAACCGAGAGGAAAACTGTGTCAACGGAACGGATTTTCAAGAAACGAAACATTTTAATAATCAACAATATAATATTACTGACAGACTCTCCAGTGGTTTGTGTGGGGTAGCCTAAAATCATCTAGAACTAACATGGACCAGGACTTGCCCACAGACAGGGAGAGATACTAGCTCCAAACACACTGTGTGGGAGGTGCATCCATAGATCACCTACACAAACCACCTCGATCACATCCCCGGACGGTAATCCAACACCAAACTATCGATGGCCCGGGCTCAGCTTGGGCCCCAAGCCGCCAGGCTGTGATTGATGCAGCCCATAGAACACAGGCTGCCTAGATGAAAGGCTGGCTTGTCATCAGCCCAGAAGGCTTTGGCACAGTTTTGGCTCGACGGGTTGCAAAGCACTACCCCGTACATGACATCTAACAAGCCGCAGCCATGGGGCAGTGGTGGCCAAAGCTAGTCTTAGAGTATATACCTTTACCACTGCATGTTTCAGTGTACTTTCTGCTCTAATGCCCCCCCAAGTCATAAATTAACAAGAACATTCCTCAAATATGTAGGACCAGGACTGGGAACCACCGCTCTCTGACACTGTATGACACTATGTTTGACACTACGTGTGTGTGTGTGTGTGTGTGTGTGTGTATATATGTGTGTATATATATATATATATATATATATATATATATATATATATATATATATATATATATATACACATTAGAGATGGACCGATCAGTGTTTTTGAGGCTGATTCCAATCACCGATCACCTTTCAGCACGATCGGCAGATCGGCAGACCGATTGAGGGCGGGGCTATATGCTACGGCAGGGCTACAAGTAGTTATTAGAGTAAGCAAGTTATGAAACATGGTCTAAACTGGTTTATTACCATTTTTAACGAGCTCATGTAAAACAGCATAATATTTGAACAAAATTATCAGTAAATAAACAAAGTAAATAAACAAATGTCCCCAATACTGTAATCATTAAATTTAGACCCTTAATTTAAAACAAAAAAAGCTAATTAAATAAATGCAGTAAAAACTGCAGTCATTAAACACAGACTCTGGATTATTTCAAACAAAAACAGCAATCATTAAATGTAGATCTTAAATTGTTGCTGTTCGTACTGGTCAGATCTGGGTTGTTTGTTTTATGTTAGCTGTGCGAGCTAAGCTCTGCTGTTTGCTGATACTCACTGTATTCAGTCGTGTGGTTCTCTTAAGGTGTATCAGATCAGTAGTGTTAAATGTCTTTGTCTTGGTTCCCCAACGAGACTTTTTTACTAATTTTAAAAACGTCCTGGATGAGTCTGCATCACATACGGTAACAAACTGCCAGACAGACAATGTTTTTTATCCACACATGCCATGAACGCAAACTGTTCTTGCGAGGCGCGCCGCTTCAGTCAGTCTGTGGAAAAGGAAAGGGTATGTATTTCCACCTAGCGGTTCAGATAGGAATTGCAAGTGCCTGGCCGGAGGGGGTTTTAACGAAACGCTAACTGGAAATACAGAAATTAAGCTCATTTGTTTAATGCCATAGATCGGCTCTTGGGATCGGCTAAACTGGAGAAATATCAGCCGATCACATATTTTAATTAAAAATCGTCCGATACCGATACATAGCCGATCGATCGTTCTATCTGTAATATATATATATATATATATATATATATATATATATATATATATATATATATATGTTCTGTGAGTAAGACATAGTGGTGTTTAAGAAAAAATAAAGAAATTCGGGAAATGTTAAAACCTGCCCACACTTTAGCAACTGAAGCAGAATACCTACATAGTTGCACTTAGGGACGCCACCAACCCTGAATTTTTCTGAATTGTCCTGAATTTGGTTTGTTTGTTCAGAAAGAAGTGAATTGTGTTCCTGGACTCCAAGCATTTTCACATGTTAATATATCTGAGAACATTTAAGCTGCGTCTACTATCAATCAGGCCCTTTGTTTACTAAGAATGGGTTTGATTGGTTCAGATTATTCTCGGTGTGGGGACAGTTGTTTGGGAAAGGTACACCTTGGGTGATATAGGTAGGTAACACTGCAACACAATTGAGATAGATTATGTTCTGCAGAGTCGACAACCATCTTGTTTAGACTGCATTGTGAGCATCCACTGAATTGAGCGTGAAATCAAGCCAGGCATCTAAAACATTTTACAGGGCTGAGCTGGCAACTATATCCCCACATTTCAAGGGACTGCGCAGACCGGTGTGGCTAGACTGCAGGGGCATCTGCTTGCACATTCACACTGGCTGCTGCTGCTGCTGCTGCTGCTGCGGTTACGGTGCAGGCCCAGCAGGCGAAAGTGAGATTTTACAGGAAAGAGCACAAAAAAACTATGACATCTGATTCAACAGGTCAAACTAGGTCACATGTCCAGAGATCTGAATTGCATTATATGTAAAACGACATCCAAATGTGGCTTAAATCAAATTGGAAACACTCGGGTTTCATGTGGCTTTTTGCATTCGGTCTACAAAGAATCTTTCCTGTGAACTGGATACGCCAAAAGATCTGATTTGCGCTGCCTGTCTAAACAAAGCCCACATGCCTCCAAAGCCCGAGCGGTGTTACTCCAGAAGCAGCGCTCACTTCTAAGCAGAGCGGAGAACAGATTTATAGTAACACCTTATTAGCATTTACAACCTTTACCACATTCTCCGACTGGAATCTGCTCTCTTGACTTGAGTATCAGCTTTCATCGGAGTTGAGAGCCCCTATCAGGTAATAGTCAGTGATAGACCGTGACTCACTGTGTGCTGTGTTGAAACTAGAGATGGACCGATCACAAACAGCCGATAGCCGATACCGATCGAGGGCTTGGCTATACGCCACAGCAGGGCTACAAGTAGTTATTAGCGCAAGCAAGTCATGAAACATGGTCTAAACTGGTTTATTACCATTTTTAACAAGCTCATGTAAAACAGCATAATATTTTTAACAAAATTAACAGTAAATAAACAAAGTAAATCAAACAAATATCACCAATACTGCAATTTAGACCCTTAAAATGAAAAAAGATAATTAAATACATGCAGTCTAAACTGCAGTCATTAAACACAGACTCTGGTTATTTTAAACAAAATCTGCAATCATTAAATGTAGATCTTGAATTGCTGCTGCTGTTCTGTTCATACCGGTCAGATCTGGTCTGTATGGTGTTCTGGGTTGTTTATTTTGTGCTAGCTGCACGTGCTAGCTCTGCTGTTTGCTGATACTGTATTCAGCCGCGTGAGGTACTCTTAATTAACAAATCAGATTAGTAGTGTTAAATGTCTTTGGCAAATTAAATTTTGTAAAACTAACCCAAGAGTTAATTTTACAAAACGCCCTGGATGACCACTAGGTGTCAGTGTTGTAATCTATTTTTTAGCTCCACTCCAACATTACCAAGCAGCACAAGGGCGCAATGCTATTGTAAGTGTTGGCAAACCTGTTCATACAGTGGTGTGTTTTAATAGAAGGATTTGAAAAATCCCAGTATATCACGTTGCTTGCAGTATCGCAGTATATCATGATATATTAAATCATGACCGCTGTATCACGATACGTACTGTATCACCAGGTTCTTGCCAATACACAGCCCTAATAGTCAGCTATATTTTTTTGGCCAGGAGGGCATGAATTTCCATCTCCGGGTGTCCAGCTGGATGTTTTAATCTGTAGGACATGCGCCTCACTGGGCCTCGAATGATATGCCTCCTTGGGAAGAAATCAATATGGAGAGAAGCCCCGTCTTGAGAAGCAGCTGGAGAATATTTGTTTTTGCTTCGTCTCATTAGTGCGGAGGCCAAGGAGGGCTGAGGTGCGGGCCGGCTCTGTGTGCTTTATTTGTAATGTCAGAGTCTTTGCTGGTAAACCGAGATCTTGATTAGGGCATTACGGTACAGCCCGAAGCCGCAACCTGCGTAATATCCAGACATTAGAGGTCTGAGCGCAGAGGCAGACGCGGCTGGAGGTCGGCCCTGGATCTGTCATTAGCCGCTGAGTGCAGGGGGAGGTCAGAGAGCGTCTAGGAAAGAAAAAAAAAAGAAGAGGGAACTCCCACAGGTACGGAGAAAACAGGAGATAAAGTGAGGAGAGAAAGAGAAAGGTTCTGGCAAAGTCCACACACTCCAATGACAAAGAACAGCTGGCTAAGTGTTTATTCAGCATCCAGACTCCACATGGAGGCATCCCATTGTTAAAGCGCAGAGCTACACTGCTGCAACAGTCTGGCAACAGAGCCAAACCGCCTGCGAAGAGAAAGCAGGTGTAGATTTACTTAAGAGCCAAGAAAAGGTCGATGCTTATGTGGTTTCTGACACTGCATGGCAAACATTACCCACCAGATGACATACTATGTTGATTCAGCAAATAAACAGCAATCCTGCCTTACAAACGTAGAGACGCATGCTCTCTATAGAAGATTGAACTTAGTTCACGTAACAAACAAATAAAATCTGTAATTTGCCTCTCCAAGCCAGAGGTGCCTAAACTTCTGCACACGACTTCTTAAATTCGATAGCTTTCACGACTGCATTACGCTTATGAAACAAATCAGAAAACACCCTTACTGGGATACATTATGGCTCTTAAGATGACAGCTAATGTATCCAGAGTCATCTTATCAGGTTTTATTCTGTGCTTTGGGTCATGCACTGTTTCGGGCCAGTTTCAGGCCAGTTTCAGGTCAGATTCAGGTCAGATTCAGGTCAGATTCAGGTCAGATTCAGGTCAGATTCAGGTCACGGGTCAGGTTGGGACTCGAGCTGGCTCGGGTATTGGACAGAAAGTTGTCTGAACCAAAATTTTAAGCCAAACTAGGAATCTTATGCCAGGCAGGTTTAATATTTATAAAAAATAACCCGTCAGTGCTAAGGCTCATTTATACTCTCTTTACATACGAAAATAACGTAACCATCACTGCCCACATACTTGCATGCATCCTTTACATTGGCATGTATGTTAAGCAACACATACACTGGAGGTTAGTTTATAAAAGAAATCAGAAATCACTCTTAAGACAACAGCTAATGTATCCAGAATCATCTTATCAGGTTTTATTCTGTGCTTTGGGTCATGCACTGTTTCGGGCCAGTTTCGGGCCAGTTTCGGGCCAGTTTCGGGCCAGTTTCGGGCCAGTTTCGGGCCAGTTTCGGCCCAGATTCGGGCCAGTTTCGGGCCAGTTTCGGGCCAGCTTCGGGCCAGCTTCGGGCCAGCTTCGGGCCAGTTTCGGGCCAGTTTCGGGCCAGCTTCAGGCCAGCTTCAGACCAGCTTCAGGCCAGTTTCAGACCAGCTTCAGGCCAGCTTCAGGACAGCTTCAGGACAGCTTCAGGACAGCTTCAGGACAGCTTCAGGACAGCTTCAGGACAGCTTCAGGACAGCTTCAGGACAGTTTCAGACCAGCTTCAGGCCAGCTTCAGGCCAGCTTCAGGCCAGCTTCAGACCAGTTTCAGACCAGCTTCAGGCCAGCTTCAGGCCAGCTTCAGGCCAGCTTCAGGACAGCTTCAGGACAGCTTCAGGACAGCTTCAGGACAGATTCAGACCAGATTCAGGTGACTCAGAACTAGATGATGCGGTTTAGGTCAGGATTAGGCAGAATTCTGATGGGCACCATCACTGCCCACATACTTCTATACGTTGGCAAGTATGTTAAACAACACATACGCTGGAGGTCAGTCCAGAGTGTAAAGTTTCTAACATGTTTCCAAAAACATGGTACCCAGGCAACATGCTATCATACAGGTGTTTTAAACTGCTTTGAAGTCGCACAACTGCTTTCAAAAAACGTCACCATCCTTGCTTGAACTATTGGCGAACGATTTACTGACAGTTACTGTTGAGCTACTTCATTTTCACAGATTAAGCTCAAATCTAGAAACAAACTTTGGACACTGAACATGTCCTGACTGACTGACGAAGGGGAAAGTTGTGTTTGGCTGTTTCATTAATGAGGCCGTAGCCAAAATCACTGAAAGACTGAACAGGGAGAGAGAATAGCCATCAAGCATTACACTTCTCTCAATCGCTTTCTCTTTTCCCCCTTCTCTCTCATCCAGCCCTCTATGCCAACCGTTTGTCCCTTGCAGGACCCGGCCTATAGTTACACACTGAATAGCCAGAGAGGCTGTGAGCCTGCCATTATCTTCCCCACTATGCCAGCCAGTGAATCATGGAGCTCGTGGAGCACATCCCAGTTTAGGCAACGGGCAAAGAGGCTGCCAGGGAAGCGGGACATTTGGTGCCACTCCATGGTAAATAAACCATGTTTGGTTTGAAAAGGGGGGGGGGAGAAAAAGAAAAAACACTTTTTCCCAGGCTAGTCCAGAGACGAGTCAGAAGCCGCCATCTGTTTGAACAGGCGGTCCTTGTATTGACTGTCCTCTGTGCCCAGAGGGATAACCCAATCCAGTGAGGGTCCGGGAGTCAGCCGCATTTTAACACCACGCATCAAGAACATGATCAGGGTTAAACTGGGCCAGAATGATCCGGAGCCATGCCTCTGCACCTTCTGGGTGACTTGAAAAAGTTAGTTTAGCCACATTTGTTGATGGGCCATTACTGAAAGCTCCACATTTCACAGAATAATTAAGGTTGCAATGGCACTAGAAGTGTGAAAGAGGTTGATCTGCACCAGCCTGCTGCTTCATGGGTAGATAGAACAGTAGACAGAGCAGTAGCTAGCTGGTTAACACTGTACGCCTTCTAATAGCAAACTCTTACTCTTAAACTTTGAATGCACAGCGTTATTTGATGTCCATCTCAAAGGAAACCTGATTTGTGATGTTGCAGCATGGTCCTCCTCTCCAGCAGGACGTCAGGACCTAAGGCTCTGCTCGGAGTCATAAATTATACATGCAGAAACAGTGAGCCGGCGACAGCGCTGGCGCTCGCTGTTAATCTTGTTAATACCGACACCGAACAAAAAAACGGCGGATATTATAGGCCATTACCGCTGATAAGCGGCCCTTCCAACGCTGCTCTCGCAGTCATTTGGCCCTTTCTTCGCAGAGGATAGTGGGGGGAGCGTACAGTGATTGACCCCAAATTGGATTTTAAATGGGGTTCCAGAGAGTGCGCGCAAGTGAGCAGCAGAAACACAAAGAGCGAGGGCCTGAAAGACAGCGTCGCTGGGGGTGATCAGTATTCTGGGGGGGCAGGGCTGGGGATACGGCTGTACAGACAGACAGACAGCTTCGCTCTAACTGCCACAAGGTCGGCGACTTCAGTAGACGGATTCTGAAGCGTCTGCTTTTGAACACTGATTTTTCTGGGATACTTATATAAAAAGATGTTCTCCATAAAGCCCTGCGGAAAATCTAAATCTGGGTTTTCTTTCTAAGTGGGTTAATCTTGTCAGCATCCTGTGAATAACTTTCCAATTGGCAGCAACTGGCCAGGCGGTCCTAATCTGGGGTAGTGCATACAGAAGCAGTGCTTTTATTACTGAACATATATATATATATATATATATATATATATATATATATATATATATATATATATATATATATATATATATATATATATATAGATGCAAATATAGCTGCAAGCAGTGATTCGTGGGGTCAAAGTAGCTCAATGTTGCAGCTTGGGCTATAATCCCCCCTCTGAAACGAGCCTGTAAACTCTGTACATAGATATGAAGTTATATGGTGATTAATTAATTCTAGGGCTAATTAAGGCCTGCTGAACTCTAAATATTCAGTCTGTGTGACAATCGGACAACAAACCAGTAATTAGCAAAAGTATGTTTTATAAATGAAGCAAATAAGCTGAGAAGATTGTGGTAAGCAGTTAAAAGTGGATGGAGATTGAATTGATAGCAAGCAAACGAGCTGAGCTAGCAGGAGCGCCCAGTCATCCCTGAGTCAGTTCAACGGGCCACGGCAGCATTTCCTGGTTGAAAATCCAGCAGTCATGTGAACTGACCTTGTTATAGATATCGCCATATAAAACCTGTATGTTCTAGTCAGTCATGGATACCACACTAGCCGTGGTTCACTCATTTTATAGCTTATAGTCATTTTTGCCCCACTATTGTATTCATCAGACCTCCGGCCAGGTCTCTGCAATTCCTATCTGAACCGGTAGGTGGGAATACACACCCTTTAACTTTCTAGACTGACTAAAGCAGCGGCGTGGTGAGAACAGTTTGTGGCGTTCACCGCATGTGCTGATAGAAAGCATGTCGTCCGTCAGCCAGTGTTTTACCGTATGTGACTCAGACTCAACCAGGACGTTTTGTAATAGTATTATTATTTTTTTTATTTGTATTAGTAAAAATCAGTGTGTCTCTTGGGAGAACCAAAGACATTTAACAGTACTAATCTAATTTGGTACTTAAGAGTCCCCCATGTGGCTGAATACAGTAAGTATCAGCAAACAGCAGAGCTAGCACGCACAAAACAGACAACCCAGAACACCGTGCAGACCAGACCTGACCGGTACGAACAGTACAGCAGCAACAATTCAATATTCTATATTTAATGATTACAGACTGTCGTTTAAAATAACAGAGTCTGCGTCTAATGACTGCAGTTTTTACTGCATTTATTTAATTACCTTTTTTCGTTTTAAATTAAGGGTCTAAATTGAATGATTGCAGTATTGGGGATATTTTTTTGATTTAACCAGTTTAGACCATGTTTCATGACTTGCTTGTGCTAATTAACTACATGTAGCCCTGCCGTGACATATAGCCCCGCCCTCGATCAGCATCAGCTATTGGCCGATCGCACTGAAAGGTGATCGGCGATCGGAATCGGCCTCAAAAACGCTGATCGGTCCATCTCTAATCATTACAGCTTCAGCTGTTGGAAGTGTATAGAATAAAAGCTCACGTCTGAGAAAGCAAAGTCGAGTCTTGTTCTTCAGTGCTGTGAACTGCAGCTTGCTGGGCTACGCTAACGCTAGCGATCAGGCTGAAGGACACTGATGTACAAAGTACAGCCATTCAGAGGAAAAAGAAGCACAAAATCGAGTAACCGACGTTGGAGTGGCAGCTAGAATCAAACATGTTCTTTTCAGCCTGTGAGCTGTTGCTGAGCCACTCTTGTGTGTAGTTTTCCAGGTTTTCCTGGTTCTGCTTCCGACACAGTGTGGCTCTGGGAATCCTTTGGCCCACATTCATTGTTTATTTATTACTGTAGTAATCTGGAGAATTTCCTCTTTCCCCAGTACAGTGAAACTTTTAGAAGTATGTAGCATGTATCCTAGATTTGGTGTTACTTTGTATCGGATTAAACAGAAAAAAATAGTGGACCTGTCCTTTACTGCGACACGCGCGTTCCAAATTGAACCCCGACCTAGTGCCCCAGCGTCATAGCCAGACTGCATAAACACTGCCCTCCTTCTGACTGTGTCAACACAACAAACAACATGACATTTAGCAGGCTAGAAAGAGGCGAGGCGGGTCTGAGGTCTGAGAGATGATTTACATGCAGCATCAGACCTGCTGTCCATACATTATTCATCGCCCTTACTGACGGCAGAGCATTCTATTAAGCCATTCTTTACGCTCCCGTAGCACAACAGCCCGCTGCCCCTCTCCGCCAAGCTGTTCTAGTGACTCTACCTCAGCCCTCGCTCTGAGAAACGCAACACTGGCTAATCTAATCCTGTTTTATGCTGTCGTAGCTCATAAATGAACTGTTAGCGGAGGCCACGTCCACCTCGGCGTCCAAACTAATAGGACCACCGAATGTAGACAGTTTGGGGGCGTAGCGTTCGAAACCAATACAAACACCCACGATTGCCATAAAGTGCGTTAAAAGATGTGACTGGGAGCCCATGTTACCAGAGATGGCACAAAGGGTGCAAGTCTTAAGCCTTGAAATCCCACAACAAAAACATAAAAACTCATCCTCTGCGTCTCCCAAGCTTAAGCACTTGCAGACGCGTTTTCCTGATTTCTTAACGGTCCGTCTGAAGCACCCGAGCCACACTTCAGACAGAAGGCAGTTCTCAGCCTCGCTCGCTCACCCGCAGCAGCATGTACACTTTCATCTCTCTCTCCTCCGCTCTTTCATCTGCCTCCTCTCTTAGCACCTCTAATCCCCGTAACACATCCAGTCACACTGCCTGCCATCTCCAGAGTTAAGGCACCCAGCTACGACTACAGCGATTAGCCTCAGACATGAAAAAGCAGTGGATGAAAATGTTCATAATTGCTCCTTAAAGAACAACACAGTGCCCTTCTGGCCAAACCACTGTTGTGAAAGGACAACATGTACATTTGGGCTTCGTCTCTGAACCGCCTGACTTTAATTACACGACTGTAGGAACAGCAGAACAAAGCTGGGTGACGAAAAGTCAACTATTATGTTATATTAATCCTCCAAATATGTCCAAAAAAAAATTATATATATATATATATATATATATATATATATATATATATATATATATATATATATATATATATATATATATATATACACACAGGGGTTGGACAATGAAACTGAAACACCTGGTTTTAGACCACAATAATTGATTAGTATGGTGTAGGGCCTCCTTTTGCAGCCAATACAGCGTCAATTCGTCTTGGGAATGACATATACAAGTCCTGCACAGTGGTCAGAGGGATTTTAAGCCATTCTTCTTGCAGGATAGTGTCCAGGTTACTACGTGATGCTGGTGGAGGAAAACGTTTCCTGACTCGCTCCTCCAAAACACCCCAAAGTGGCTCAATAATATTTAGATCTGGTGACTGTGCAGGCCATGGGAGATGTTCAACTTCACTTTCATGTTCATCAAACCAATCTTTCTCCAGTCTTGCTGTGTGTATTGGTGCACTGTCATCCTGATACACGGCACCGCCTTCAGGATACAATGTTTGAACCATTAGATGCACATGGTCCTCCAGAATGTTTCGGTAGTCCTTGGCAATGATGCGCCCATCTAGCACAAGTATTGGGCCAAACCATCATTGATCCACCCCCATGCATCACTCTGGGCATGCAACAGTCTGGGTGTTACGCTTCTTTGGGGCTTCTCTACACCGTGACTCTCCCGGATGTGGGGAAAACAGTAAAGGTGGACTCATCAGAGAACAATACATGTCTCACACTGTCCACAGCCCAAGATTTGCGCTCCTTGGACCATTGAAACCGACGTTTGGCATTGACACGAGTGACCAAAGGTTTGGCTTTAGCAGCCCGGCCGTGTATATTGACCCTGTGGAGCTCCTGATGGACAGTTCTGGTGGAAACAGGAGAAGCTGAGCTGCACATTTAATTCTGCCGTGATTTGGGCAGCCGTGGTTTTGTTTTTTGGATACAATCCGGGTTAGAACCCCAACATCCCTTTCAGACAGCTTCCTCTTGCGTCCACAGTTAATCCTGTTGGATGTGGTTCGTCCTTCTTGGTGGTATGCTGACATTACCCTGGATACCGTGGCTCTTGATACATCACAAAGACTTGCTGTCTTGGTCACAGATGCGCCAGCAAGACGTGCACCAACAATTTGTCCCATAATGTTGTGTTACTGCAATATTTTGAGCAAAACTGTTCTTATACCCTAACCTTTTATTACGATTTTTATAAATTATGAACTGTTATTCTCCATAATCATAACAGACTACTCGTGGTTATGACCCTGCCATAAAGCACTAAGACACTTACCAAAATAAAAAGTTCTGTCTTCTTTTATGACTTACATCACCCACAAGCTGATCTGTTTATAGTTCTACTAAACTAGGTAAGGTATGAGTTTTGGTCTGTTTGAGGGAAAATATGGTGGCTGACTTATCCTCCTTCAGCTCTGCTCTACTCGATGTGATTATTTACAGGCTGGGACAGAGAAGCTCGGAAAGTATTACACCATCAGCACGTATGTGAGAAGATTAACAGTCTATGGTACTTTATTTCTTCTCTGAAATCAAGTATGAACACATTTTTGGTAGTTGTCCAAACTGCAAATGTAATGTAAATTTCACGTATAGCTCAATCAGAATAGAAGCCATCCATTGGAATAGACCACTTACTCCAAAGGAGACAATTCCAGACTATTTCTATCCAGTTGATTGAGCTGGGTTAATCCAGTAAACAAACACAGAATACACAGAAAAATAATAGCCATGCAACTCCAGTATCCAATCAGAAAGTATGTTCTGTGCATGTGCACTACAACGGAGGTATAGACGTCTTCATGGCAAGTGCATGGATCTGATTACTCGCAGACTGAATAGTGTGGACATACCAGTCTAGTTCCATAATCTGAACGATGAGGAGTTTCGCGTGTAAACTTGGCATTTGATGGAAATGGATTCAAAGCTCGGATTTGATGACTTCAGCTCCAGACAGCGAACACACAGTATGGTTTCAGCTCCCTGGCAACTATAAACTACTTGCAATTTATCTGCCAAACCATAATGTTAACTGAAAGTAGCCAGCCAATGCTAACGCTGCTTGTTTTGGAGTTGGGCCATTCCTAAAAAAACGAATTCTGTTTCATTAACTTCATTAGAACGCATTATCTCAACTCCTATCTGTGATCTTATGAGGTTTCAGGGCAAACACGTTACAGACTGAGTACTCGCCTGCTTCAGTTCCACACCCAAAATATTTCCATAACTCCTCGTATGCCACAGTCCAGCACTGTCTGCTAATGAGAGCCTCCTTCCAAATCTGAGCCCTTCTGTCTCCTTGCACCATCCCAATTACTCCCGCCAGCCCTCCACCTAAAACATTCCGTCCTTGAGCGAGACGGCCAGGGACACGCTGACTCCAAGCCCTAACTCAGCAGCACTTTCTAATTGTGAGACCCGCACAGGGCAGCACTCTTCTTTTTCCTCTAATCAAGTTTGGGAGCGTGCAGGCATGTTCGGCTCTGGAATTACCTCCGCGGCCTCTTGTTCAGAATCTGCTCTACAAGCAGAGTAGCGCTAATTAATGAACGAGCCTGCAAATATACTCACCCTGGGGATATTGACAATCAAGGTAATGAATACTGTAATTATTGCAACTAACTTAATAGCCCAGCCATTATTTATGCACTAAACTGTCAGTCAGTGTCTGCTTAGTGCACGCTGCTGTAGGTAGACTGTATTGTGGTGGGTAAGGTGGGAGTGGAGGTAAAAGCTGGATGGACCAGAGCTCGAAGCACTGAGAACTAACTACTCATGTTGGGTGGGTTTGTGCATTGTTTCTTGAATACTTATCAAGCTCACATCAGATTCAGTTTTAATTCAAGTGGTTCTCATAATCATAACTGATTCTCTTCTGCAGTCTCAGTGCCAGACATCTTAAACAGTGGCAGAAATATGCTTTTTTCAAATCTATGTTATTCTGAGAATCCACTCACTGGGATAATTTCAAAGGTATACAAATCCTTATTATCTATTAAGTCAATACACAATCCAGATGGATCTAAAATTAAATGGGGAAAAAGATCTGGGTTTGTCTATAGATCCAATTAGGTGGGGAGAGCTATGCAGAGATGGTGTTACTTGTACTATAAGCTCAAGACACAGAATGATTCAATTTAATTTTCTACACCAACTTTATTATACTCCAACTAAACTGAATCATTTTAATTCAAATATTTCCCCACTTTGTTATAGGTGTGGTCTCACTGATGGTACTTTTCTACACTGTACGTGGTCATGCCCTAAAGTATATGACTTTTGGCAGAGAATATGCAACACTTTATCTGAGATTCATGATGTCCCTTTTCCATTAGATCCAGAGGTTTGCCTATTAGGTAATTTCACTCATTTGAATTTGAAAAGTGGTTGTGCTAAACGACTCACTGAAATTCTTTTGATAACAGCTAAAATTTGTGTTGCTCGTACCTGGAAACGTGAGAACAATATTCCTTTTCAAATGTGGATCTCTGAAATTAACCAGTGTATACCCCTAGAAAAGATAACATACTATTTGAGAAATAAATTGGAAAAATGTCCAATTTACAGCCCCTCTTTGATTATATTGGAAGAAATTCTTTTGACCAGATCGACTAACTTTCTGAATTTCACATGTATTTATATTTGTTGATTGTACATTAGGCTCATTACCCTTTTTTTCTTCTCTATGTTATACTAGCTTAATCCTCTTATGTTTTTTTTATTTTTATTTTTTTTTTCATTGTTGTGTTTGTGTCATGTTTAAAAGCAAACTAAATAAAATATCAAAAAAGAAAAAAAAAAAAAAAAAAAGAAATACGCATTTTTATAGGATCTCTAGTTGCCGCTAATCAGGTTCAGGACGAAATGTTGTCAGGTTACCGTCTGGGTGGGTCCGAATTTTGGCCGATTACTACAGTGGCCGAGAAGACCCAACACGCTCCAGATTCACCAACGTGCTGCAAAACCGTCCACAACACAACGGAAGTGTTTCCAGAGAGCACTTAAAGGACGTGGGACCACATACGGCATCGCAACGTAAACAGAACTTCGCGGAGCCGCAGGAGCGTCTAACGAGAACTGAGTCTGGATAGTTAGCAAATATAGCCAAACTCACTTCTCATTAGACGCTAGCGTGGCTCCGCGTGGCTCCGCGTGGCTCCGCGTGGCTCCGCGTGGTTCTGTTCACATTGCGTCGCCGTGTGCGGTCCCATGTCCTTTAAGTGTCCTCCGGAAACACTTCCGCTGTACTGTCAGCGTACAGCTCGGTACAGACAGGTTACATTGGGCTTTGACGGAATTCTGCTGAGCTCCAGTCTGGTTTCAGGTTTAAAACTAGTGTCGGGCTGAAGTCGGGCAGCATGTTCTCGGGCTATATTTGGACCTGAGGCTGAACTAAAGCTCGAGGAAGGACACAGAAAGAGAAAGAGAGAGGGATTGTTAACTGATTGCTGCCTCGTGCGTTGTTTGGTCGCCCGGTGGCTTATGGCACTGATGCAGTGTGGCATCTGTGGCTGCCCAGATTTGTGAACAGCCTCACATGGTTGCTGTGAAGAGGAACGCAGCAGTGTGTGAGTGTTTGTGTCAGAGACACTCACAGTCTGAATGGCATTAACACCTCTGAGGGCAGGCGCCATCCCTCTAATTATTTACTCCAGCAGCTGGCCACACATACGCGCCAACTCCACAGCAGCCATGCAGACATACAGACAGACAGACAGACATACACCCTATCATCAAACTGGTCCGTCACTGGCGGGTTCCCTGCTCAAGTTGCATAACGTGTCAGACGCTAAGGAATCAATACCTGGTACTGATGTAGACTTCAATTCGATATCTAACACTTGACACTCACTCTACCAGTCTGGAAAAGCAGGAACCTTCATAAATCAACATGCCAAGGCAACGCTGGACACCCTACGCAGTGCTTGATTTGAATATACAGTATTTAAATAGTTTGCACCTTCGGTGTTATCACATAATGAGCACCAGAGAACATCAGATCTCAAGCAGCTGATACTGCATCTCAAGTCAAGAGCTGAAAGGAAAGGGCTGTTTGCTTACCTCGCTTCAATGGGCTGATCATTGTTTGTCCATCGCACATAGGATGTGGGATAGCCGGCCACCACACAGGGCAGCAGGACGCTGTCTCCCACCACTCTGGACACAGACCCAGGCTGCCTGAGGAACTCCAACGCACGGTCTTCCCAAGTTTCTTTGAGAAAGAGAGAGAGAGAGCGAGAGAGAAGCAAGGTGGGTGGGTTAAGTAAGATTTCTGAAGCTTGTTTATGTTCAACAGGTGAAGAGCATTCGAACACAGAACCTACTGTTTAGTTACTAGGCTGATTATAAATTACTCCATATTAGATCTATGGTTATATATATGTAAAGTTTAGACAGAATTTAGTCAAGCTTAAATGGACTTCAGGTGGATTTCTATCAGGTTACAGTAAGATTAGATAGAATTCTGTCAAGTTTAGACAAAACGCTCTCGACGTTTCTCAGTCAAGCTTAGAATCTGAAACCAGTAGCAAGGTAACTTTTTGCAGACAGTGCAGTCCCAGTAATAACTGAGACTACTTAGGTTATGTAGTGGTGAAAGTGAAGACCCTTAGGGTTTAAGGGGTTAATGTCTGTCATCCTCCCTGACTTCAGAGGCTCTGCTCTCGACAGATCTCGACGGTTGGGGTGAGGAATGGTCACTGACCCTAAGAAGAGTGCACCCGGGCTTGACCTCTCGGCCTCTGGAAAGCTTCATGTTTTGAGGTCCTAAGTCACACCATTACTCTCTGTCCACTGCTCGGCCACTGACCGGGCTAAGTGTAGTGTGTATGTTTGGCTTCATGGAAATGGAAGCATTCCATTATCGGAGTTTCTTGTTGTTGGAGCGTGGCTGCATTATGCTGCAATAGGTTTGGGCTCTTGCTACATATATATTCGGAGATGGCGGCGCCAGGTGACAGTGCCTCGGGTCTGATTTATGTCCTCTAATATCTTCCTCAGCTCTCGGAGCAGAACTGCCTGCGTAAATAACGCTGCATACTGAGGACCTGACACACAGGAATTCAGCTTCTTTTAGTTTGGGATGAATTACGCTGCTCTCTTTGATAACCCCATACACAGGGCTGTCTCCCTGCTGGAAGCCAACTCTAATCTCTCTCTCTCTCTCTCTTTCACTCTCTCTCTCTCTCACTCTCTCTAGAAAGGGCATACTAAATCAAGCGACTGTGCATTTCGAACCTCTGTAATTAAGAACTTTCTGCTGGGTGACCAATAGGGGAGCCTCTCTTCCAGTCTATTTGTACAAGCTTTTAGGAGACATTCTCTAATTTCTTCCATTCTCTCAGGCCCTACACTCTCTCTCCTTCTCTCTCTCTCTCTCTCCCATTATCTCTCGGGCTGAAATGGAAAGTGCATGCTAAATTATGTCAATAGTTGTGTGGCACCCACAGTGTAGAAAAATGAAGAGGGGCTTTCCACTGGCCAGTAAAAGACCAAAGTAATATAAGCACATACCACTGAATACTGATTGTACAGCGCGTTCAAATATTTATGGCACGGACATAAATATTGGTGGACTACATTAGCATTTAGGAAGAAGAACGTCACCAGAACGTCACACCGCTCAGACACCCTCTTATAAAGAACCTACTGCACTAGCGCTTTAAGCAGTTTTAGAGCTACAGCTATGGCCGCTGGATTTACTCCAGATAGCTACAGGTGAAGCAGTGAGGCGTATGGTATAAAAGTGAACACCACAGTGACACACTGTTAAATGTAACCTACATATCGTCGCTGTCCAATGAAAAATATGTATCTCAATTTTTGCCGATTTGGAGTTTTCTATATCATTTGAACACGCCAATGGTCATCTACATTGTTAAAAAAATTCATGATGAATGGACCAAGAGAAGTGCTCCAAAATAGCTTGGAAAAAAATCTGGTTCCATTGACTTACACTGAAAGTAAAGTATGTTTTTGGTCTCTCCTGTAAAGTTGCAATTTTGGAGATACTTGTTTTTCAGTGGACAGCGATGATATTATATATTGTGGTTAACAGATAAACTCAAAAATCATAGAAAACAGAATATTACTTTCCACTCTATTGGTTAAAATGCATTCAAGTCCGTGCTGGTAACAGAATTCGGTCCCACGGTAGTCTATAGTAACTGTACCAACACAGAACCAACCTACAATAACACTGCTTCAGTAATTACAAGTGAATTGATTCGTTTTTTGGCCTCACGTGATTGCATAAGAGTATCGTGATCGCTGTCACAGCATATCGTCGCTGTCCAATGAAAAACATGTCAACTTGGGTTGAGTTTGTGTTTTCTACATCATTTGAACACACCAATAGTTGTTAACATTGTGTGAAACGTTTATGATGAATGGACCAATAGAAATGCTCCAAAATAGCTTGGAAAGAATTGTGGTTCTATTGACTTTGACATTGAAAGTAAAGTATGTTTTTGGTCTCTCCTGTAAAGTTGCAATTTTGAAGATACTTGTTTTTCATTGGACAGTGACGATATTCTCTATGATAAAGCTTATGAGAAGTGGTCATCTGCTGTTGGTGTGTCTGTACCCTCACAGAACATGGTTTAAATTGAGAGGGAAAGATCAATGTATCGGCTATGTATCAGTATCGGTCGATTTTTAATCACAATATGTGATCGCATATTTCTCCAATTTAGCCGATCCCGAGAGCCGATCAATGGCGTTAAACAAATGAGCCTAAATTTTGTATTTCCAGCTAAAGTTTTGTTGAAACCCCCTCTGGCCAGCTCCCTGCAATTCCTATCTGAACCGCTAGGTGGAAACACACACCCTTTCATTTTTTCACAGACTGACTAAAGCAGCGGCCTCGCGAGAACAGTTTTCCTTTGCGTATGTGAAACAGACTCACCCAGAGCGTTTTTAAAATCTGTACAATTAACAGTGTCTCGTTGGGAAACCAAGACAAAGACATTTAACACTAATAATCTGATACGGCTTTTAGAGAACACCCGCGGCTGAATACAGAACAAACCCAGAAACCCGTGCAGACCAGGTACGAACAGAACAGCAGCAACAATTCAAGATCTACATTTAATGGTGGCATTTATTAATAAATGGCATTTATTTAATTAGCTTTTTTCGTTTTTAAATTAAGCGTATATGTGATGATTGCAGTATTGGGGATATTTGTTTGGTTTACTTTGTTTATTTACTTTTAATTTAGTTAAAAATATTATGCTGTTTCACATGAGCTTGTTAAAAAAGGTAATAAACCAGTTTAGACTGTTTCATGACTTGCTTGCGCTAAAATAACTACATGTAGTCCCTGCCGTGGCATAAAGCCCCGCCCTCGGTATCGGCGTTGAAAGGTGATCGGCGATCGGAATCATTCTCAAAAACGCTGATTGGTCCATCTCTAGTTTAAAACCATAACTGGTTACAATGTCAGAGAACTTGGCGAAGTAAACGTTAGATGAATGTTAGGAAAACTGACATTAGCAGTGAAATACTCTCCTAATGTAATTATCACGCATGAGCTGTACTTCTGTAATCCAGCTATACAGTGGCTACATCACTAGCAGTCACTTTATAGTTGCATGTGTTGTTCTTGTGTAACTACACAGTTATTAGAGATACTTAACCCAAAGCATGGAATTGTGAATTCTTTGTATGAGACTGTGGTGTCTGTGGCCTCTTAGCCTGATACTTTTGTATCTGCTAGACTAGACAAAGATTTGATGGTACAGAGACCTGAAGATGTTTTGTCTGATGCTGTGGACTGAGGATGCCCTAAAACTGCGCCCCCTACAGTCACAGAGCTATGCTCATGTATGGTAATGCAACTACTAGTAATACTGTGTTTGTATTACTGGTGGTATGTGTTCCTACACTTACTTGGGGTTATTCGAGGCCAGGTATAGGCACTAGTGCAGAAAGCTAATCTCAGAAACATCTGTTCTGTCTGTTCTCTGTACTGTTTTATGACTGAAGATGAGCAAGCATGTTAACACAGAGTTCAAAGAGAAAACAATCATTTGAAACTGATTTGACTTCATAATTTCCCAAAGGAAACAATAAACAATACCTGGGAAGGTATCCTAAATGAAGAATTGTTTTATTTTATAAAAGCTAAGGAAGGACATTCTTTCCTTTTCTGCCAGCCACAGGTGAGGGCTAGGAAGAAGGACACATGCTGACGGAAGCAGCGAGTGACTGCAGGAAGAGGACGCCAGCCACGAGAGTCTCTGTCACCATCCCTGCTCCCCAGCTCAGCCACGGGGATCAAACATAAGGCATAACGTCGTGGCCTCGCTGTGGAACAGGAGGAACACAAGCCTTCTCTCGTGGCTGTCGAAGTCCTCCTGCCGTTTCTCATGGCTTCCATCCATCGTCTCCGCCAGCTGTGGTCAGCGTGTAAGGTTTGGGCAATGCCTTCTCTGTACCTCTCACAGGTGCCCAAGGGGCCAGCATTTGGCACGGCGTTAACTCTGAAGGTCTTATAAAAGAATATGAAGATTTAGAAAAGAAAAAGAAGAAGACAAAGCAGAAGAAGGAAGAACAAGCACATAGAAAGCAGAAGAAGAAGACAAATGCAGTAGTTCACATTACCAGGCTGAACCTGAAGCTCTGCCTCCTCGCTGGTCTTGGTTGGTCCTATGTTTTCCAGCACGCAGCGATACAGGCCCGCATCCGTCTCCGTGGCGTTGCTGATGACCAGAGCTCCGCTGGGTAAGGTGAACACTCGCTGGTCCAGCAGCACTGGCTCCTTATCGCGCTCCCAACGGACGAAGGCCACCAGGTCGGGGTTCACCTCGCAGCTCAGCACCTGGCTGTCTCCTAGCCGCACCGACGCTGCCTCTGGCTGCGCAGAGAACCGGGGCGTACCTGCGAGATCAAAGAACCACAGCGTCAGGCAAAAATAACTTTAGAGAAGACCCAGAATCCATGATTGCTCCTCTCTGATCTGGGGTATCGTTCCTCCTCCTGAGTAGACACACAGCATTAATTAATAATGTAACTGGGAGACTGTTTGCGAGTCTCGCCCACTTTGCAGGCTGGGTAATTATTTGTCTTCCATGTTTGGAGATAATGATTTCATTCCTGTTGGCAAACAACTGTGCTTTCAATTAGAGAGGGAGCAACATGCGCACAGGTGAATCCCACTAATGGCGCTCCTCCTGAGAACAGAGCAGAAGACCACTGCTGCTCTGAAACTCTTGGGCCTCTCTGGCATTCCTTACTGGGGAAACAAACGCCACTCCACTTGCATTATCGTCCACAGGGCAGCAGCCTGTTGCAACACATGCACAAAACACACCTGCACTTCTCAATCCATATAATCCTCACTGCAGGGTCAGCACTACATTATCTACACCGCTACACTGGTATTGGTGTCGCACAACAAAACAGATTTTTACGCTCAGCACAGCTGACAGTAAGAGTGAAAGCCTGGTCTAATGATACGGTTAATTTATTTTCTAAATGTAAATTAAATATCCTGCTCTACAGCGAAGACATACGGAATCTGACAGATTATGTAAGTGCCCATATTTTATTTATATTTAACACTTTGGGGGGAAAACACATGCGAAATATAAAACGTGGCAACTTTTATAACTTAAAAGAAACGTGAAAAGAAAGAGTGCAGCGTGGTCAACCATATTTTTGTGTGGAGAGGACCGGGATGGGGGTGTGTGTGGGCTGCCATTGGGAGGGTGAGAATCTGGATATAGGGTGATTATTGGTAATTATCTATGATCTCCTAAACTTGTTCTATATATGCAACCATATGTTTTGGGAAAAAGATTCAAGAGTTTTATTCAAGAGTTTTATTGTCATTGAATCTTGAAGAAAAAAAAGATAAGCTGCACAGATATGTTTTTTTCTGGCATATATATAAATATATATAAATATATATAAATATATATACACATGCAGTAATATCACAAGCAAAGTAATATACTGGGAATTGCTAGAATAGCATTGCGCCCTTGTGCTGCTTGTTAATATTGGAGTAGAGCTGAAAATGGATTACAACACTGCCATCTAGTGGTCAGAGGTTTAAACACAACACATAATAATTCACTGTCTTTTACTGTGTTTTTGAGAATCGATACAGTATCACTGAACATAATATCCCGATATTTGATAGTTTCTTACACATCTAATACACACACACATATATATATATATACACACACACACACACACACACACATATAGCGAGGCATCATCACCAGTTGCAATATCTGACAACGCATTAGCTACCAGTTCTGAATAAAGCAGAAGGTTTTGTAATTATGTCACCAACTATAGCGTTCTTTGGTTAACAGTTTTAGCAAAAGCAATTATTTTTTGACATCATAAATACCGAGGTGCTTCTCCTGGTTCACCTTTACTTGCGTCTGTACTATGTAACGGAAGGAAACATCCCCATAGGATCGTTTTCAGTGGTTTTTAAATAGCAGTAATTTTACAGCGTAAAGGAGGTTATTACCAGAGATAACTGGTTTTAACCCTTTCATATGTACCGTTCACGCTACTGAAGAAAGAATCAGAATATGTGAATATGAAACCCTTCAGCAGAGCAGCTCTGTTCTCTTTCAGAGCATCCGCTCCACCATAAACATCTAGGTTTCAGTTCCAAAAGCCAACTTCAGCTTCATGAACGACGCAGTACTGTTATTCTACACAGTAAGAAACAAACTGTGCTTCACATTCACTCCAGCTTCACTGGTCTGGAAGAGGTTATGGAAACGAGAACTTGTGTATGATGACAGTGGTGTTGTCATTCTTCTAACTGGTCCACAGAATTAAAATAATGACTATGGATGGACTGAAGAAGAAGAAGAAGAAGAAGAAGAAGAAGAAAACCACAGTTCTCTTTAAAGAACAACGAAACCATGCATGACCCACTACCATTCAAAACTGAGAGTATCTCCAGAGGTCGACACATTTCCACGTATGAACTCACTACTAATCTCCACCAAACGTATGGAGTTACTATCTGACTGACAGAGGGGCTGTGGAGTAGAAATGATTTAGGCGGGGGTTAAGAAAGCAGCCATGTTTAAGCTCTCTCTTCCACAGAGCCCACCTCAAGCTGGCCCACTAAATGGAACATAGCTATGGAATTTCAAAGGAAGCCTTTAAAATAATGTCTGAAAGGTGATCTGGCTCCAGCTGGGAGGGAAGCCAAGTCCAGCGCGAGAGCCGCTGCGGAGGAGAGGCGAGGAGAGTGCTGTAGGGGAGGGCCAGAGAGGCCGAGGCATTAGCATTACAATGAGGCTCTCATACGCGGCCATTATGATTTTTGTGCGGTGCTGTAGAGATCATTAGCCGAGCCTCATCAAAGCAGCGTGGGGGGGCGGGGGGTGTGGGGGGTGTGGGGGGCTGACTTCATCACTCTCCTTTATCCCACAGACCGGAGGGACGCCACGGCTAACAGAGCCCAGTCCACTTAATCACAATTCACAGTCCATCGACAGGTTAGCTGCCCGCTCTGCACATGCGGGTCGTCCATATCCTTCACCCCGCGCCGCAGTGCTGACCTGCACCTCCTGCACCTCCTGCACCTCCTGCACCTCAGCTGAAGAAGCTATTATTAGCGCTAGCATTAGCATTAGAGCCAGAGTCTTAGGAGCTTCACACAAAGCAGCTGAACTTGAGTCTTCTTACTTTACCTCCTCCACTCTCTCCATCTTCTGCCTCCATCTCTTATTTTCTTTTTATTGCATCTCTCATTCTCTTTTCTCATCTATTGCTTTGCCACTGCCATCTCTTTCTCTGCTCTTTCACTGTCTCATCTCTTTCTCTGCTCTTTCACTGCCTCGTCTCTTTCTCTGCCTCATCTCTTTCTCTGCTCTTTCACTGTCTCATCTCTTTCTCTGCTCTTTCACTGCCTCGTCTCTTTCTCTGCCTCATCTCTTTCTCTGCTCTTTCACTGTCTCATCTCTTTCTCTGCCTCATCTCTTTCTCTGCTCTTTCACTGTCTCATCTCTTTCTCTGCCTCATCTCTTTCTCTGCTCTTTCTCTGCTCTTTCACAGCCTAGTCTCTTTCTCTGCCTCATTTCTTTCTCTGCTCTTTCCCTGTCTCGTCTCTTTCTCGTCTCTTTCTCTGCCTCATCTCTTTCTCTGCTCTTTCTCTGCCTCGTCTCTTTCTCTGCTCTTTTTCCCTGCCTCGTCTCTTTCTCTGCTCTTTCTTTCCCTGCCTCGTCTCTTTCTCTGCTCTTTCACTGCCTCGTCTCTTCCTCTGCTCTTTCTTTCCCTGCCTCGTCTCTTTCTCTGCTCTTTCACTGCCTCGTCTCTTCCTCTGCTCTTTCACTGCCTCGTCTCTTTCTCTGCTCTTTCTTTCCCTGCCTCGTCTCTTTCTCTGCTCTTTCTTTCCCTGCCTCGTCTCCTTCTCTGCTCTTTCTTTCCCTGCCTCGTCTCTTTCTCTGCTCTTTCACTGCCTCGTCTCTTTCTCTGCTAATTCACTGCCTCGTCTCTTTCTCTGCTCTTTCACTGCCTCGTCTCTTTCTCTGCTCTTTCACTGCCTCGTCTCTTTCTCTGCTCTTTCTTTCCCAGCCTCGTCTCTTTCTCTGCTCTTTCACTGCCTTATCTATTTCACTGCCTCGTCTCTTTCTCTGCTCTTTCTTTCCCAGCCTCGTCTCTTTCTCTGCTCTTTCACTGCCTCGTCTCTTTCTTTCACTGCCTCATCTCTTTCTCTGCTCTTTCACTGCCTCATCTCTTTCTCTGCTCTTTCACTGCCTCGTCTCTTTCTCTGCTCTTTCACTGCCTCATCTATTTCACTGCCTCATCTCTTTCTCTGCTCTTTCACTGCCTCGTCTCTTTCTCTGCTCTTTCACTGCCTCATCTCTTTCTCTGCTCTTTCACTGCCTCGTTTCTTTCTCTTCTCTTTCTTTTCCGGCCTCATCTCTTTCTCTGCCTTTTCTTTCTCAGCCTAGTCTCTTTCTCTGCTCTGTTTTCCCCTGCTCCTCTTTGTCTCTTTCCAATCTCGCTCTTTCTTTTTTGGTCTTTTCCTTCCTGACTCTCACTGTCCTTTCCCCATAGCTCACATCCTTTCTCTTCTCATCCTTTCTGCCTCTTATTCCACGTCTGTCGCCTCTTCTCCTTCTCTCTTTCTCTCTCTCCCTCATTCTTTGTTTCTCTTTTCCTCTTGGTCTCTCTCACTCCTCCCTCTCTCTTTCTGGGGCCTCACTTCCTGTCTCTATTACGCTTATTTTTTGTCTCTGTCCCTCTCTCGATATTTTTTCGGTCTTGTTCTCGTTCTCCCTCTATCCTGATCTCTCTCTTTCCACACGTCTTTATCTGTCTCTTCTCCCCGCTCTCTCTTTCTCTATATTCTGGGCTGCTTATCTGTTCTTTATCTGTTTCTCTTTTCTTCTTCTCACTCTTCCTGGTTCCTAACTTTCTTTGTCTCTGTCTCACTTCTCATCTTTCTTTCTCTCTGTTCGAGTATCTCATTCTCTCTCTCCCTCTCTCTCTTTACCCCACTCTTTCTCTCTCTTCCTCTCGAACCCTTGTCTCAGTCCCAGTCTCTTACCTGAATCTCTCTCACTTTATGGCTTTAATTCTGGTGGTCTTGTGCAGAGACAGACATTCGGAACTAGTTGAATCCCTTTATAAACAGTGTACAGCATCGCCCCCCGCACTACAGCCCACACACTCTAAAACAAAACGACGACTCTCACTCCACCGAGCACTCTCTCCTCTGAGCTGCTCCTTTCTTTATTGGACAGAGGAGAGAAAAAAAACAAAACTAGGCAGAGAGAGAGAAAACAAGTTCCAGACACAGCTTGTTACTCCTTCAGTAAGCAGCAGAGTCTAAGTCCAGCAGCAGAGGGAAGACGCAGCCTGCTGTTATATTCTGCTCCTGTCCAAGTGTTTCCTACGGCCTCGTCCAAGAAAAACATTTACACAGTGACTCACAACAGTAGCGTCCATGCCACGAGAGAACGAGGCCTGTAACGAGAGGGTAGACCTCACACACGACCAGAGGACGAGAGGCACATACATGCAACTAACTACAAGCAATAATAATAATAATAATAATAATAATAATAATAACAATAATGATAGTAATAATAATAATAATAATAATAATAATAATAATAATAATAATAATAACAATAATAATGATGATGATGATAACAGTAATAATAATAATAATAATAATAATAATAGTAGTAATAATAATAATAATAATAATAATAATGATAGTAATAATAATAATAATAATGATAATAGTAATAATAATAATAATAATAATAATAATAATAATAATAATAATAATAATAATAATAATAATAATAATGATCATGATAATGATAATAGTAATAATAATAATAATAATAATAATAATAACAATAATAATAATAGTAATAATAATAATAATAATAATAATAATAATGATAATAATAATAATGATAATAGTAATAATAATAATAATAATAATAATAATAATAATAATAATATATTCTACTTTGCACTAACACGGTTATTTTTTGTTCAAACCGAAACCCCATTTACTTTCTGAATTGTTTTGTCAAGATCGATCTTCTAGACCAGGGGTCACTAATAGGTGGAGCGCGGTCCGGATCCGGACTCAGACTTGTCCAATTCGGACACAAACTGATAAACTATTACGAATGATTTAATTTGGACGGTGTTTATTTTAAGTGTCTTTACGGTATACGGGCTTTACGGCGCAGTGAACTCAGAGACCAATCGGGTGCGCTGTAAGATCACCGAAGGCTCCTCAGCCAATCAGATCTGAGCACATTGGGGCGTGTGGGACACAGACCGTGCACACAGGCGAGGTACGAAGCGAGGAGCAGCCGGAGACTAAAGAGAGTCAGAAAGAATAACCCCTGTCCAGTTTTTCTAGGCAGACAAACATGTTCACACGACCTGCAGACCCACAGAAGTGAAGCCCACCTCAGCCAAAGTAATGCTCACCAACACTAGAGATGTCACGATCATTCACACCCTCCAGCCCCCATAACACTGCTTATAGAGTAAACACACACACACACACACTCCCCCACACACTCCCCACTCAGTGGAGGTCCGGCCCGCGTGCATTGACAGAGCGATCAGAGTTTATTGGCTGGGCACTTGAGTGATTTGATTGCGGTAGACTGCATTAGAGGCAGCTTGGCGGCTCAGGAGCCTCTCTCGGCCCTCGTTTACCGGCGGGGCTCTGCAGAGAGAGGCAATCTGCCTCAGCCAGTACAAACTACTGAAGGAGACGCAACGATCGATGGACTGATGAGAACTTCTCGCACACTCTCACACCCTCACACACACACACAGAGAGCAAGCGTATGGCAAGTGTAGAAGAAATTAAATGCTGGTAGCTCCAGTAGGGAGGGGTGGATATCTAAACTGCTCTTACCATCACAGGATAATCAAGTAAGGCATGTGTAGTTTGGCCTTGAAAAGAAGTGGAGCATTACCTCCCATAAATATAAGCTATTGTGATGGGAAATAAGCACTGTGTCCAAGTATATTTGGTCAAATTTAAAGAAGTAGCATTACGCAATCACACACAAAACATGGACTGCATGCACTGCTGCAAGTGCCTGAAACTGAACCACGTCCTTATGCATCAAAACGAATAAAGAGAGAAAATTGATTAATTAATGAATTAACTCAATTAGATTTAGTGCAACTGTCAGGAAAATACTGAAAAACTACTGATTCTGCTTTTTCTTTTAGAGGCACAAATGACACGTAGCCTACACGCCTCACGGACAAAAACTCGGACAGTTTGTGGACTATATATTTTAACAGAGAGTCGTTTGAGAAGCAGCTACGTGTGTTTTAAATCTCCCGCGGTATCGAGAACAGTCTTAGGTTCTAAACTGGACGATTAAGAAACGGTTAACAATGAGACTTTTCAACTGACACTACTGAAAGAAACATGTTACACGTGTTAATAATCTTAAAATAATCTGCTAAGAGAAGATAAACAGGTAAACAGGTGCTGTCCTGCTGCTGTGTTGATGAAGCTCTACGGGATGTTTGAGCTTCACGTGCTCGTGTATAGCAGTTGTACTGTTGTGATCATCTCCACTGTGCAGAGCCGACAGAGCACCACACTGTTGTGTTTCTGTGTGAAACATTTAATTAATTAAATTAGATTTCATGCAACACAGTCAGTAAAATACTGAACTACTGTTTCTGCTTTCTCTATTCCACCTGAACAGCTGTCTGAAACAAGAAATACTGTGACATGTATCCTGAAGTATCTGAATATTGTGTTTTTGCCTCTAGCTGCCTCGAGTACATCATCCATTTGCATCCTGCACCAAGTTTTAACTGAGCTCTCTCTAAATTCTCAAAATTTCAATGCCCTAATGTAATCATGCAAACACACACTTCCACCAGAGGGGTCGCCAAACCTTACAAGCCGTAGCTTCACATAAAACGCATAGCTACATATGGAAAAGGCTCAGCTGATGGCATGTTGAATGTGGAACGCCACAATAAAACGTATAGAGTATCAGCGTAGTGGCAGCATGTTAGCTTGTTACCTGAGCGGACCTTATTTTAATAATAATAACATTTTAAAAAGTGGACAGATTTTTATATTTTAAACCAATGATGTGTTGGTAATAGTCCAGATAGAGCAGAATGTGGGCAACTATAATGTCTTCATCTGTAACCCTATAGATCAGAGGTCACTAATAGGCGGACCATGGTCCGTGTCCGGACCCTGACATTGTCCAATGCGGATTTAATGTTGACCGTGTTTACTTTGTCTTTACGGTATACGGGCTTTACGGCGCAGTAACCTCATAGACCAATCACGTGCGCTGTAAGATGACTGAAGGCGCGCCTCAGCCAATCAGATCTGTATATACATATAAACACTTTAAGATGCACTTTGTTTAAAAAGCATTCTGTTTTTTAAAAGTAGTAAAATACATTTATTAGAAGTTTATAAATAATTCATTCAGTTCAGCATTTAAACAGTAAATATACTGAAATATACTGAACGGTATGTGTGATGTGTTGGTGTTTCAGTAGCTGATGGTATAAGATGCTGATACTAGGCTACTTCAGTAAACTGGATACACCACTGAATCAGAACACAAGTTAGAAATGATGACCGGACCTTGGCCTGAGGAAATGTCCTCTGACTGGACCTTACTGAACTCTAATTAAATACCCCTGCTGTAGATATCAACATTCTATTTCTCTGCAGTACTTGTCCAGATATCTCTAATCCTAGTTTTTGCTTTTATTAAATGTTTACGTGTTCACACTCCCACAGACATGATCATCTAGCACCACTGTACAAACCAAGAACAGTCAAGTCACAGCCACGGCTGCTCACACAAGTCCTTGTTGGGATCCTCTACTACTAAATATTTTCAAGCGACAGTAACAGGGCCCCACCAAACCCAACCTACAGCCTTTACACTGACAGAAGAAATCCAAGTGGGTATTAGGTCTCGGCTACCCCGCTGAGCTGAAGCCCATTGGCCATGGTCAGTCTCTCCCGGGACTCCTTTGGACGATCCTTTATTGGTCTTTATAGGAGGCAGGCGGCTCTTAAAAGCCACCGGAATATTTACAGGCGGGCGAGCGGCCCCTTCCATTTCGAGGTGGACTTTTCAGGCACAGGACCCGGCGAGAAAGGCTCCACTGAGCCCGGATTTACAGGAGCCGTTAAACTTCTGTATGAGGAGATAAATCTGTCTCCGTGAAGGTCTGAGCGTGAAAACAAGCAACGCCACCTCACAGTAGAGAGCTGGACCGGTAGCAGTAAACAAAGGGTGAAAAAGGTTGAGGCTCAGGACATCGAGACTGGGGCCCCCTCAGCTACTCGGGGGTAAATCAATCCGCCTCCTTTCTTTTCTCGCTCACTAAAAAGAGCAGATTAAGTTGCCTCCCGCTTACCTTCATGCAAAATTCATGAAATTCAGGTTAGAGGAATCTTAACATGGCCTCAGACCAAATTAGAGATTGCTGAGCTGCAGCCCACCGTCTTATTGTTCTGCTAAAGCCAGCGCTGCCAATAAGTAAGGGAAGCATTGCCAAGCGTGACGTGACCCAGTTCACCGCGGAGTCAGCCCGAGACCTGACCGTCACCTTCCCTCATCGCTGCATATTTCATGACTCTTACAAGCATGGATAAATACTTCATGGCCGTACGTAAGGTCTGGCCTGCTGTGGCCTGAGTTGGAAATGGGACAGTAAAGCTAAACAGGCCGAAACAATATTTAAACGTCTGTTCCTCACGTTTAAGTGCTTCCCTGGAGGAGCAAACTTCATTCAACTAATCAGCTAATTCACAAACTACTACTGAGATGAAGTGCGATGTAAGGCCGTTAAACTCTGAACACAACAGGAAAACAATACAAAACAATATGCGAAGACTGTGCTTTGGTCTGATGAGTCCAAATTTGAGATCTTTGGTTCCAACCACCGTGTCAAAAGGTGAAAGGATGGACACTACATGCCTGGTTCCCACCGTGAAGCATGGAGGAGGAGGTGTGATGGTGGGGGGTGGGGGGGTGCTGAACCAGCATGGCTACCACAGCATCTTGCAGCGACATGCTATTTCATCCGGTTTGCGTTTAGTTGGACCATCATTTTTTTTTCAACAGGACAATGACCCCAAACACACGTCCAGGCTATGTAAGGGTTATTTGACCAAGAAGGAGAGTGATAGGGTGCTGCGCCAGATGACCTGGCCTCCACAGTCACCGGACCTGAACTCAGTCGAGATGGCTTGAGGTGAGCTGGACCGCAGAGTGAAGGCAAAAGGGCCAACAAGTGCTAAACATCTCTGGAAACTCCTTCAAGACTGTTGGAAGACCATTTCATGGGGCCTACCTCTTGAAGCTCATCAAGAGAATGCCAAGAGTGTGCAAAGCAGTAATAAGAGCAAAAGGTGGCTTTGAAAAACCTAGAATATAAGACATATTTTCAGTTGTTTCACACTTTTTTGTTAAGTATATAATTCCACATGTGTTAATTCATAGTTAGTTTTGATGCCTTCAGTGTGAATCTACAATTCTCATAGTCATGAAAATAAAGAAAACTCTTTGAATGAGAAGGTGTGTCCAAACTTTTGGTCTGTACTGTACATACATACATATATACATAAATATACATTTATATGTTTATATACACACATACATATACATACATATATATGGGCAAGCTGCGACAGTGCTGGAGGTTTTCTAACGTGGAAAAGCGAAAGAAGGACTTTCTCCTCCTCATTTCAGAAGCTGAAACTTCATGAACTCTTTCCTGCACAGCTCAGGTCTCTGTAACTTATCTTCAAGTGCAAATTTGTTCCTCACAGAACAGGCAAACTGGCGTTGTGCAGCGTTCCACTTTGGAAAAGCGAAAGAAGAAAGAGTTCCTCATTTCAGGAACTGCAGCTTTCACTCGCAGCTCGGATCTCCGTAACTCAGTCTGAGCTGATTTGAGAGATGAAGCTCCGCACGAGACAAAGCACCAAAGGGCTGAGTGTCTTCAAGTGCAAATAAGATCTTCCTTCCTCACAGAACGAGCTAACGGTGACACGGAGATACCGTCCAATAAAAAAATAAAAAGTGAAAGCAGTGAAAGTCAAGCTGGAATTTCTATTCAGCCTATAATTTAGTTCCAAAGATTTAGAATCCAGTTTGAGCTGATTTTGGAGATTCCAAACTGAAACACAGCTGCTCCGAATAAACTCCAAAAAAACAGAGCTTAGTGTGTAAGACAGCAGTAGTTATAGACACTGGGGCTGCACCTAATCATTCATTTCTTAATCGATTAATCTAACAATTCTTTTTTTTGTTTAGTTGATTAATCTAACGACTAATTTTTAGATTACTCTAATGAGTGTTTTAGGAATTAAACTTTTTATTATGTTGTTATGGATTTGTAACAAATGGAAGATTTTGTGCGCATCTATCTATATCTATCTATCTCTCTCTCTCATAGACATTTATAGATAAAGATATATATATATAGATAAAGATATATATATATATATATATATATATATATATATATATTTATATATATATATATATGTATCTTCATCTATATCTATATATCTATCTATATCTATATATCTATATCTATCTATCGAGATATATATATATATATGTGTGTGTGTGTGTGTGTGTGTGTGTGTGTGTGTGTGTGTTGTTGTTGTTTGTGAAGTATATATTTTTGTAGAGAGTCGTTTGAGAAGCAGCTACGTGTGTTTTAAAGCTCCCGCGATATCTAGAACAGTCTTAGGTTCTACACTGGACGATTAAGAAACGGTTAACAATGAGACTTTTCAACTGACACTACTGAAAGAAACATGTTACACGTGTTAATAATCTTAAAATAATCTGCTAAAATAAGAAACCCTAGTAAACAGTAAACGTGTTGATAAAGCTCAACGGGATGTGTGTAGCAGCTGTACTGTTGTGATCATCTCCACTGTGCAGAGCTGACAGAGCACCACACTGTTGTGTTTCTGTGTGAAACACTCCCACAACTTTAGATACACACGAGCGATTGTTTGTAGCACGTTACGCTAATCTACATAATTTTGTAATCGAACTAATAGACATACATTCATTCGTGGTCGTCTGAATAAATTAACATTAAAAACAATTAAATAAAACACTCAACTACGCAGGACAAGGGCGCTCCAGACCCAGGGGTGGGATTCACTGGTCCCAAGTCATTACATAGCATTACCGAGACATGGAGCTCCTCAGACAATCCCACACAATCCCAAAGACAGCAAATCAAGACTGTGCAGAAGCTGCGGACTGGCCTCTAACGATCAAAGTGCTGGCACGAAGGATCGAGCAGTTCTGCCAAACAGGAAAATACTAAACTGTGAGTAATAAAATAAATTTACATGACTGCTCAAGTTCTCATTACATGCAGAGAGGGTGATATAATAACTAGTTCAAAGCTGCTTTGTGTCTACAGCAGAGGCTCCTGATAGCACCGGCTGCACAATGGCTGCCAAAGATCTGCAGAGATGTGATAACGGTGGCCATCTTTCAGGACGGCTCTGATACCAGAGAC
>CM038721.1:13206485-13211485 GCA_021613375.1 Megaleporinus macrocephalus | reverse complement strand
ACTCTCACCAACAGAAACCACTTATCAGCTGTCTGAAACGCCCGGTAGGAATTCCAGCCTGTTACAAGATGATGTCATCTCATAGCACAATCCATTCTACACTCACATGTAACACACAGAGAGCTAAAACACTTTCAGGATCGGACTCTGACTTGAACTGACACGGATATGACACTGTAAGAGTATCCGCAGCAGTGTGGGGGTAGAACCTGTAGCAGGATGCTATGAGTGGGCGAGCCGACTAATCAAGAGTAGGGGTGGGCGATATGGCCCTACAATAATATCACGATATTTCATGGTATTTTTTGCGATAATGATATTCTTGGCAATATGACAAAACATTGAATTTAAAAAAAAGAAATCAAGAATACCATACTGCAACAAATGAAAATTACATTTAATTATTGCATACAATATGATATGGCACACCCCTAACTGAGATATTAAAAAATACAATAATTCATCAGATTGTAACAGAAGTCAATGATCCAGAAGGTCACGATACTAAATAATGCACTCCAAATATCTCCATATATCCAGGACTGAAGTAAAGTGAATGATACTGGACAGATAAAATCTGTCTCTAGTAGAAATATATAATGAGAAATGAGAAAAGTGTGAATTTTTCTTTTGCTAAAAACAGTAAAAAGTAGTACCTGATGTGGTAATTGATGAGTGATATGGCACAATATTTCAGGGTATGATATCGTTCACGATGTTCATAAATGTTGGCGATATTATTGTGTAGGATACGATATGGCACACCCCTAATCAAGAGTACACTGAGCTCCTTAGGAGCTTAAAGAAACTAGAGCACTAACACAGTGTAAGTCCTGTTTAATGTGTGATGGGCACCTTCAGCCAGCACATCAGCACCTAAGCTCCAACTATTTATTCTTCAAACAGTCTCCAGGCTTCATGCTCTCCAAAGCCTTGGTGTAGATTCTCATCTACTACTTCTATTACAGAGTGCAGTGTTACCATCCAAAAGAAACTTCTTTTTGAAATGTAAGAAATATTCACTTGCCTCGAGGGCAGTGGTAGTGGACAGATTCCTGCAGACAGAGTTTTGCTTTACAGCCAAGCGTACAAGCTGATCTTCAGAAATTTTCAAGCTGGGAGCCACTGGTATTTTACACATGGATCATACACTAGCAGCATACATCATCTACAGCATCTACAGCCCTCTGACTAACGCCCCGCTACACTAGCTAACCTTCTACTAATGATGCTAGATCATTTTTAACATATTTTTAGCAAGCACGGAGGTCCGCTGCAACGTTTCTACCAACCTAAACCCAAAACATCATCCCCAGATTAAATCAGGAGTACGTTCCCCACTTCTCAGCTCCACCTATAGATTAATAGCTTACGAGAACGTGAGAAATAACTCCACGACACTTATACAGGTATATTCCTTTAAATAAAAAATGAATCTACAACATAAAATAACACAGATTAAAGATCCAAGATCCAAATCCAACACCAATCCGAGCCCAACACTGTATTACCACTATCAGCCAAACAGTCCTGATACCTGTTACTTTGATGGGTAGCAGAATAAAGCTCGGACCGCAAGCACTTTTCATATTTCAGCAGTTTGGCAATTAACTGCCAACGTCCCAACCTTCCATCGTCCCGCTCTCTGGAGCGAACATGTTACCAGTTGGTTTATAGTTGTAGTAATGCACTCAGTCCTGCAGTAGGCATCATTTGACTGCAGTATTACAGTAATGCTGGAATCGTTACATCCCAATGGTAGACCTCTACTCAAGGGCAACCTTTACTTGATGTATACCAAGATTCAAAATCGCAGTCCAACTAACTCCTGTTAAAAGTAAATGGTTCTCCAACTTATCTGCTGACTCTGTCCAAGGGTCCAAAGGATCTCAAGCAGAACCCTTTCATAAAGGTTTTGGTATAGTGAATCTAGGTATGGTTCTACATATCAAAGAATTTCTTGGAACCCCCTTCAAGACGTCCAGTTGTAGTACTTGTAGTACTTCAAGGCTGCTCAATCTATTTCTGGTGACCTACCACAACCCTGGACAGTTTAGATCCTGCAGATCAGATCAGATGAGATACATAAGAACTACAGCAGGGTAGTACATCTCCAGGACCAGGATTGGCCATCCAAGTTCTGCACCATACCCACTGCCAAATTTAATGCCAGTGCGATGTCTTCGGCGGCTCTGAAGTACAGATGTTGGTCTCATGACTAGCGTAAACACAGAGGGGAAGCCATCCTCCGCAGCGGGACCAGCTGTTCCTCAGACAAGGCTGAAGAGTGTCTCGTGTTTACAGGAAGGCCCAGCTCTGCGCTGGGTCTACATTAAAACCTGTGGCATCCTGTTCAAACATCCTGTCCGCCCCGCTGAGTCGTAGTGGGCTGCAACATGGCCGCCACGCCGGTTAGCCGAGCGCGTAATTCCGCCCTGCCGAACGACAATCGTGCTGCGGTGCTGCGGCGGCAGCGGCGGCGAAGGCAAACAAATCAAAATGAAATTATGTTCAATCAGAGCGTCTAGACAAAGGCAGGCAGCGCAGCTGGCAGACGAGCGGCGCGATACGAGTCGTTCTCTCGCGTCAGCGTCAGCCGCGGAGACCGCGCAGGGCCTTGGATGAACAAGGGCGGCCATGAGTGCAGAAGGGCTCAAGCAGTGGCCAGTTACCAGGGAAACCGCAGAGATATGGACAATCGCGGAAGATCACCTTGCGCGCAAGTAAATGATGAACGCGCTAAGGTCAGCGCCGCAGTTGGCGTTGGAGAACCTGGAAGCTAAGACAGATGGGAGCTCACGCTGCTTAGGTTCACAGCACAAGCTTCCCATAACAGCATATATACACAAGCGTTCCCCTCTGACTCGAACACCACCAGTTACCACGGGTCCTAGAGCCACAGACGTGAGCGGGGGTGGGCTTTGTCTGATCCTTGTATTTGCATACAGATGAGGGGATGAAAATCAGCACGCCCTCAGGACATGTCTTACACGCCACCTTCACAGCCGGGAAAGACATACAGATAATTACACCATAAAAAAAATCTTCAACAATTATTTGCATGGTATTCCCTGGGGCAGGTGGGGTGGGGGGGGGGGTTGCAATCATACATACCCCTTTGAGGAGTGATGTATGTATACGTACAGCACTGCGCACAAGTCAGAGACCACCCTTGATGTATTTGATTGCCAGTCAGAATGGGATTTAAGCGAAAGGAGACGAGACGAAAGATCACACCTCTGCATAAAGAAGGGAAAAGCCAAACGAACTAAAAGATAGAGAGAAGATAGGACTATAGATAGGACTTCCTCTTTCTCCACATCCTTCCACTGTGAGAAGACAATGCCAGGCTCTGCATTCGAAAGAGTGTGCAGCTGTCATTACTGAGAAAAGAAGAGACAAAAAGGAAGACAACCTGCAAATCAAATAAGCTTCAGCATCACTGAAGGTGTTTTGGGTCACTTGGATTGTGAGACTCAGAAAATGCAACTAACCTCTAAGACTGAACTTTAGAATTGTGGGAAAAAATTGTTATATTTAAAAAAAAACCCCAAAAAAAACCAAGCAATTCTATCAAAAATAATGAAAGTGGTAATAGAAGTAAAGCGTGGACAAAAGAAGTGGAATACAGATGATGCTCAGTTGTCATCAAAGACCAAGCACTATACGCAAGCTGATTACGAACCGTATGCTTGAGGCAATGGCAGATATCAAATGATGCTAAGCCGGGATTGGAGGGCTGAGAAAAGAAAGTGTAGCTTGATGGACAGCATACATTTCATTCATTCATTTATCTGGAGTGCTGGAGCCTGTCCCTGCACTCACTGGGTCAAAGACAGGAAACAGCCTGAGAACAGAACAGGACGCCTGAGATATCACAGGACAGACATACGGACACACACTTCAGCATACGTTTGACTGACCATAATACACTGACAGCACACAGAGCACACAGATTTCATTATCTTAACTTCAGCTTCATAAATATTCTTTCCGTGTGATGAATCTTGGAGAGTCAGGACCATCCTGATGCGCAGGACTTTCCGCAACTATCCACAGAGTCAGGACTATCCGCAGAGTCAGGACTATCCGCAGAGTCAGGACTATCCACAGAGTCAGAATTATCCACAGAGTCAGGACTATCCGCAGAGTCAGGACTATCCACAGAGTCAGGACTATCCACAGAGTCAGGACTATCCGCAGAGTCAGGACTATCCACAGAGTCAGGACTATCCACAGAGTCAGGACTATCCACAGAGTCAGAATTATCCGCAGAGTCAGGACTATCCACAGAGTCAGGACTATCCGTAGAGTCAGGACTATCCGTAGAGTCAGAATTATCCGCAGAGTCAGAACTATCCGCAGAGTCAGGACTATCCGTAGAGTCAGGACTATCCGTAGAGTCAGGACTATCCGTAGAGTCAGGACTATCCGCAGAGTCAGGACTATCCGCAGAGTCAGGACTATCCACAGAGTCAGGACTATCCGCAGAGTCAGAATTATCCGCAGAGTCAGGACTATCCACAGAGTCAGGACTATCCGCAGAGTCAGAATTATCCGCAGAGTCAGGACTATCCCCAGAGTCAGGACTATCCGCAGAGTCAGAATTATCCGCAGAGTCAGAATTATCCACAGAGTCAGGACTATCCGCAGAGTCAGGACTATCCACAGAGTCAGAATTATCCACAGAGTCAGGACTATCCGCAGAGTCAGGACTATCCACAGAGTCAGGACTATCCACAGAGTCAGGACTATCCACAGAGTCAGAATTATCCGCAGAGTCAGGACTATCCACAGAGTCAGGACTATCCGCAGAGTCAGGACTATCCGCAGAGTCAGAATTATCCGCAGAGTCAGGACTATCTACAGAGTCAGAATTATCCGCAGAGTCAGGACTATCCGCAGAGTCAGGACTATCCACAGAGTCAGGACTATCCGCAGAGTCAGGACTATCCACAGAGTCAGGACTATCCACAGAGTCAGGACTATCCGCAGAGTCA
>CM038721.1:13188985-13203985 GCA_021613375.1 Megaleporinus macrocephalus | reverse complement strand
TGTGTGAGAGAGTGTGAGTGTGTGAGAGAGTGAGAGTGAGAGTGTGTGTGAGTGAGTGTGAGAGTGAGTGTGTGTGTGTGTGTGTGTGTGAGTGTGTGAGAGAGTGAGAGTGAGAGTGAGTGTGTGTGAGAGTGAGTGTGTGTGAGAGAGTGTGTGTGTATGCGTGTGAGAGAGTGTGAGTGTGTGAGAGAGTGAGAGTGAGAGTGTGTGAGAGAGTGTGTGTGAGTGTGTGTGAGAGTGAGTGTGTGTGTGAGAGTCCTGTACCGGGAGGGAGGGATGTTTCATTAAGGCTGATTGAGTTGTAGCTCTGACGACGCTGATTGTATTAAGTGTAACAGTGTTAAAGTGTTAAAGGGTCTTATTCTGTTCGGGGGGGAACTTGGCTCATTCTTCGTCCATTTACGCTGACCTTCAGAGGAGGTCGTTGCCAGGGAGACCGCAGCACCACAGGGAGCGAGCGATCCCATTACCCTGCGCAGATAAATGTGTTGTCGGGACCTCGTGTCTTCCCCCTTATCGCAGCCGGAGAGGACAGCGCCTCTGCAGAGCCCGGCCGAGCAGCCGGCCCGCGACAGAGCCTGCCAATCAGCAGCACGCTTGCCCACACAGAGCTGCGGACACAGTCCGGGGGCCGCATACGTCGAATAAAAACATTGAGGGAAATGTTTGTGAAGTGGGATCCCAACAGCCTTTAGAAACTTGGTGACTGTGACTTCTCTACAGAGGGTGCTGACAGGAACCTGAGCTCACCACAGACACCGAACACTAATCAAAATACATTCATTTAAACAAAGCTTTCACTGAGCACCACTTTGCCCTAGAGCACCCCGTATGTACTTCTCTGCCATGAATTGATGAAAAAATATAATGTATGAAAGGTCTCTGTTACTATTCCGTGCAATAACGTTCTGTGTGGTAGCTTCTAGAGGCAGTACAGAATCTGGCTGTTGTGCATCTTCAGATTTTTAGTAATTTGTTTTAATTTGCTTTTGGTTTAATTCGCTCTGTGTCTGAAAACAACACTGAAATAGAAAAAACAAAAACAAAAAACAAAACAATGTCCTCACTTGGAAGTGAGAGCAAATACATGAAGTAATAGGCATACAGTGGAAAAGTACCTAAGTAAGTGTTAAAGGAAGCTAACAGACTTGGACTTCAGTGTCTGAAACATTATACAGAGCAGAGATTGACTGATATATCAGTCGGTCGGTATATTGGGCTGATATTTGCCATTTTTAACATATCGGCATCGGCAGATATCAGTGTTTGGTAGCGCCGATTTAAAGACAGGCATGTCCGCGGGCAGCCCCGTGTTATTGGTGCGGTGGAACGTGCTGCTGCTGCCACATGTGAAGGACCCCATGCTGAAACTTTTGGAACTGTTTGGCCAATAAGTAATAAAAAATGAATAATTTATAGCAATGAGTGACGCGGTTGGCGCGGTTACGTGTTTCTAGTTCCCGGCAGTAGACGTGAGCCAGAGCGGATGTTTCCGGGGCTAAAGCTAACTGCTCTAGTGTAATGAGCACACATGAGCATGCTATTATAACACAGTGAGTCTCAGTGTAGCAGCCAGAGTCTCCCAGGTAGTATTCCACTGTGTTAACAACCATTACAGCTTACCAGCGTCTCTGTCTATTGTGTTGCATGTGCTGTTTTCACCTCTCTCTCTCTAACGCTGTTTCTGTTTATCTCTCTCTCTCTCTCTCTCTCTCTGTCTGAGCGCCTCACTCTCCTTAAAGAACGGCAATTTTACTACAACACAATAAAAAGCTGAGCGTGAAGTGAGGCACTCTCTGTAACTGCAGTAAACATGTCTGCTCTGTGGAAGTATTTTTCAATGCCCTTCTTAATTTTTTGTTAGTTTTGGGTATAAAGAGAGGTATGTTACACTCTTTGCAGTAATGTGGTCACACTATTTTTTTTTGAGTAGCAGATAAAAATATTTAGTTTTTCTAGTTAAATCAGTGTTTAATAAATGATGTTCAGAAATGTTGTGCATCCACTTGTTATTAGTGTGACATTTTAGCAGCAAGTAAAGCAGAAAACTTCTAGATATATAGGGATGTAAGAAAATATTGAAAGTATGGAATATCGGGATATTATGTTTAGTGATACTGTATCGATTCTCAAAAACACAGTATCAATACACAGATTCCTGGCAGACAGTGAATCATTTTGTGTTGTGTTTAAACCTCTGACCACTAGATGGCAGTGTTGTAATCCATTTTCAGCTCCACTCCAACATTAACAAGCAGCACAAGGGCGCAATGCTATTGCAAGCATTGACAAACCTGTTCACATAGTGGTGGGTTTTAATAATTTGATTTGAAAAATTGCAAAATATATCTTTGCTTTCAGTATCACAATATATCACGATATATTAAATCGCAGCCGCTTTATCACGATACGTATCATATCGTCAGGTTTTTGCCAATACACAGCCCTATAGACCCCTATAGACGGCCCTAAAAATCGGGCAAACAAATCGGCAGCACATACTGGCCATCGGCTGACCCTGACCTCTAGCATCGGCATCGGCTATAGAAATACCCATATCGGTCGATCTCAATACAGAGGATGCTGAAGTCACTTTGTAGTTATGGTCACACCGACTTCTGTCTCACTGGATTCTCAAAGTTACAAGGAGGCAAGATATGAACTTTGCTACATGCAAGCTACTGCACAGTGAATAGACACCATAAGACTGGCAATATCCCCCAAACACTCTAACTACATCTGCCAAGTGCGGCGAGCAGCTTTACCAACAGTAGAACACATTGAGAGTAGCTGGTGTTGGGATATAACAGTATTGAGGGTTAACTGTAGATACTTTCATCGTGGACATCATTTAATGAGAAGTCATCATTTAATCATTTAAGGTATCCTGCAGAGAAAGATCATGTCCACCTTCTCCACCTCATAACTCAGATGATCCAGCGATAGTGAAACCCAAACACAAGGCAAATCAGGTATGGCACCTTTAATTAAACCACAGAGTGTGACAACAATGACCTCCCATTCATTTACACCATCAAAAAATCCAATTTAGAGTTATCTTCCTTTTTCTTGTTATTGGTTTTCAGTTTATTTTGTGTATGTTATTATTTTTTTGTATAATTGAAATTCAAAACTATTATAGCAAAAAAAATGAAATAAAATAAAATAAAAAAACATCAAATTTAGCTCCAAATATGGACGAGGCCAACTATAGAACAATGACACGACTTCTGTGGCCTGTTCACACTCTAGACTCTGTACGACAGCTCTATCCCAAAACTAGGAAAACAACTAAGAAACTCAGAAGAAGAATAACAAGCTCTCAGTTTCTGTGTCTCCAGCTCGAGAGCCACTGAAGACCAATCTAGGCCCCTCACAGCACTCATCACCAGCCCGAGCGTACACCCGGCAGCCTGCAGTCAGCCCCCTAGCACGTTTGATAAAGGCACTCAGCTGCGGCCTGCTGTTGACAGACCCGCAGATAAACAAAGAGAACCGTATGCCTTTCTCTGTTCAGTGTCCTCTTCCTCGTCTCCCTCTCTGCAATGTTTCTGGGAGGCGTATGGGCCGCCCGCGCGACTCTGGCGGAGCTGCAGATCTGATCTGCGTCAGGCTGCCTCAGCTCTGCGCGTGCCAGCCAGCTAATTGAGAACAGAGAGGATGTTGACATGTGAGAAAAGATAGAGAGAGAGAGAGAGAGAGAGAGAGAGAGAGAGAGAGAGAGAGAGAGAGAGAGGTGTATTCACGCGGAACGTGAAGGCATTGTGAGGCCGAGGCTGGAAGCTGAGCACCGCAGGCCCGGGACAAAGCCCGCAAAGCCGGAACCGAGAACTGACAATGAGGCCGCATCCGCCACCAAAGCCGCGTCCGTGCACCAGCGCAAGCCGATCGCTGCATAATCAAGCATGCAGGCAAACGCCTGCGTTCCTCCAGCTGGCCGCAGCTATGCATCAGTGTCACTGCGGCTGCCCTGTTCACATCTGGATGCTAGTGAAGTTGATATGTGGCCCGCGCAGGGGGGAGGGGGGGGCTTGTGTCTCTAAATGGTGCCTCATGTGGAAAAGCTACATCTGCTCTGTGTTTGGACTATTCTGGGGACGCAGGAATGTAGGAAGGCAACTCTTATGGTCACTGACAGAGAGGTCAAAGGTTGATGAATGGCCGAGAGATACAGGTTTCAGAAAGGCTCTGGATGAAAAGCTTACGGAAGAAAGCCACTCGAGTTACTGGTCTTCGTCAGAACTTCCTGTAGACAACACAACCGCCGTTAAGAGGCACCCAATACAACAGCTCAAATGTGGTCTTGTTTGGTATAGCTCCATAAACCAAACTCTCCCCATTCAAATATATATAGAAATCTGGTGGCCCCTGCCCGAAAGCTGAAGATGGGTCATCACTGGGTCTTTCAGTAAGATAATGACCCTAAACATGTGACCAAACCTGCACAAAAGTGGTTCACTGGCCACAAAATCAAGCTCCTCCCATGGCCATCTCAGTCCCCATACCTCAACCCAACTGAAAACCTGTGGGGTGAGCTGAAGAGGAGAGTGCAGAGGAGAGGACCCAGAACTCTGGAACATTTAAAGAGATTGTCCAGAGGACTGGTTGAAGATCCCTCTCTTTGAATTATCCCATCTTGTGAAATGTTATAGGAGAAGACAAGGTGCTGTCTTGTTGGCAAAAGTATTAACCTAAGGTGTCAAGTAATGAAGTACAAATACCTTGTTACCTTACTTAAGTAGAAATGTTGGTTATTTATACTTTACTGGAGTAATTCTTTTTTTCAGATTAATTTTTACTTCTACCACTTATATTAACACATCATTATCTGTACTTTCTACTCCTTACATTTTAAAAATAGCCTTGTTACTCCTATTTCATTTACAGTTTCTTTTCATTCATTTACATTCCAGCAAAGATTACTGATAACATGCCTTTGAAGTTTGACTTTTACACCATTACAATATTTATAGACTACTAGTCATCATATCTTCTGCTCCATGAAACACATGTTAATGCTCAGTAGTAACAGATATGCTCCTTTAATATATTTACATTGTACTAAAATACATTCTTAGTCATTATAGTCATTATGGCTTTTAGAAGTATGATTTTTCTGGGGAGGTGGTCTAGTGCGCTATAGACCCCTGTGGTGCGGCCTAGGCTTTTGTCTTTAATGGTCTTTTTTTCTTACATTACTTTTACTTTTATACTTTAAGTAGTTTTGAAAGCAGTACTTTTACACTTTTACTGGAGTTAAACGCTTCAGTTAATACTTCAACTTCTACAGAAGTATTTTTAAACTCTAGTGTCTATACTTCTACCTGAGTAATGAATGTGAATACTTTTGATACCTTTGGTATTAACATCAGGGGTGCCGATAATTGTTTTTTTCCCCCACTGAACAAACGCACTTCAATTAAAGGTTAGATTTTCTCTTTTTTGTATTGTAGCCTTATGTTATAAAAAGACTAAATTATTAATAGAAGCCTTAGAACACATGTTAGCGAGGGGTGCCAATAATCATAGAGGGCGCTGTATATATACACAGTTGCATTCTTTAGCAGCTGTAAACATATTTGAATGATATGAAAACTGAGCACTCCATAGAAAAGCTTAACGCTCCGATCAGATGTACCCGAGAACACTCCACTTGATCGACATCCTTCTATCCAGCAAACCAAGTCTGCTATGCTGTGCCTCGTGATTGGTGAGGGTAATTAGGACCACACAGTTCACATCAAAAGGGGCGAATGTTTTGCAAAATTCATAGGTTGTTGATTGGACACGGGAACGACTGGTACATGTATATTGTGTGGCCAGAAGAGCAAGTAATAACCTAATAACCTGTAATAACCTAATTAAAAAGAAATGTAGCCTCATAATAAAAAGCTATACACTCAACGGTAATGAAGTCGCCTGGCAAACAAACATGGAAATAAAACATAAAAACATTCAAACAGTGGTGTTAGATAAGCCTAACCGAACGCAGCACTTAATGATTATAAAGCACTGCCCCTGCCAGAGGAGGAGAAAGTTAAGGTTATTCAAATATGCAGACCACCGCTCCGCTCAACACACAGCCGAATGGAAACGGGAGCTCGGACTGGTGAACACGATGCGCGTGGGTGCTGGTGTATGGTCATCGCTAAAGACCCACTCAGGAGGAGCAAGCCCCTCTCGGGAGGGGCGAGGAGACAAAAAGGCAGCGTGGGGCCTCCCCAGCTGACTGGCTGCACTGGCTGCACCGACTCCAGACAGCTCCACCCAGGGAGAGGGGAGAAAGGAGGCCAGGACGAGGAGAGGAGAGGTGCAGCCAGAGGTGACAGACGCGACGGGGGAGCGTCCGGCAACAGTAGAGCAGCTGAGACGCCTCCAGCGGGCCTTTCTCTCTTTCACTCCACATAAGAATAATAAGGCTCTTCAGACAGGACACCTGCAAGAGCCCGGGTGTGAAACAAGTGTGAAAGCCCAACCCTGTGCAAAAGCTGCGTCCCCCCCCACCACCCCCCTCCCCAGCTCCCTCGGGGCATAGCACCTCTCTGACCACAGCTTGCTTTTGTGTGTCATCAGCCTGGCCAGTGAGGCAGCCTTATAACCGCTAGGACACAATGGTTTCATTCTTTTGTGCAACTTCGCCCATATTTCATACAATATTTTGGGTTCTCTTCCAATATGAAAGGGGAATTCCACCAAAATTTTGGCAGAGCTAAATGAAAATGGACGTATCCAGAGGGTCTTATTCTAGAGAAACTGAGCACCATTATTGCCCACATATGTAAAACAAACGCTGGAGAACACTGGGACTTCTTTAAAGCTGCTACAAGAACAAAGCAGGCAGCTCCTTAGGCTTATTCTTAGATTAATGATGTCGTTTTGTGCTGCTGGGAAAATCTAAACTGCGTCTTCCCTCATTGTTTCCCGGCAGTCTGGGCCTGGAGCAGACACCGGCACAGGGCGCTTCCTACAGTTTTGGTGTTAAGACTGGCACTCCATTGACGGGCCTGCAGCGTGGCCTGCTGATACTGTCGTCTCGTATCTGGCTAGTCTGAACAGGTCCCCTGCTGAGAGGTGTGAAATGCTACAGTGCCCACACAGAGCCAGCGCCAAAGGCCCCCAGAGATAGCAGGACAGCTCCAGGATGAAAATAAACCACGAGAGAGGGTGTGGGTGTCAGCTCACACCTCTCCAAACACACGCTCGACCAGGGCATGTCAGCATTGCCGCCGCCGCCGCCCACGACTTACACACATTCTCCTCATGGTCCACTGAGGTCCGATCCCAGACCAAGACGAGGGAAGTCGTCCTATACATTTACACAAACACATACACAAGAAAACAATGGGGTTAGCACGAAACTAAAAAGTGTTTACTCGACCGCGCAGTATGAGCGCCCACGACAACAAACCAGACTAAACCAGAGCGCAACACAATACGCTAAATTACTGTACAGTGCACAACACTGCAAACACTAAGCTCAACAACCCAACAGCTATAATTCTCTATTTGGACAATCATGTGAGTGTAAACACAGTAAACAGTGAATCCAGAAGTGGGACTCACGTATATGTAGCTATAAAAATAGCAATTTAATTTATTCCTTGACCGTCCCAAACAATGACTGTCCTTATACGCACCTAATAATCAGACCGTAATCTGATTCTGCAGTACTGACTATTCAGTTGCCATGTAAACAGTATACGCTGACTTCTTAGATTGGATTAAGCTTAATATGATTATGGAGGTCAATGAATGGAGCGGGATTGCAGCTCAGTAATCGGATACCTGGGTGCAGATTTCTTAGTCTGCACGTGAGATAACACACCTCGGTACCGGAAATAAGCAAGCAGCGTTTAACACAGCACCTGAGAGATGTCAACCGAAGACATTTAAGGAAACCCTGAAACCAAATACTTGCTTGACGAAGTGAAGGATTTCAATGACCGTCATGTTCAGGATGGTGTGCGTACATATCCACACAGGCCTGAAGTTTGAATTTTCATTTTACATTACGTCATGTGTTTCTGTGTGAGTTTATAGGCTAGTTGCGAAACAGAAATCCGATCACTGCTTGACTCGTGCAGACCCGGCGTTTTGCCATTATCTGATTATTCAAGTGCATGTAAACACATTAGGCGTTGATTGGATTACTGACAAAATCAGATTTTCTAGAGTTATCTTATTATTAACTGCATGTAAACGCACTTACTGACATTGACGTGGGAGCACAAACACAAACACACACGTTTGTCGTACTTTATTAGTGAGCTCATCCATAGGTTTCTATTGATCTTTGTTGTCTTATAACTAAATAATACTACACCTACAATTAAAGCTATTCCTAACCTTAACCTTAGTATCCAAAAGACTAATCTGCTCTATTAGATTTTTTTTTTAAACTTGATTTTTGGAGAAAATGACAAAAATGCGACTGTACTAAACTAGTGAGGACATGTGGTCCTCACAACTATACCTCTACAAGAACACACACACACACACACACACACACACACACACACACACACACACACACACACACACAACAAATAGAAATGCTCCAAAACAGCTCAGAAAAATATCTGGTTCCATTGACTTCCATTGAAAGTAAAGACTGTTGTTGGCCTCTGTATAGTTACTCTATATAGTTGCCCTTTAGGGGCTACCTGATTTTCTATTGGACAGTGATGATATATGTGTGGTCATGTATGTTTCGTCTGAGGCTGCTTTAAGCTGCACACATTGTCTCTGAGGTCGTTTTAGCATGATGTCCAATCCGGTGAGAGCTGAGCTGTGATGGTGGTGAGACCCGATGTCTGAAACCCGCCGCAGTGGTTTAAGGATGTACCTAAACGTGCACTCTGCCATAGGCAGCTTTTTGTACTGGCATGATCTCTGCCTGCCTCGGTAGCACCTAGTAGCCCAGCTCGAGCCCTACGTGTGTTCAAATTAGTGCTGCTTAACGCCCACTTTACTACAACAATCCAATCAATGATTAGAAATAAACGTAGAAAAGCTGCTTTTTTAAAACACAGTATAGAAATCTTATACTTCACCTTCTAGAATTTATAGTTCTTAGTTTACGTTTTCATCTAAACTGTAACTTCCTGTGTCAAGTATTTTGACATTGTGTAACTAAGGCTGTTATAATGGTTGTTAGGAATAAAGGGGCGAGCACTGGAGTGGGGGGAAGGGGTTCTTGCTGCCTCCTCTCTGGAAGGCCAAGGCGGCTGTTTGCAACTCAGTGAAGAGAGCGGAATTCCTCCAGCCTCCCCAGAGCCCTGGCACAGAGAGTTCAGGCCAGCCCAGGGATGCGAGAACACGGATCTGAGACCCGGGTCTGAGGCCTAGCCCATTAAAATCCCTTCCATTGTCTTCATTTAGCGCTGCGCTCATTCGCAGATCCTGTCCTGAACAGGCCCAGACAGGCCGGGCGGCTCCGTAACAGGATTTATTTCACACGCAGGGAGAGAAATGGTCCGAGCGCTAGCCGGCCCACCCCCGCTGCTCCGGAGAGAAAGGCAAGAATTCTGTAACATGGCAACTGAGGCCGACTCCCCTATCTTTTATTAGTTTTGACTGACAGCGAGTCCGGGGCGCAGATTGAGGCTTTCTTTATGAAAAGGCGGTGACGCAAATACAAATGAGCCCCCCCGCTAAAGGCTAACAAACAGAATAAACAAGCCCGGGTTCAAACTGCTTTGACTCAACTGACTGCAGAGACAAATCAATAAACTCAAGAGTGAAAACTTGGGAAGATCTGGAGCGGGTGGAGGGGGACGGGACGGGACGGGACTTAAGCATGAGCCAGATACTGTAATAATGAGGGGGGTTGAAAAGCAAAGCCGTTGAGAAAGAGAGAGGCCAGGCGAGAAATGGAGAATAAAAACTGGTGCTCGGCGGCAAGCTGAGAGGCCGCTGGGTGCTGCCAGGCGGGACTCTGGGACCGAGGGGCCGGCTCTCGCCTCCCGCCTCTGTCCTCTTTTGTGCGAGAGGAAAGCTCAGCTGGGGCCGAGAGTCTTTAGAAGCCGGCCTTTCAGAGTCCACCGCCCCACCAATCCGCCGAAATAACATCACTTGCTTGGAACTTGTTGAAACTGGGCTAAAAACGATCCCGGGCTCTTCCATGCGACCTTGACCAGACAAAAGTGAGGACCAAAGGACGCTCGCCTTCTGAAGTGTGGCTCGTATTACAGCTCTCGCCTCCCGCTCTGATGTCATGTGATAATTCTTTCTTTAGCCTGTAATTTACATGTCATGGCTGTCACCAGACATAAGCAAGACACATACAGTAGTGCTCTAGCAGCTGTAGATGGGACTCGTGTCCAGACTCTGGTCCTCACAGATATACATAGACTGTTAGGACAATAAATGTTGATGGAATCTCAGAACAACAGTCTTGAATTCTCATCAGCTAACATTACTGCTCATACTTCTTCCCAGAATACCAAGACATACACTAAGACATGTTTACCTATTTCACACAACCTTCACAACCAGCCTGTTCACTATGATTCTGATGGCTGATTCTGATGCTGCAATACGTATCGTGATACAGTGGTCACGATTCAATATATCGCAATATACTGCGATACTGCAAGTAAAGTGATATACTGTGATTTTTCAAATCCTACTATTGAAACACACCACTATATGAACAGGTTTGCCAACACTTACAATAGCATTGCGCCCTTGTGCTGCTTGTTAATGTTGGAGTGGAGCTGAAAATGGATTACAACACCATCTAGTGGTCAGAGGTTTAAACACAACACATAATGATTCACTGTCTGCCAGGAATCTGTGTACGGATGTGTTTTTGAGAATCGATACGGTATCACCAAACATAATATCCTGATATTCGATATTTCAATATTTTCTTACACCCCTACTGTTCACATATGGAGAGTCCATTCTAATTCTAATTCTCGTAGGGACTTGCTTTCAGACCAAATACAGCCAGGTTCATTTACTGTGTCTCCAACCCGATCATAAGCCGTCACTACATCCTGTCACATTCACGCTATCAGTGACATGACAGGGTAATTCAGTTAGTCCCGTCTGCTGTAATCTGCAAATTGTGCAATAAATGCGATGGAAAGCTCGGAACTTTTTTTTTTCAGGCTGGGGAAAAATAAATAACGGAGTCGGCCGGTGCTTTGCAGCACGTCAAACTCGCTGACAATCAAACTGGAGTGGGCTGACAAACCCCGTCAATCAAGACGAGCACAGCCTTGCGAGGCGCTGCTTCTGTCCGTCTCAATCAGGGCTCGTGGCAGAGGACAGATTTCCCTCAGGGCCTCGCAGGGAGCGCCCTGGTTTTCACAAGCACCCGTTTTTTCTAATTGAGAGCCTGGCTGTGTGATGACACCTGGCTGCAAAGACGGAAGAGGCAGAAGGTCCTGCACGAGTGGAGACCTGTAGTGTGTCTCCTTCCCATGACGCGGCAAGACGCATCCAGACGTGAGGACGGGGAACGCAAACAACTCCCATCGGCTTTGATATGCGGATCCACTCTGCTCACTCGCTGCACCTATTAGTTTAAAGACACAACAAACGACTGAACAGAAGCTAGAAAGCGGCTTCATTCCCAAAGTACTGCAATACGGCCTGAACGTGAAAAATTGCGCTGGCAGGATGATAGATCCTGCGAGACTTCCGCTCCGCCAACGTGAGCAGCATGAATATCCGAGATCCCGTTTGCTCATGTGTCAGCCGCTTTGACAGGAAAATGGCGAAAGTGCTCATGTAATGTGTGATAAAGTTGCACGCTTCAAAGACACCAGTTATTCCAAGATAACGGATGAGTGATGGGAACGCTCGTCGAAAAACTTTGCACCTACAGTTCCTCCGCAAGGGCTTGCAGCGTGGCGGGATAAATCAGGTGCCTGTCAGGGGGTATCAGACTCATAGTGCTCGTGCTATTGCATCTCAAAAATGAAGAGCTCTCTAAAAACAGTACCACATGAGGAAACAAAGACATTTACACGATTTCATAAACATTGCATCTCAGTTACTGGCTGCAGAAACGAGGAGAGCGGTTATCAGACCTTTATTAGGCCATTCTGTTCCATCACCACCAGCTGGAACCAGAGATGCTCACAAGTCACTTCAATGTAGAGGGTCTGGGGGTGGAAGTCGCCGTCTTTAGAAGAGAATTGTAGCATCACTATTAGGACGTAAAGCCCCAGTAAATACCTGTCAGGTTTAATTAAGCTTTAAATAATGGGTGTTTCATTATAGAGCATGTTAAATGGTATACAGCATGATTGACCAACAACTTAAATTAAACTATATTTATTTATTTACTTATAGATACTGTGATACCTGCTAGTCAAGCTATTTGATGTCTAACCAGACTGTGTCTTTTAAACATTGCGTTTACTGTATGCAGCACTGTGTTCCCTCCATCAGACTGAGAGTTTCACTATAACCAATAGGGCTGTGTGTTGGCAAGAACTTGGCGATACAATACGTATCGTGATACAGCGGTCACAATTCAGTATATCATGATATATTGCGATACTGCACGCAAAGTGATATATTGTGATTTTTCAAATCTGACTATTAAAACACACCACTGTATGAACAGGTTTGTCAACACTTACAAAAGCACTGCGCTCTTGTGCTGCTTGTTAATGTTGGAGTGGAGCTGAAAATGGATTACAACACCCTCTAGTGGTCAGAGGTTTAAACACAACACACAATTATTTACTGTCTGCCAGGAATCTGTGTATCAATAATGTGTTTTTGAGAATCGATACAGTATCACCAAACAAAATACCCCTAATAACTAAAGACACGTTATTTAAACTATATTGAACCTGAAATCGTTGGGGTGTGGACATCACACATGTAAGGCTGGACAGGTTTTAGGAACGTTCAAGCCATTATCACTTCAGTGTCGTTTAACTATTCTTTTTGCGCGGGGGGGTTAAGTCAGGTCAGTACAGGTGGTCCTGATGTGAGGTGATATTAGAGGGACTGTAAAGTTAGGGATATAGATTAACAGTAGCTGATTAACTAGTATGGTTTGGCTTTTACACCTGCGAGTGAGACCATGTTCAGTACCCTCTTAGGAAGAAGACCACTCGAATCACCTACTCGTTTTCTATTGGCTGATGCTTGTGAGGGTCAAGATTACCTCAGCACAACACAACATATTTTGTATTACCACAATTTTAATTAACTGGGTTTTTTTTATCATCAGGTAAGTTTTCCTTGCATTTAGTCTGAGCTAAGCGGAAAGCTGGCACCCCTAATATAACTAACATGTGACTCGTGTCAGCGACTTGAATTAGAGTCTCTGATCCCCGCTCTACGCTGAGTGATAGCTCATGCATGCGCATCATTTTGCACATTATTACTTGTATTGTGTTTAGGGCTGAAACGAAACCTCCAGGAATTCGAGAATTCAATTACAAAAAATCATCTAACACGAGTCACATATTAGTTATATTAGGGGTGCCAGCCTTAGCTCAGACTAAATGCAAGGAAAACTTACCTGATGATAAAAAAAGCCCAGTTAATTAAAATTGTGGTAATACAAAATATGTTGTGTTGTGCTGAGGTAATCTTGACCCTCACAAGCATCAGCCAATAGAAAACGAGTAGGTGATTCGAGTGGTCTTCTTCCTAAGAGGGTACTGAACATGGTCTCACTCTAAGCAAATTATTTACCTTAAAGATTCGTTTAGTCCATACAGCCACATACAGCAAACTGTTTCACACGGATGACTTTTACTGTTGCACAGCACTTACGGTGTTGCCAGGTGACACGAAGAAGGCCAGGTGATTTGATGGCACGGATTGCAAAATAGAGAAAGAGAGAGAGAGAATAAGGAGAGACTAACAGAAGAGACAGGTCAGAGAAAACCATACACAGTGTCCAACGTCTACTGTACAACCGACTAGCCGAGGGAGCCGTTACTGAGCGCCAACCTGAAGAAAGACGTGGCTGAAGTTAGCTTCTTATGTGAATTCCACCTTTCCACCTTAAATGATGCAGCAGTTAGAGGAGCCGGAACGTAACTTCTATCCCATTTAAGGTGGAACGAGGAATTCAAATAAGAAGCTAACTTCAGAAAGCAAGCTACTGAGCTTTCCCAGCAAACTGATAGTGAGTCTGAGTTTTACGGAAACCTCTAGCCGAGCACCACATCAGTGTTTCAGCATCTGAGCAGAAACAGTCCGTCTACACGTCCAGTCCACAGAGCGGAGCGACACACAGTAACCATAACATTTAGCTGATGTCTGTGTGACGGCAAGTTGAGATGAAGGCTAGTAAAGCGTGTATGTTAGTTATGGTTATATGTAATAGCTAGTTAAGAAAGTGAGTGTGATGGTGAGTTATGTCCGTAAATGAGCTTTATTCACTTTATTGTTTTGATCATGCTTACAAACACACACTCACAACAATACAATACACCCCTCACACACACCCTCTTCCCTCACAGTGATGCATAAAATACACAGCAAACTAAATATCAGGTGGTGTTTGTAGCAATTTGGAGCCTAAAATGCACCAAATCAATACAGTGAGAATATTCAGTTTCGTTTGTTTACAGTAAGCGGGTCAGCAAGCATAGGACAAGCTTCAGTATAGTAACAGAGTGTACAGTAGCCAGTCCTGTGAACTTACAGCATGATATATAGGTCTAGTAATAAATTTCAATAATAATAATTATTAATTTTTTTCTTTTAAGAAGTACTATATGCAATAGTATATACTTACTATTGCTCATTAATTTAAAAAGATTATATTTTATCTGATTACTCGATTAATCAATGGAATAGTCAATAGAATACTCGATTACTAAAATAATCGATAGCTGCAGCCCTGTACACTGAGCAGACTGTTGAGTAGAGTGAGCATATAAACGGCTCAGTCTAAAGATACAATCAGCCACTTGCATCAAAGTCCCTGTCTCTGATCACTGTGTGAGCTGATGCATTTCAAGGACAGTGGAATGTTTTACCCATGTTTTTGTATTTGGACGTGTGACC
>CM038721.1:13181485-13183985 GCA_021613375.1 Megaleporinus macrocephalus | reverse complement strand
GTTCTCCTTGGCGGCGTTCTCGCCTGCCCCACCTCCAGCCGTCCCCAGGGGCCGGGTTCAAAGAGCGGCGCTCGGTTGGGGGGCGGGGAGGAGCCGGCGAATTCTCATTCCCCGCGTCCGTCTCGCTCTCTGCCCTATCATCTCGCTCCTACACCTGCCGAATACAAATGCGTGCCGGTTCAGCCGAGGAGGGGCTGATTCGCTGCGAGAGAGGCGTGGGCGCTGCAGCCTCGCATGGATAGAACGGAGGGCGACCCCGATACACAACACTCGTTGAAAATGTTGATTGTGCTGTAGCATCGATATGTCTTTGTAGGACCATAGGATACCAGCAGTCACTCCAATAGAACGAGATGCACTACAGTAGAGGTCATCAAGTACAGCACAGTGCTGATTCTCCAGTTCTAACTCAATGTAGGCAAGTTTGAACAGGGAAGACATCATACCTTGCTGGACCACCGCCCTTAAGGGCCCCGCACTATAGGTAGTGGCGCGATAAGGGTTGTTTTGTTGCACAATAAAAAACAAAATAGCTCAACCGACAGACAAAACTTTGAATGATGGGAGCAGTGAGCCCAGCAGAGGAAACCACAGTAGGCTCAGGTTCATTCAGATGAACAGGTAATATCATAATCCAAACAATTTATTGATACCATCCCAAAAGAATGATAGTGCAAGTAACTGCAGCATCACCATGATTCCTTACTATCTTTTCTAAGATGCATCCGAATCTATGCTACTAGCAGGTTCTGTACAGGTACTGTAAAGCTATTATGACTTGCGACGAGAGCGAAACCTCTTGGTGCTACGAAAAAGTTCTTCAAAGAAACTACACACAGTTTTATAAATAATAAACTTCACTGTTACTAAATGTCCGAATATCAACTTCACCATCAACTAGCTGTGTATGGGCAAGAACTTGGCGATACAATACGTATCATGATACAGCGGCCACAATTCAATATATCACAATACACTGCGATACTGCAAGCAAAGTTATTTATTGCGATATTTTATCACTATATGAACAGGTTTGCCAACACTTACAATAGCACTGCGGCCTTGTGCTGCTTGTTAATGTTGGAGCGGAGTAGAAAATGAATTAAACCACTGCCATCTAGTGGTCAGAGGTTTAAATACAACACCCAATGATTCACTGTCTGCCAGATATCTGTGTATCAACACTATGTTTTTGAGAACTGATACAGTATCACCAAACATAACATCCCGATATTCAATATTTTCTTACAGCCCTACCTTCAACATGAGCACATCAAGCTATAAACATCTTAATAAACAGAACTTGTGGTGTGGATGCAGGCATGAGTAGTCGAGGCGGATACAAACACAGGTTTTTTATTTAATTTAAACGTGACACAGGGGTAACACAACAAACGCGAGCAACTCAACATCCACACATCAACACACGATCGACAATCTCAGATAAAGATATTAGCAAAACACAGGGTCTAAGTACACAAGGGGACCGAGCCACACCTGGGGGACGGGAGGAACCACAAACACGGGACAAGTGAGGGGCGGAGACAAAGACGGACATGTGACCAACAAAAAGAGACACAGGTGGTAAAGACAGGACGACTAAACAGGAACATAGACAGGCCAATTTAAAAGGAATCATAACAACAAATAATGACGATTATTTATTTTTAATTTGCCAGTTGAAGTAAGAGAATGAGAACAACTGTAGTATAAACTTCAAATCCAGAATATAAACATGATATAAAACAGATATATTCTATCAAAATATTTCAGGACATTTTCACAATAAACCATAAGTCTAAACAGAGGGAACGAAACCTGTACTACAACAGTAACAACAAAAAATAGAAAATTTGTGTATTAAATGTTTTCAAACTGCTGCACTCATTCCAATCAACCCGGCCTAATTATGCCCTCATGAAACACAATCAGTGTCCTTCAAGTTCTGATGATATCCATGATGCTCAGACACACACATTTTGTTGGTCATTATTTTTGAAATGATAAAAATTTCGGGCCCTGTACAAACAGCACTGAGCATGAACACCATCAAAAATAATCCAGGACCATCACAGAAATACCCATTACTTACATTCCCACTGCTCAATGCCGTTCTCTACTGGAGGGTGGGGGAGGGGAAGGCTGGGAATGACTTGGACCAAGTGAAGTCAATGGAGGTAGAGATTAATTTCTTTCTGCGATCCATCACCGCTATTACGTTCCCATTTTTTAAATATGATACAGCCGGCTACCGCCACAGCAGCACTTCCAGAGCGATGGAAATGCAATGGTGCACACCAAAGACGCAGCAATTAACCTTTTCCTTAGACGCTTGCCAGGCGCCACTGATTGATCACGGCCATAAATAGTGCGCCGGGGAGGGAGGCACGAGAGCAAAGCTCCACCTTCATCCTGCTCACCTGAAAACCTCCATTCCCTCATCCCCCATCAGTAGCAGTAATAAGAGAGGAGTTCCTCCGTTTAGAAACCCTGACCAGGC
>CM038721.1:13146485-13176485 GCA_021613375.1 Megaleporinus macrocephalus | reverse complement strand
CTACAAAGCGCCTCCTTGACCGTGGCCAGCTCCGAAACACTCAGTACCGCCATTTCCTTTTGGGGGCGGCTGGTGCTGGTGCCTTCTCTGTCGTCCCCAAAATTTGGCATCACTCCGCAACCTCGGCTAATGAGGCTGCCCTGGATTCTTCTCAGGTCACATCGTGTCCCACTATTCAGCCTCACACGGCACAGTCACCAAACTCTGGCTTTTAGCACCAGCCTTACAGCGGGCTGTTACCATTATGGGGAGGCACGCTTCCCCTCCCTCGCGCGCTCAGATTGGCCTGTAATGGACTGCGTGGGACGTTTTCGCGGAGGTGGAGGCAGTAATTGTGGTCAGGCGTCTGTGCGCCAAAGGCTACGCTGAAGCTTCACGCTTTCGCTGCTATCTGCTGACTCCCGCTCTTCTGATTACTTCTACAACTGCGGGGCTGCTGAGAGCTCTACAACAGCTGCTTTTGTTGGCCGGGCGGTTCTGGTGCTGGGGAAGATAATGGCACTGTCTGGCTAATGTTAAGAAAGGGACTCCTTGCATTGCTGCGAGGCAAGAAGCAGCTCCAACATAAACACATCTGGATCAAATTAAGGCCGGGAAGATGGATGCCCCTTCGGTGTTGACGCGAAGCATCAACAGTCAGCGGACGCCAGGCATTCATCATTCCTGAGCGTTTCAACCAAAGATACTACGCTGGAGAGCAAGTGAAGACGATGAGCAGGTTACTGGGAGGAGTCCTTCTTTCAGGAGATCGAATAATGGCGCGAGATCGCAGAGGGTGCCTGGGTGGCAGGGTGGGATCGTGTACATTTCACATAGGAAGACGGGCAGGCAGATGGCGAGGCCTGTCCTCCAGTAGCGAGGAGGGAATTCCACCCTCCTGTAGGCCATCAGAAGAACTGCATGGTTAATCATTAGCATCTTTAGCGGTTCCACACCTCTCGAGGAGGCTGGCAGCGTGGCTCACAGAGCTCCCCGCTAGCCGTCAGCCAAAATGGAAGACCATCTGCCTGCCGTAGACTCTGCATCCCTCTGCCCCTCAGCAGAGCGGGAGCGGGAGGTGGTTGAGCTGGTGTCTCCTTTCTCCTGACGTTTTCCATACGTTGGAAACCTCTCTGGGCTCTCAACAGCTAAAAGGTATGGTGAATGCTCAATGTACAAATTCAGGCCTTCAGCAGAGGCACCCAAGCTGATCAGCTATGCTCATCAGCATCAACCTGGGATGGGATCGATTGCTTATGTATCAAAGATCTTCATTTAGAGTCCACCATCTATCTTACCCTAGAATACCCCCCCTGACACTTCTGAGTTCCAGCGACTGACAGCAGCGTTTGCAGGTGTTGGCACAGCTAGTTTTCTTTCTTTTGAGCTACTCAGAGTCACAAGAGGCCTCAGGGGCCCTGAGGAACTCCTACAAGTGAGTGTAAATATTTATTTAGGGTGCAAGATATGAGCCTTAAGCACTTTCTCCCCTTCGACAGAAGCCCACTCAGAAAGCCTCTGCGCTCATAAACATTTAATGGACACAAAGCCGAGAAGGAAAAATGGAGCCGATAATGTATAACAACCTGCCTGAGATTCAGACGCAGCACTGAAAACCAGTGTAGTGTTTGATGTTTGGAGCAGGCAGCACTAGAGCCCGCTCAGACCAGAAGGACATGTCCATTCCTAGAGTAAAGCAGTAACTTGGCAGGAGCTAATGCCCTAATAACTCGGAGACAGACAGATGGAAAGGCCACCAGGACACAACCTTGACTTTGCCAGCTCAAGGTTAGTTCATGGACTGGTGAGCACATAAATCTAGAGGACTTGATGTCCCGAGAAACCCTTTAGATTTGGGGAAAACCCTGTACAGTATTCCGCATGCATTTTTAAAGCCAGGCTTTAATTTATTTATTTTTTTTTTTAAAAGTTAAGATAAGAAAAGGTACAAACCAGGGAAAGTGAACGCAGCGTACCCTTAAAAATGTATATGGATCTTACTTCTACAACGTCTGTGCTTTGTTGGACAAATATCTACATGTAGCTGACAATACACAGTATGCTTAGTTCTAGTACTAACTCAACACTGTACTGGACTAAAACGTGAACTAGAGTACCCTGAAATTACACAGTATGCTTAGTTCTAGCACTAACTCAAATCTATACAGGGGTGCAAGGTAAGCTAAAGTATGCTGACATTACACAGTATGCTTAGTTCTAGTACTAACTCAACTCTGTACTGGACTACAACGTGAACTAGAGTACCCTGAAATTACACAGTATGCTTAGTTCTAGTACTAACTCAATTCTGTACATGGCTAAAAGGTAAACTAGAGTATCCTGACATTACATGATATGCTTAGTTCTAGTACTAACCCAGCTTTGTACAGGGCTACAAGGTAAGCTAAAGTACCCAGACATTAAGTGCTATGCTTAGTTCTAGTACTAACCCAGCTCTTTACAGGGCTACAAGGTAAAGAGTATCCTGACAATAGCATGATATGCTTAGTTCTAGTACTAACCCAGCTTTGTACAGGGCTACAAGGTAAGCTAAAGTACCCAGACATTAAGTGCTATGCTTAGTTCTAGTACTAACCCAGCTCTGTACAGGGCTGCAAGGTAAACTAGAGCATCCTGACATTACATGATATGCTTAGTTCTAGTATTAACCCAGCTTTGTACAGGGCTACAAGGTAAGCTGAAGTACCCAGACATTAAGTGCTATGCTTAGTTCTAGTACTAACCCAACGTTGTACAGGGCTACAAAGTAAGCTGAAGTACCCAGACATTAAGTGCTATGCTTAGTTCTAGTACTAACCCAACGTTGTACAGGGCTACAAAGTAAGCTGAAGTACCCAGACATTAAGTGCTATGCTTAGTTCTAGTACTAACCCAACGTTGTACAGGGCTACAAAGTAAGCTGAAATACCCAGACATTAAGTGCTATGCTTAGTTCTAGTACTAACCCAACGTTGTACAGGGCTACAAAGTAAGCTAAAGTACCCAGACATTAAGTGCTATGCTTAGTTCTAGTACCAACCCAATGTTGTAGAGGGCTACAAAGTAAGCTGAAGTACCCAGACATTAAGTGCTATGCTTAGTTCTAGTACTAACCCAATGTTGTACAGGGCTACAAGGTAAGCTAAAGTACCCAGACATTAAGTGCTATGCTTAGTTCTAGTACTAACCCAACGTTGTACAGGGCTACAAGGCAAACTGTGATAAAATGACCTCACTACTTCACAGTGGTAACTCATTAATATTACTCTTGGATATTTTTTCATCACCACAAGCCTAGATAGATATGCAAATCAGGTCCCTGCTGAATGGTCAGCATGTCGTAAAACTGGCAAACAACTGTTCACAACAACAAACGAGACCAGTTTTCAAAACTGTCATAGGATGCCATCTACGATCCCTGCTCTACGCAGTGAGTTGTAAGAACACAATGCCTGAAGACGCTAATTACAGCCCAGTGGACCATGCGCTCCCGTGATGATCATTTCAGGTAATTCAATGCCAAAGCAGAACCAGTTTCTGAAACGAATGGCGGGAGGGGAGGGGGCCATTGCTGTCAAGACAGCACATTACAGGCTAAAGTCTAATCTACTCTACCTTTCATTCTGCCCAGGGTCTGACTTCAAAAAGCCCCACTGCCTCAGTGCGGGGCAGAGAGAGAAAATGAGGTTGTCGGCTTGATAAGTAGGAGCTTTTACCCCCCCCTCCATCCCAGGTCCTGTGAAATCCATTTTATTCCAAACAATGTGTTGGAAGCGCGGCTCAAGGCAGATGATGAGAAAATGCGTTGGCGCTAAGCTTCATTCAGCGGCTTCCTCAAGCATTCACGTCCTCCTAGAGCGGGTTCATATGGTATCTCATGATACCAAAGAGTGCTCACCGTTTGCTGTGATGGACCCGTTCATGGTCTGGACAATCACAGTCACGGAGGAGTTGGAGAATAAGAGAGACGTGGTGTGGAATTATAGAGTCACCAAAACCTGCCCACTATGCATTAACACAGCTTTACTCACTCCTGACCTCCTCTACAGCAGTTACATGAGGAACCACCTTTAGATCCAAACATTTAAAGCCTAAGCACCAGCTAATATGAAAACACTAAACTACTAAACATAACTACAGTGCAATTTGAGATCCTAACTTGTGATTATTAATAAAATAATAAAATGCTTTATTATTTTAGCCCCGCCCACTGTTCAGAAACTGGCATAGGTGTTACGTGTGTGAGGTAGATGGTGGACAACAACGCTAGATGATGCACTTAGGGTAATGCAAAATGATAGAAAGGTGCATGTAACTGGATGTACAGTGGGGCCCCCAGTACACAAACGGCCCAAAGACCCTCAAATATCCAGAAAGTGGACTAAATCTGTCAACTTTAAACAAGTACATTGGGAAAAAAACATTCTCTCACTTCGTCATCTGTAGCGATCATTTCACGTCTGAAGATTATCACAACTATGGGACGAAGTCTAACATGAAGCCTGGAGCTTTTCCACCAATATGGGCGTGTAAGGAAACCAACGAGAGGTGTTCAAGACCCTCCGTGTACGTGGAGGTAAACCGGGTAAGCGCAGATACTGAGCCTGCTTTAGCTGATGTTAGCTAACATTAGCTTCACTTGCTAAGTTCGGTGGCTCAGGTTATACTAAGCTAATGTATGAAGAAGTTATGAAGATTTATAGAGTCGTATGACAGTGAGTTCCACTTTGATCTTATTTTACTACAATAACTGTTCCTCTATATCTGAGTTTAACTGGTTGCTAGGCTGTTGTCATGAATAATGTTGGTTAGTTAGATACTGTTTACAGTCAGGATGAGCTGCTGTTGTGTGACTAAAAGTTTTAGGACTAAGTGATATGGTGGTCTATTTCTACATTACAGCTCTTTTAAATTCAAATTCAGAAACATCATCAGAATCTGAAGAACCAGCACCAGAACATTCACAGTCACACGGTAGCGTTCAGGAGTTTCCATAACGGTTTTCTGTCAGTTTGATAAAAATCATCTATTTTAAAGCAAATTAAGCAGCAAATTTCATTTTAAGTCATGTTTATATATTTTCTGTATTTAAAACAATGTGAAATCACCAGGGGTGTCCATAAGCAGTGCTCAGCCTTATGTTTCTTTAGAATTTGTTTCACATTTGTTTCAGTAGAGCTATAAAATCATATGTTCGTGTAGCAGCCCATCAACACCTAACTGTTCTACTCTTACAGAATACCAGCCATACATAACAGTTTGAATTATCAAATATATCAGCCATCCAACGACGATCATCTCTTCCAATAAATATTATATGACTCCCATATTAACTTACATTCTTTTTTTTTCCTTTTCTTTTTTGTTTTGGGCCCGCCACCACCCCTCCTCTTCGAAGGACTATTACTTCTTTATTATTTATTTCATAACAACAATCATTGTACTGCAACATTTTTTTTTTCTTTTTCATGCAGATAGGGTTGGGGGCTTCCGAATTGGAGGGAGTGGGGAGTGAAATGCAGGAGGAGGTAGAAGGGGGTGAAATGAAGTGGAACAAATAAAAAAAACGGAAAGAAAACATACAAACAAACAACTAAACAAACAGAAAAAAACTAAAAACAAACAAAAAAACATATGTATACACATATATATATATATCCATTTATACCAAAACAGAAAACAGAAAACAGAAACGTGAACAGAGCATTTCATTCAATAATGTTCACCTATTTATTTGTGTGTGTGTATTTTTTTTTTGTTGGCTATTGATTATTACATATATTGATGTATATTGATAATATATACAGGGTATGAATCTGTGTGTCTGATGGGTTCTGAGAGGGTTTCTAGATAGTCTGTTAATAGATTTCTCCACTGGATGATGTTAATGTTATTTTTTGTTTTCCAGTTCATGAGGATGGTTTTCTTGGCGATGAGTAGCGACACACAACTTGCATCCTAACTTGTTTACAACAATATCAGCAATTAGTTCGCTCCAATGAAAACCTAATGCACACCAAACTGCGTTCACCGAACGTTATTTCACGCACATCCACCAACCGGACACCACTTTACAGTGGAAACAGTCAGTCCCAGCTTCAATGAGCCCAACACTGACACTGAGAAAGCACTAACAGCACCAACGAATGCCAAGTCTGCCGAGGTAAGCAAGGCTTTAGTCGCTTTCTGAACAAGATTCATTTCACATTCATGACGCCACCCCACCCTTACACGAGGCACAGGAGCGCTCGTCTAACACAAAGACCCCCTGTTCACCGTCTCTTCTCAGCAGGAAGCCACATGCTGGAGTGTGTTGGGCTCCCCTGGCTTCAGCACAAAGAGCAGGCTGTGCCCATCAGGTCCGCAGCCACGACTCCCTACGGACCTCATCCCAGCGGCGGCTACGAAAAGCCACTTTCCCTGCACGCCGAACACCAGCTCTTAATGAAGCGTCTGTTATTTGGCCACCGCGTGGAAAAGCTCTCGACTACTTATTTTCAATTAATAGTGAAATCCCAACACACTGGTGTGCAGAATGGAACACAAACTGTTCATTTCAAAAGCCAAAGGCAAAGCCCCTCAATAAAAAACACACAGCCCATTATCAATCATTGATATTACATCTGAAATTCCACGCTAGTCTGTCTTCCTTTGTTAGTGCATGCCCGTCTTTCTGCACAAACCAAAAAAAAAAAAAAAAAAAAAAAAAAAAAAGACTCGCCCCGTGGCTTTGCTTTACTGAGCAACAGAAGCTTCCCAGCTGTCCGACCTTCAGTCGAAAACAATATGCTGGAAGCAGAAAGAGAAGAAAGAAACTTTCGGGGAGATGGCGAATAGACGTGTAATGGTTCTGTCACAGGTAAAGTCTTTATTTATGATATGCAACTTCTCCCCATCTCACTCAGTCAACCCCTCCAGTCTTTATCGTTCCACCCCCTGAGCGCCAGGGCCTCGTTAGGCAGACTGGAAATGCCTCTCCCTTTCTTCTCGGTCCACCTCCAGCCTGTCTGCTTCTCTCCATGCTCGCCTTCATCATCCAGCATCACTCACTCCCCCCATCTGTCACTGCCAAGTGCTTTAAGGAAGACATGGTGATCCTCTCACGAGAGAGGAGGCTCTCAGAGTCCGCAAGAACACAAACCTCAAGGAGTAGAAGTCTGATTATGACCTCCCTGTGGAGGTGACACACTCCAAATACACCTGAAAGTGCCCTTTTGTTGCTGCCCAAAGAAAAAACAGTATCGGACTTCACAGGAGAGAACAAAAACCGTCTTTACTTTCAATAGAAATCAATAGAACCAGAGCTTTTCTTCCCACTAGTTATTTTGGAGCATTTCTATTGGTCCATTCATCATTTTTACACAATGCAAATGGCACCAGTTGTGTTCAAGTAATGTTGGAAAATCACCAATAATCAACATCCGTCTTTCATTGGACAGAGATCATTTGTAAAACACGCCAACAGTCAACAGTGTTCCAAAGAAAATCCTCAACATGTATCCCAGAACAACACCTTTCGTTCTGTCCAATGAAAAACAAGCATCTCCAAAATAGGAATTTAACAGGAGAGGCCAAAACTGTCCTTACTTTCAATAAAAGTCAATGGAACCAAAATTTTTTCCAAGCTATTTTGGAGCATTTCTATTGGTCTATTCATCATGAAATTTGCACACAACGCAAACAGAACCTGTCGTGTTCAAACAATGCTGAAAAATCATCAAGACTGGGGATACATGTTTCTCTTTGGACGGACGATTTGTAAGATACGCCAACAGTCAACAGTGTTCCAAAGAAAATTCCTAACACGTATCTCAGAACAGCAGCCTTTTGTTCTGTACATTTACTTATCGTCGCTGTCCAATGAAAAACAAGTATCTCCTAAATAGAAACTTTGATTCTGAAGTGATTTTGAAGCATTTCTATTGGTCCATTTATCATGGAAATTGTACACAATGTCCACGGCAGCTGTTGTGTTCAAATGATGTAGAAAAATGAAAAGCATTGTACACCTGTTAACCAGTTCTGGCAAGAAGTTATCACCCTCCTGTCTCGTGCCCTAACCACTCATATCCACCCAACACCATTACTCTGCCTATTAGGAGACACAACAAACACTAATACAACAGCAGTAAACAGAAGAATACTCTTGATGTCGCTAGTCATCGCCAAGAAAACCATCCTCATAAACTGAAAAACAATAAATAACATTAACATCATCCAGTGGAAAAATCTATTAACAGACTATCTAGAAACCCTCTCAGAACCCATGAGACACACCGATTTAGACCCAGACCCACACGAGAATAAACACCTTGCACCTCCTCCTGCATTTCACTCCCTGGTCCCTCTAATTCGAAACCCTATCTGCATGGAAAAGGAAATAAATGTTGCAGTACAATGATTGTTGTTGTGAAATAAATGGGGCCCAAAAAAAATGAAATGAAATACATGTTTTTCATTGGACAGCGACGTTATATGAGTGGTAATTAAGTCCTTAACTCCTTCATATGAGTGGAAATTCAGGATCTTCTTTTAAGAAAATCTCTCTTATTACCCAAAACCTGGCCAAGAGAGTTCATATGGTCACTGCGCTTGAGCACCAGAGGCAGCCCCTTTGTAGGAGCTGAGGATCTAAAGCTAACTCTAAGCAAACCAACTTCCACAGAAGCATACGGTGACGCCTCAGCGTCTTCTACACAAGGACTCTTCTCCACGGTGAACGATCGTGTAACAAGAGGTCAGTTTGTTGGCACAGGAGGCAAGAATGTCTTATCAGCTGGACATCAGCTAGAGTGGTAGCGATGTTGTGTTCAAGTCTCTTTAATAAGAACACTCTCTTTATTGTACCGCCCAAATCCACTCCCCAAGAACAGTGAGAATCAGGCAGCCACGAGAAACAAACACCCTGTTAGGTTCCTCAGAGGACGCTGAGTAGAATTTGTTGGTTGTTGTCTAAACACACCATTCAGATTTAAACCCTACAGCTTAACAAGCGAGAGAGAGAGAGCAGCAGTGGCCGAGCAAGCTAGAGAGTGAATGAAAAGCAGAAGCGGCGTGAGTAAGCAGTAAATCGGGGACATAAAACTTTATTTTCTGATGGTTTCATGGCGGTTGCATTCTAGAGCACAGAGAAAGAAAATGACGGCTCCTGGAAATGAATGAAGCCGCAAGAGCTGGTTTCCTAATAGAGTCATTACAGAGTAGTTGAACGACTGGCCAGTCGTAACTAGTCCTGCCTTTAAATGTAACTTCTACTTACGCAAAGACAAAGTACTGATTAAAACCTAGGATCTACAGCACATCTCATCTTTTTTCAGTGAGCTGCAAGTAGGGCTGGACGATAAAACGATAACGATAATTATCGCAAAATAGCGTTTCCTCGATGGAACTATAAGATGTAGTCGATAGAAAGTCAATAGAATTAAGTTCCGTCTATGTTTTGAGAGACAACACGAACAGCCAATGAGAATGAGAATAGTGCCGCTCCAAACCAATCAGGTGACTGAACTACAGTTTGGTTTGGTTGAAGCACACAGCGCAGAGTGTAGACGTAGCGGCAGCTGAACCCACCTGCTAGAAATCTGGTTACTGCAGGCGTCACAGTCGACCAGAGAGAACAAAGTAAGACAAATGACGACAGAAAAAGTAAACTATTACTGAAAGAAACATGTTACACGTGTTAATAATCTTAAAATAATCTGCTAAGAGAAGATAAACAGGTAAACAGCTGCTGTCCTGCTGCTGTGTTGATGAAGCTCTACGGGATGTTTGATCTTTAAGTGCTCGTGTATAGCAGTTGTACTGTTGTGATCATCTCCACTGTGCAGAGCTAACAGAGCACCACACTGTTGTGTTTCTGTGTAAAACACTTCCACAACTTTAGATACAAGCAAGAGATTGTTTGTAGCTGCAGCTTGTGTTCCGGATAAATCCATACTTTCAGTGGGTGTGGCCATCTTAGTGACGCATCAACGCACGTTATGCTAATTGACATCATTTCGTAATCGATAAAGATAAATATAGATTTTGTAGGAGTTTGAGTAAAACCAACTCCCCATGTGAGCGGACAGAGAGTCGACTCACCACTACAAGTGAACATAAACAGTCCTCTCCTCAGCCCGAACTTAAAGGGCCAGCAACAGCCTGCTTAACACAGTGTCTGAGTGTGAATACTGTTTATACTAATACTGTTCTGTATGTATGTGTGTGTTTAATACAGTTGTGTAATGTTCTATAGTAGATTTGTCTAAAAATAAATCATAGATAAAAAAAAATAATAGAAAGAATTTAAGAAAAATTTTAAATTTTGATATCTTCACTTCTCACTTAAAATAAAAAGGAAATAGTGATTTGATTTCTATTGTGATATATATTGATATCGACTGATATAAAAAAAATATCGTGATAATCTTTTTCCCCATATCGCCCAGCCCTAGCTGCAAGAGAGAAATAATAAAAAAATCTAAAAGGTAAAAGCCTAGAAGTATGCCATGAAGAGAAAAACCGACAATGAGACTGACACTGAGTTCATCAAGCCTGCTTAAACGAGGGCGAGCCCTTTCAGTGTAGGTCTCTGTGATGGATTTAAATACTGACCCCTTCTCGAGTCAGATGGGGCCATGGCACTGGGATAATGCAGGGGTGGGAACATTAGCCATTTTTAAAGGTCACCGTCACCGCAGCTGAAAAGAAAGGGATGAAGTGGAACATGTCCTTTGTCGCCTTCAGCACTTCTCTTTCCTTTCTTTTGTGTTCCGTGGGCCTTCCTTAGCCCGCGCCAACTTCCGAAAAACGTGGCTAGGAACAATGCTGGTCCCCACCCCCACAGCCACCCGGGTCCCCCGTCCGCCACAGCTCGTCGCGCTGGCGGTCTGGATGTTCTGATAGCTCCTTTGCCCTTGCAGCAAGGGGCCAAGGTGCAAAGTCTGTACAAAATGATTGGTGGGCCGCCGTGCCAGGTTTATTGGCTTGGCACGCGCTCAATTGGCAGATTACAGAGGAAAGGATCCAATTTTCTGAGATTAAAACACCTCAAGCTTCCCTCCCTTCTCCTGGCAGCGCGGCCGCTTCCAAGACCAAACCTAAGGATACCGCCTTCGAGCCAACTCCGTCCCCCTGTTACTGTACTTATCGAACGTTAAGTGGAATTAACTCCGACTCCGACTTTGATTAGCGAAGTAAACGTAGGCCAAAGCCTGAGGGCCAAAAGGCAATTCATCACAACAACGCCTCGCCCCATAAAACGGGGGGTCTCTTTTCTGTATCTGGAATAAAACATCTAAGCGTGGCCATTTTCAACACAAGTGAACTATCCTTTCAATTTCCTGTTTAGCAGAACATCTGCTGTTGGTTAGTGTTTGTAGGTGGTTTGGCATCAGCGCCGTGCTGAGGCTTTCCAGCAAAACGGGCACGTTCGCTTCACTCGCGGAGCCCGGGGACGTACTTTAGTTAAACAATTTCCTTCAAATTGGGACTCTAACATTCTCCGCGAGAAACAAGCGGCATGCCTCAGGTAAAGAGAGAAATGAGAAAGCTACTCCTCTTCAGCGACTCCAGTGTCAACACACCATCTGCAGATTAGGAGCGCAGGTTGCCAAGAGTGGTGCAGTTCGGATGAATTCATCATACCATCGTTACATACTCTACACAAGCAGGCATCGCTTTTCTCACTATATTAACTCTGTACCCGCCTCTGACATACGCCCAAACTTAAATATGCTTGAAATCATTTGAGATGAGAGGACTAGCTTCAAATTCCTGGTTTAACTGAGGTGAGGTTTAGATGCTCTTCTGAACTCACAGCTCTTACCTACACACTGCATCCACACTCAGCCAGATTTGGCCACCCAGTAGGGGTGTGTTTAAAAAATAGATTTAAATACCTTTAAAATTAGCATTCCAGCCCCCACCCACCCCACCCAGTCTCACATGATCAGCTATTGTTTTTCCCGCAACAAGATCTGGCTGGGGGCGCACATCAGTTAAGATAGGCTGGAGCACAAGTGAAGGCACCCCAGAACTTGAAAGCAGATGTCTGGCTACATTTTGGATTCAGAATCCATGACGGTATATAAACATATAAACACTAATGTTTTTAGTGATGCTAGGTTGAGTGTTCTGTGTACATTTACCACATTAGTTCTCTGAAAATCTCTTTTCATATTCAAACAAAACATATTATTGTAACTGAAATATCCCTAAATTAATCGATATTGAATTGAATCGAATCAAATCGAATTGAATTGGAACCTTGTCAATCGGGACCTTGTGAATCTGGATCGAATCGATCCGGGAAAATCAGTGGCGATACCCAGCCCTACCACCCAGTGTACAGGTAAATGGTCAGCAGGTCGCAAATACTTAAGTTGTGGTTGTCCATACATGGTAGCCAATGAGAGGATTAAATACACCATCAAGCAGAACCAATCAAAGCAGAGATTGTGCTTTAGGGACCGTGCCACACTAGCATGGTATTGGAAATATAACATCCAAACACAGCAGGTGAACCTTTAAAAGCAAAACCACAAGAATGCACAGCTAGATAGCAATACTCATCACCATAATAAACAAACACCTACTCACTGTTGAGAAAAATGATAATGGTGTATATACAGTAAACAGAGGCTTACAGTACCAGCCAGTCTTAAAATATTCCAGAACAAACTCAAATTAAAAGCAGAATGTGGGGGACTAAGACTTTTAGTGTGTTGCAGAGATATCTACTAAAGCTTCTAGCTCATACCCATCCTGTCTGGTAATACCTGGCACCTGAAGAGGTGAAAGTAAGTCACTGCAACGTCGAATCGGATGAAGAAGGAGCTCTGGACTGAACTCTTTTCAATCATGTTTTGTCTCCCAGTTAGATCGTTTAGGGACAGGTACCCACAGTGTACAGGTAAATGGTCAGCAGGTTGCAATTACTTAAGTTGTGGTTGTCCATGCATGGTAGCCAATGGCAAGATTAAATACACCATCAAGCAGAACCAATCAAAGCAGAGATTGTGCTTTAGGGGCCGTCCCATACCAGCATGGTATTGGAAATATAACATCTACAACAACAGAGAAGGTGAACATTCGAAGGCACAACCGCAAGTTTTTGGTTAGGACAGGTGCTGATATGGTTGCTGCAAACTTGAGATACATACAAAACATCAAGAATGCACAGCTACATAGCAATACTCATCACCACAGTACACAAACGCCTACTCACTGTTGAGAAAAATGCTGGTGTATATACAGTAAACAGAGGATTACAGTACCAGCCATTGTTAAAATATTCCAGAACAAACTCAAATTAAAAACAGAATGTGTGGGACTAAGACTTTCAGTGTGTTGCAGAGATATCTACTAAAGCTTCTAGCTCATACCCATCCTGTCTGGTAATACCTGGCACCTGAAGAGGTGAAAGTAAGTCACTGCAACGTCGAATCGGATGAAGAAGTAGCTCTGGACTGAACTCTTTTCAATCATGTTTCTTCTACCAGTTAGAACGTTTAGGGACAGGCAGCCATGGACAGAAAGAGTAAACGCAGTGATTGCTGAAGCTCTTGGCAAGCGACCAGTGTAACAGTGCTGCTACTTGTTCTCAGCAAGAAGTCACGTTCAGCAGTGAATAAAAGAAGTGATAGAAAAAGACGCAACACAAGAGTTAACACTGGCGCTGCTTCCGCCACTTGGCTGGTGATGGGTTGAGGTTTGACGCTGAGCTTGTCACAGCATGTGTTTTCTCTAGACTGGTAAGGAGTAAAGAGGGAGGAGGAGGGGTGGTGCATTGTCTGGTGATATGTTGTCTGATCTTATATTGCTTGGAGAATGAAGTCGACAGGTTGTGCCATCTTACAAACTGCTCCTATAAGCGGCTGGTTGTTTCAATTTTGTAATTTTCAAGAGCAGTGAAAGAGTCGGCCATGTGGAACATTCAACAAGCAATTTATAATTACTGTTATGCCTGTGTATCAAAGAGAGTGTCCCTCACTCAGGAACCTCCACATTACAGGTCTGATACCACTTAAAGGCCTGAAACAATATGCAAAACAAACCCTGTAAGTACACAACCAGTCAAACGTTTTAGATACACTACCAGTCAAACGTTTTAGATACACTACCAGTCAAACGTTTTAGATACACTACCAGTCAAACGTTTTAGATACACTACCAGCTAAACGTTTTAGATACACTACCAGTCAAACGTTTTAGATACACTACCAGCTAAACGTTTTAGATACACTACCAGCTAAACGTTTTAGATACACTACCAGACAAACGTTTTAGATACACTACCAGTCAAACGTTTTAGATACACTACCAGCCAAACGTTTTAGATACACTACCAGTCAAACGTTTTAGATACACTACCAGCTAAACGTTTTAGATACACTACCAGTCAAACGTTTTAGTAACACTACCAGCTAAACGTTTTAGATACACTACCAGCTAAACGTTTTAGATACACTACCAGACAAACGTTTTAGATACACTACCAGTCAAACGTTTTAGATACACTACCAGACAAACGTTTTAGATACACTACCAGCCAAACGTTTTAGATACACTACCAGTCAAACGTTTTAGATACACTACCAGTCAAACGTTTTAGATACACTACCAGTCAAACGTTTTAGTAACACTACCAGCCAAACGTTTTAGATACACTACCAGACAAACGTTTTAGATACACTACCAGTCAAACGTTTTAGTAACACTACCAGTCAAACGTTTTAGTAACACTACCAGTTAAACGTTTTAGTACATGTTAGTAAACGTTTGTCTGGTAGTGTTACTAAATTGTTTGACTGGTAGTGTAAAAAAAAGTGCATTCTCTTTATTATCCTGTAGTTGTTATGATTATTTAATAACAAATAATCCCTCTTTTTAATATCTGGTCTGGTTTTTAGTCACAAGTGTCTCGAATTTCAGTTTTAGTTAGACGGAAATGCGCGTTTTAATACGTCACTAACTTGTATTTTCCAGTAAAGTGTGAAAAAGGATTTTCTAGTATTACATATATTTTCATAAGCAATTTTATATGTACTTGCATATTATTGTGACTGAAACACTGACGCTGCTAATGAAAAGCTGGGTTGTTGCTGAACTGGAGCACAGATCACTTGATAGTGAAAATGCATCACCAAGATAATATAAACAAATGCAAAGCCCCCACATTCAGGTTTATATTCAAGGATTAACTCAACTGACTCCGGACCCTAATTCAAATGAAACAAATATTCTATTAAAACTATAAAGTGAGGCCACCCTCCTCTATAATCTACATGCAAATACAATGGCGACACAAACCCCAGCGGAGCACACAGAAAGAAGCCGCAACCCAATAACAGTAGGCGTAGATGAGGAAAGGGTGGGGCTGTGGAAAAGCTCAGCAGACCACTGAATGAAAAGAAGAAGCAGTGATGTTAGATGTTAGAGAGTCAACCTGCTGCCTCCACCAGATAGCAAATCCCAGGAGCTCTCAGGTAATTTCCCCACCGCCTGGCTCGCTGCTGCACCTCTCACCTCCGCTGGACACAGTAATTAACCACACTGATTGGAACTCAATCTCCCTCAGTCATCAAAGCGAGTCAGGCAAGCTCCGGGAGTTGTCTACACAGGCAACTCCCGAAAACCACGGCCAACAAACAAAGCAGTGGCTTCTCCGGCGCTCCACCTTCCGCTCGCCGGCTGCCATATGGAAGCAAGCAGATTGCAACAATGGATGCAATTATGCTTTTGCTATGAATACCTGTCAGGAGGTGATTTCACAGTAGCAAAAAAGGAATGACAAGACAATGTTAACAATTAAATTAACAGCCACATATGGTACGGCGTGTTCCACAGTACTGTTTGATTGACACATACCTGGCAACATCTATGGGAAAAAACAGAAAAGCTTGTTTTCATGACCCTGAGGATACGTGTTAAGTACTGGCCCACGTAGGGACCCATTGTGCGAGAGACTGACACACGAACAACTGCATCCAATTAATTTCCATCAAGGTGGCAGAGCGTGATAGAAAAACTCTATTAATAAATAAAGGGATTGCTCGAGGCCGTGACAGCCAGACGCTGGAGGGGGGCACTGATGGAGAGCGCTGACCTGGGGTTTAGAGACCCCAACGCAAAACCCTCGGCTGCACCTCCCTCTATGCGGCCACTCTTAGATGTCCTCATCGCAGCTGCTCAGGCTTTAGGCCCCGTCAGGCCCTCACCACGGGGGGCGGCCTCGTATCGCACCAGGCTACTCCGCACGACTGGCTTTGGCTGCGGGACTCTGCTCCTTGTCCTTTGTGGATCAGGAGAGTTATGTAGGTTAGCCCAGCGGTCAGTGCATGTCTGAGTTTAGATAACAGTTACTTCTGTTCAAGAACTAATTTGATTAATCAACAAACGATGGAAAACCATCAGGCACTGAAGGCCTTTAAAAGCTTAAAAACATATTTTCCTTTATTGGTATAAGATACTTTTATTCATAAGAAATTAAAACTGTTGTAACCAAAGAAAGTTGTGTGTCATTTTTAGAATGCACAACACATATTACAATATCCTGATACACTGACAACACTTAGCCGACAGCACGCTAGCCGTGCCACGATGAAAGCTGCCATCAAACTTCTGATGGAGCGAACATTATTCAACATGTGGAAACACTTTACTGTAAGGTACTGTTCATCTATCTATATCCATCTCTGTATCTGTATGTAGCTATCTATCTATATCCATCTCTGTATCTGTATGTAGCTATCTATCTATATCCATCTCTGTATCTGTATGTAGCTATCTATCTATATCCATCTCTGTATCTGTATGTAGCTATCTATCTATATCCATCTCTGTATCTGTATGTAGCTATCCATCTCTGTATCCATCTCTGTATCCATCTCTGTATCCATCTCTGTATCCATCTCTGTATCCATCTCTGTATCCATCTCTGTATCCATCTCTGTGCCTGCCTGCCTGCCTGCCTGCCTGCCTGCCTGCCTGCCTGCCTGCCTGCCTGCCTGCCTGCCTGCCTGCCTGCCTGCCTGCCTGCCTGCCTGCCTGCCTGCCTGCCTGCCTGCCTGCCTGCCTGCCTGCCTGCCTGCCTGCCTGCCTGCCTGCCTGCCTGCCTGCCTGCCTGCCTGCCTGCCTGCCTGCCTGCCTGCCTGCCTGCCTGCCTGCCTGCCTGCCTGCCTGCCTGCCTGCCTGCCTGCCTGCCTGCCTGCCTGCCTGCCTGCCTGCCTGCCTGCCTGCCTGCCTGCCTGCCTGCCTGCCTGCCTGCCTGCCTGCCTGCCTGCCTGCCTGCCTGCCTGCCTGCCTGCCTGCCTGCCTGCCTGCCTGCCTGCCTGCCTGCCTGCCTGCCTGCCTGCCTGCCTGCCTGCCTGCCTGCCTGCCTGCCTGCCTGCCTGCCTGCCTGCCTGCCTGCCTGCCTGCCTGCCTGCCTGCCTGCCTGCCTGCCTGCCTGCCTGCCTGCCTGCCTGCCTGCCTGCCTGCCTGCCTGCCTGCCTGCCTGCCTGCCTGCCTGCCTGCCTGCCTGCCTGCCTGCCTGCCTGCCTGCCTGCCTGCCTGCCTGCCTGCCTGCCTGCCTGCCTGCCTGCCTGCCTGCCTGCCTGCCTGCCTGCCTGCCTGCCTGCCTGCCTGCCTGCCTGCCTGCCTGCCTGCCTGCCTGCCTGCCTGCCTGCCTGCCTGCCTGCCTGCCTGCCTGCCTGCCTGCCTGCCTGCCTGCCTGCCTGCCTGCCTGCCTGCCTGCCTGCCTGCCTGCCTGCCTGCCTGCCTGCCTGCCTGCCTGCCTGCCTGCCTGCCTGCCTGCCTGCCTGCCTGCCTGCCTGCCTGCCTGCCTGCCTGCCTGCCTGCCTGCCTGCCTGCCTGCCTGCCTGCCTGCCTGCCTGCCTGCCTGCCTGCCTGCCTGCCTGCCTGCCTGCCTGCCCATCTCTGTATCTGTATGTAGCTATCTACCTATATCTATCTGTATCTATTTGTACCTATCTATCTATATCTACCAGTATTATCTACCTGTTTCTACCGGTATCTATATACCTGTATTTATCTACCTTCCTATATCTATCTGTATCTATCTATAAATATTTGTATCTTTGTGTGTGTGTGTGTGTGTGTGTGTGTGTGTGTGTGTGTGTGTGTGTGTGTGTGTGTGTGTGTGTGTGGAACACTAAAAAAAATTAAACAGCTAATATTGCCTAACCCTACACCACAGCCCCTGGTTGCTCTCAGCACTGCCACTGTAAAGAAAGTTTCTCTTCTCTGCAATTGCATAATTTACATCAAACCATCTGGATGACTTTGTTTACATCTCACGGTCTGAATTATGCACACCTTCTGAATGTGTTTTTTATTTGATTTATGGTGCAGCGCCTCCTGTAACTTTCTGCAAACTGGCCACGTATATAAACATTACAGAGCATTATAATGGTGTGTTTAGTTAATTTGAGCGTGGTCGTAAAATAAAAATTCTGATTTTCTTTATAAGCAACGTTGCTGCCGATGTGTTATACAGCCTTTCCCAGAGTTCAATTTGCATCTTGACAAATGAGAATCAAAAGGCAGAAAAGAGCATAAACATGGATATTGCCACATAAAACAAGTAGTAATATCAGCGGTAACTGTAGAAACTATTTACTTCAGCGGCCGGAGGAAAAAGCAGCCTTAAAGAAACTTATTAGAAACCGAATGATCTTGAATTCTTCCACAGTACGCATTAGCAAAGCGCTGAGCGAAGGACCCGGAACACTGTTCCACGGCCACCGGGGAGACGTCCTTCATCTTTAGTGCCCTGAGGTAGGCTGGGAAATAATGTAGGCAGAGGAGTAGCAACATTTATCTTTCTCTTTCAGTAGTAAGGAAAACGAAGAGCTCGTAATTAGATACACTATGAATTTTTTAATGAAATAGGATTTTTCTCTCGCTCACATGCACAAACCAAAATCAATATACTCCAGCAGAGCCCCACAAAGTCAACCGCCGAGCAATTTGTCAGCATTGGATTTCAAAAGCCAGGTTTCCGACTATTTCTTCTCAGCAATATCACTTTCAGAGATTCTCCCTGTCTTTGTATTATGGGGGGAAAAGCTCCCCAGCAGGAGCCAGCACGGCAGTGCTGAGAACACTCAGGAGCTGAGTGCACTACGTAAAGGGTCATTTCTAGCAGTTCATTTGATCTCTACTACTGCTTGTTAAACCGAGAGAGGGAGCAAATTGGCCCACAACATCTGCCACACTCACTACCATGATGGCAATTCCGGTGGACGCGTCTACGAAGCAAATGAGGCCCGAAAAGCAACTAACTACAAGTTCAAATAGGTTGTTTTTGTTGTTTATATTTCCCACGACAAACTGCTCTGGCGATCGCATATCCTACTGTACGACTCGCTGCCCACACGGATCTCCACCACATGGAGGGCCAATCTACCTATAAGCCATAAAGGAATGAGGCAGTGTGGCAAAGTGCTAACATACACAATCATTGTGGGTCAATAAGCTCTCTCTAGGTCCTATTTTACAAAGACAATTAAAAAAACAAGTTCAACAGAGGACAGTAGACATATCGTCGCTGTCCAATGAAAACCAAGCATCTACAAAATAGGAACTTTACAGGAGAGGCCAAAAACAGTGTTTACTTTCAATGTAAGTCAATGGAACCAGATTTTTTCCCAACAGATTTTGAAGCATTTCTATTGGTCTATTTATCATGGAAATTGTACACAATGTCAACGGCAGCTGTCGTGTTCAAATGATGTAGAAAAATGAAAATTTAGACCTTGACGTCTCTGTCTCCCCCCGTGTAAGGCAAGCACTTGTGATTGGGACTGTGTTTGGTTAAAAGGTGCTAAACTCACACAGTGTATTCCTGGCAGAACCTTTAAAGTAACCTGTGTGTCTGACTATCACAGATGCAGCTCTTGTCTGGGTGTGCAAACGACAGCCTGATTCATTAGTGTGCCAGTGTACACACAGCTAGGGCTGCAGCTATTGATTATTTGAGTAATCAAGCATTCCATCGATTACTCTATCAATTAACCGAGTACTTTTGCTTTAGATAAAATCAGACAGGTCCCTTAACCTTCTTACTGCTTAAACTTTATAGAGTAAGGTTTATAGTAAACATTGTAATAACTGTAATTGAAATTTGAAATGTATTACTAGACACACACACACACACACACACACACATATATATATATATATATATATATATATATATATATATATATATATATATATATATATATATATATATATATACATACATATACATACTACAAGTCCACAAGACTGCCTACTGTACACTCATTTACTATGCTGAAGCTTGTCCTACACTCACTTACCCCACTTACTACAATCAAACTAAACTGAATATACTTGCTGTACTGGATTTGGTCCATTTTAGGCTCCAGTTGCTACAAACACCACCTATTAGTTTGTTTTCTGTGGTATTTTATGCATCACTGTGAGTAAACAGGGACTGTGAGGGGTGTATGTTCTCATGAGTGAGTAACTGTGTGAGTATGATCCAAACTATAATGTAAAAGAAGCTCAGGCTTTTAAATTTGCATTGATCATTTTTAGTAATTGAGCTACTCAAGCTTCAGCCCTATGCTCAGCTTACATCACATAGGCATCGGAATGTTGCTATGGGTGAATTTCTTATGAGTATGAATGAGTAAGCTCGATATCGGCCCAACACCGGTATTTCTTCTTTCCATGCATCCCGTGAAAGACCTGATGGTCTAACTATCCCCAACAAATTAACAGCATTTGAAGCTTCTATCTTTCAGAGAAAGGAGACCAAGTCAAGCTCCACTTCTTCAGATCTGGAAGCACTTCCATCAATCCATCCATCATTCCTCTGTGATAACACAATGGCTCCAAAAGAATAGACAAGAAGAAATTAACTAATCAAACACCAAAGCTGCTGCAGCGGATCTCAGAACAATGGACTGCTGACCCCTGAGTCCAGACCTGAATGCACATGAGAACTACAACTGAACTTCAGGCAATGTGGAAAAACATCCCTGCTTCTCTGAAACATCTCCAGAAAACAATGGAAGATGTAATTAATGTAATAAAGGGAGACATGAATACTTACAATTACACTTACGTCCTGTTAAATACATGTTTCCTGCCATTTCTCAGACTGAAAATAACTCATTCTGAATGCCTGTTTTGACTGGACATCAAACCAAGCACAGGTGGCCTCTGACTCATGCATTCATTGTACCTCACAACTCTGTACTCCTCTACGCTGTTTTACTGTAGACTGGAGTAAAGTGCAATACGCTTCCTCGTCCCCACCTGTGATCTGATTCCTAAAAGATTACACCTTTTTCATGCTTCCTCTCGTTTTACAAGGCAGTACATATATCCAGCCTCATATGTCTCCCACCCACACAGTCACATACCCTACAACAGCAGCAGCGGCAACAGCAGCAGCGGCAACAGCAGCAGCGGCAACAGCAGCAGCGGCAAGCGCAGCGCAGGTTAATTTCGTATTTGGCACCATGGACTTCTTCATTAGCTGAGCCAGTGAGCAGCAGATCCTGTTGAAGCCATTTTAATTAGAGTCTGATTCTAAAACTAACAACTCGAAACTCTGGAGACCAGCGCCTGATCTAATCTGCTGCCGCACAGCCATTCAGAAAGTCAATGCCAGAATGAAGGTGCAAAACATGCAGGGGAAACACTATCCAACCTCAACGGGGGGAGGAACACAAAAAATAAATAAATAAATAAATAAAACATACAACACATACACAGGCTCTCATTCAGCCAGAGAAGAAAGAAATCGAGGAGAGAAGTCAATCCCATGTCGGTGGATAAAATAAACGTACTGTAGACATTTGTGTCTATAATATGCTTCAAAGCCTGCGTGAGGGAGGCGTTCTTTGAAGAAGCCTCAAAAACAAGACGCCAGTTCCTGCACGTTCTAGAAGGTTTGGAGAAAACCATTTTAACCTGACACCAGAGGTGTGATCAAAGCTTTTTAGCACGCTACGGAACGCCACACAGCATTTCGAGTAATCCATGCATAGCAACTCACAAAACATTTATTTACAGGCAAAACGGCACAACGGACCCATGAACGTGTAAGCAGCAAACCATACAAACTTTAAGGAACTTTCCAAAGTTCTAAAGAAGACGATTCAAAGACTCCAGCTAAACCATGAACCATTGCCTCCCCAGAGTCCAGATCTCAACAACAGTAAACGTCTTCTAAATGAGTTCAGGATTGCTTAGATTGCGAGAAGCAAAGAAACAGAACCAACATATTAGACTAAACTTCTGCGGAAGTACAGCAAAATAATCTCCCTGCAGATTAGACAGCAGTACATTCACAATGAACCCAAGTCTCAAAGTCCCGCAAAGCATTTAAAGAGGAATTCCACCACATGGTCCCAATTAAATGACTGGTTTGATGCAAAATGCCCAATTTTACAAAAAAAAACAGAATTTTTCACATGGTTGGTGATGGGAACCAGACTTTCGAAGTGGGCAAGGCCTTTAAAAGCCCCCCCACATAATGCTTTTACATGAAACGGTTGCATAAACACTACCTGATGGCTGAGACTTTTGGACTAAAACCATTACTATAATGCATTTTTACTGGAGAGGAAACATGTAGGGCTGTAAGGCATTGCAGACCCCAATGAAAACCCCTTTTTAACGGACCACTTTTTTGCTGAACCTGAAATCAGTCTTGCATCTTGTTAGTTCATGTCCTCAGTCACATCAACCACAATTCACTGGGCCATGACATCCAAAAGACAAAACTCTTGTTTCACTGTAATCTTTGATTAAAGTGTAGGGATTCCTGATGCCTCTCAATCATGAGCCATCGGTAAGAACATCTTACCATGTCCTCCCTCCACCAACCTGACCAATCACCACCAAGCACAAACCCTAACCAACCTTTTAGCTATATATATATATATATATATATATATATATATATATATATATATATATATATATATATATATATATGTATATATATATATATATATATATGGAGGTTAGGGAACCCGCCTTGTGACTGGATGGTCGCCGGTTTGATCCCCTGGACCAACAGGACACGACTGAAGTGCTCTTGAGCAAAGCACCTAACCCCCAACTGCTCCCCAGGCGCTGTGGATAAGGCTGACCACCACTCCGGGCAAGTGTGCTCATTGCCCCCTAGTGTATATGCTCACTAGAGTGTGTGTATGTGGGTGTTTCACTGCATGGGTGGGTTACATGGGCTCTATAGTTCATGAACAGCATTGCAGTCTATACAGTCCATATATGGAGTCTATGCTGCAAAAACAGCCTGTTATCAATTCAGTGTTCCTGTGATGTCACTAAACATTTTTAAAAATTCATATATATATATATATATATATATATATATATATATATATATATATATATATATATATATATATATATATATATATTTCTTTGCCTCTCATTGATTGAAACCTGCAGAAATGTAGGAAAGTCAGTGGAATACCCCTTCAAGTCAGCTGAACACTATGGGAACTGCTGCTTAGTGAAACCTTGCTATGCCGGAGGGCATAAACAAACAATGCATTAAAATCCCAAACTATTTATTTCCAAAGCTTCTTTTGCCATTTCCAACCTCTTTCGCAGCTTCCCCTCATCCTGCGCGCCGCAAAACAGGGTTAAGTGTCCAAACGTCAAGCTAGACTTCAGAGATAAGCGGAACTGAACCCAAGCGGATCGGCCGTCATTAGTGGGAGTTATTTGCACTGATGCTATCTCTCGCCCCAGGTTCCAGTGGCTGAGAGTCGGGCCCGCCGTTCCACTGTGGTGCCCTGGAATGCCATTCTTTCTGAAGGCCCATCACTCTCTTTTCTTCTGGTCCCCATTACCAGGCTTTGTTGGTCTTTGTTGCAGTAGATCTCTTGGCTGGCGAGAGGAGGGGGGGGCTGTTCTTCATGCCTAGGTCTGTGCGTGGGCATAAGCAGTCTGTTGCGGCGGCGGTGGTGGGGGGTTTAAAAAAGAAACAGTCTGGCAAAAACTAGAATTTACACTTAGTCAGTCAGGCCAAATGTGTTTGGTTGCCAAAGTTAGTTCACTGAAGCGGCGAGGCCACAGAACTATATACTCCACCAAGATGTCTACACGTCTCACGTTTTTAAAGGGTCCTTACTGTTGAAAACTGAACTGTCCACTGGATTGCTAGTGGGCTGGAGGTTAGGGAACCCGCCTTGTGACTGGATGGTCGCCGGTTTGATCCCCTGGACCAACAGGACACGACTGAAGTGCTCTTGAGCAAAGCACCTAACCCCCAACTGCTCCCCAGGCACTGTGGATAAGGCTGACCACCACTCCGGGCAAGTGTGCTCATTGCCCCCTAGTGTATATGCTCACTAGAGTGTGTGTATGTGGGTGTTTCATTGCATGGATGGGTTACATGGGCTCTATAGTTCATGAACAGCATTGCAGTCTATACAGTCCATATATGGAGTCTATGCTGCAAAAACAGCCTGTTATCAATTCAGTGTTCCTGTGATGTCACTAAACATTTTTAAAAATTCATATACTCACCTAGTAACCAGGTGTGTTTCAGCACTGGTGGCTTCTTAAGTGAGGCACACGGCAACAAATACGAATAGATTTTATTTGCATACTGAGTATTAAAGGCACTTCACTCTTATAATAATCAGAGGCTGTAAACAGTCATAGAAACTGAATTTAGCAGATAATATCTAACTAATGTTAGACGTGGACCTCATGGAGAAGAAGTCAAGAGAAAACTGTAGGATACGGGCCCTTTAGGCACTCTCAAATGGACCGGCTTACCTCGTTTGTGACACGGCACGACATGATATTATTTATTAAACTGGATGTTGATAAAACAATAACTTTAGCAATCTGATGATCTACACAAGCTGCCTCTCAACAATCAGATTTTTAAGTACACAATGGGTGTGTCTCAAAACCTAGTGAGGGTCTACATAGGCAGCATTTTACCTCATAGTATGCGCTCCCGACATGTAGGACGTCCCAACTCTTAGATACCTTAAACATGCTTCTACTGAGACACCTTATTCTCACCTGATTTTAAGGAAGCATCGAAGCTTCCTCAGCCACTGAGGCAATCCCATGATGCAACGCAGGCAGAACTTTTTCCCAACATGGCGGACCAAAGCAGAGCTACTAGCGGAGAAGTCGTTTTCAAATGTAAGTTATTTTGATTATTTCTGGTGTTTTAATGTGTTTCTTGTCATATAATCACACAAAACAACATTTTATTTATTTTACAATCGAGCCATTAGCATTTATGCTAGCGGATTTTTAAGTCTTGGGCTATTGTTTTGGATGCCGGCTGGTAGCTTAGCAACTAGCTAAACTGGTGGCGTGCTGCAGTGGGGGGAACAAGGCGTGACGCAGTCTCTCTCTAACTAGAGGGTCTCAGTAATCTGTTTTATGAGGAGAGATGTCAGACAGCCTACTTAGACACTCCCTAGATTTTGAGACAGACCCCAAATGCTCCTCCACTGTTCTTTACCAAAACTCCCCAATAAACAACCGAGGAAGCAGTACTCAATGTACATTGAGTTCCTGTACTGGTAAATACTCGGTTGGGAGTTTACACAAACTGGCCACAACTTCGTCAGCCTCCAGATTAAGGCTTATATGATGGAAAAGCCTGAGAGTGACTCCAGCTCTCTTTAGCACCTTTCCGGAAATTCAACAGCAGCTTTGATCCGATCCAAGAAACGGGAGCATGCTTTTCACACAAGCACTTAAATGATCGGACAACAGCTGGAATTGGATAAAGACTGTTTTATTGGCGCTCATGTAAATTGGGATCGCGCAGACTAGTCGACCAATAAATCCACTAGTCAGCGCTGTGGACAGCCGCCGGCTAATTACGGCCAGTGCCTGAAACACAGCGACGGTAATAACCGCTGTGAACGGACAGAAGGAGAGAACAAAAGAGAAATCAGTTTTGTGCCAAATTCAAAGCCCAGAGTACTTTGTTAGTGTGGATATACCACCCAAAAGGAATTTCATTGCAAGCTGCATCAGACTGGGCTGAAATACAGGCGCGGGTGGACTGATCTTCATCTATCAAATAAAGTGGACTGCTAGTCAGCAAGCACAGCAAGGAGCAAGGATCTCTCTCTTACTTGTATCTTGTTTCAGCGTTTAGACTTTTATCTGGCTCTGAAGAAGAATTGCAACTACATGCTACTAACAAGTCGCTGGAAGAACAATTGTTTGCTTTCCGTCGGACAGTGTACAGAGGCGAAGACAGCCCGAGCATGGATAAGCTCTCTGTGTAGTTTCATGTGTATCAAGATTCATCACGAAGCCATAACGCATTGATTCTTTAAGCCAACAGTCTGTAGGGGTGTAAGAAAATATTGAAATATCGAATATCGTGATATTATGTTTAGTGATACCGTATCAATTCTCATAAATCAACAGTTCACATGTACAGATTCCTGCCAGACCTGCCAGTGAATCATTGTGTGTTGTGTTTAAACCTCAGATCACTAGACGCCAGTGCTGTAATCCATTTTCAGCTCCACTCCAACAGTAACAAGCAGCACAAGGGTGCAGTACTATTGTAAGCATTGGCAAACCTGTTCATTTAGTGGTGTGTTTTAATTTTGCCTGCAATATCGAAATATATTGAATCGTGACGGCTGTATCACGATTCGTATTGTATCGCCAGATTCTTGCCAATACACAGCCCTAACGGTCTGGTTATTTTCTTTACCTCAGAATTTCCCATGATGGGATTCGATTCGATACTGGGGTCTGCAGTCCACATGAAATAATATAAAGAAATTTCACACAGTCGAGCCATGATGAAAATGTCTTGAGCTAATGTGGTGCATATACATGCATCTCTCACTCTACATTAAAAATATAAATATACATTTTTGATAGCACTCCCTAGGAACCATGGACTCATAATGCTATATAAAGATATTCATATAGCGTTATGTGGCACAGACACTGTCTTATAATGCCAGCTGTGAACATGCAATATTTTATCAGCAAGAATACATGACTTCATAAACTCACTTCTACAGCACATAACTCGTTATAACACCTGTTCCAGTTACCAGCTAATTAAAAATAAACTACTCTACTCTATTTATGCTGCATATCATGGTTGCCAAAAGAAAAAAGAGTAGAGGCCAAAAACAGTCTTTACTTTTAACTAGAGATGGAAGAATCGATCGACTACGTATCAGTATCGGCTGTTTTTTAACTGAAATATGTGATCAGCGATCAGCGGATATTTCTCCAATTTAGCCGATCCCGAGAGCCGATCAATGGCGTTAAACAAATTAACGTAATTTGTATTTCCAGCTAGCGTTTCATCCAGGAAGAGAAGAACCCCCTCCCTGCAATTCCTATCTGAACCGCTAGGTGGAAATACATACACTTTCATTTTCGTCAGACATCGTCCGTCTGGTGGTTTTTTACCGTATGTGACACAAACTCATACTGCGTTCTGTAACATGTAAAATCAGCGTGTCTCGTTGGGGAACCAAAACAAAGATATTTAACACTACTAATCTGATACAGCACTTCAGAGTACACCACGAGGCTGAATAGAGTGAGTATCAGCAAACAGCAGAGCTAGCACGCGCAGCTAGCACAAAACTAATAACCCAGAACACCATACAGACCAGATCTGACCGGTACGATCAGTACAGCAGCAGCAACAGCCAGAGAGCTGAAGGAACCACAGCCAGAGTGAGTTTATAGTTCTAGATAACCAAGTTTAACCATGTTTCATGACTTGCCTGCGATTATAATTGCATGTAGCCCTGCCGTGTCATATAGCCCCGCCCTCGATCGGTATCGGCTATCGACCGATCACGCTGAAAGGTGATCAGCGATCAGAATCGGCCTCAAAAACACTGATCGGTCCATCTCTACCTTAAATTTAAGTCAATAGAACCAGAAGTTATTTAGGAGCATTTCTATTAGTCCATTCATCATTTTAACACAGTAAACAACAGCTGCTGCATTTATACAATACAGAAAACAGAGATACTTGTTTTTCTTTGGGCAACGACGATAATATACGATTCTCTTGCTTCATAAGGTGTTACGCATGTAATTAAGGTACCTATGAGCAATTATATAAGCTTACGCCGGACATATAAAGGTACGGTACATGCTCTATACTGTCTTATAAACGTGTTTACACAGCACTGTAAACGCAGGACTCATAGAACGTGTATCCCACTTTTAACCCATCCTGGTTCTACTGTCAGGACAAGCAAGCCAACCAAAAAAACACTAGCACGTTAGGTGTGTTCAGCCTCCCGCCACTGCACGTCTGACCCGCTATCCTCTACGGCCAAGCCTTCGTTCTCATTACTCCACCTGCTTATCTCCGCCGGCCGCGCGATCCCGCCTCAGGCTACAGATGGTAATGTTACCGTATATCAGATTGGTGGTGTAGGGGGGGGCGAGTGTGGTCCTTGTCTGCGTAATGGTCCTTTTGTCATGAAGTGAAGGTAAAGACCCAGCGGAGCTGCCTATCGGAGACTTGGGACCGGAATCGTCGCCGTGTGGACGTGTGTACAGGAATTTTAGCCGCGGCTGCAGTGCAGCTAAGACAGTGGTTGATATGTTTACACTACGAATTACATCTCCGTGTTGGTTACGGCCTTCCAGCAGATAAGAGCCCAATACCAGAAACGAGGGACCCGGGCGGACACGCACATAGCTTAGGCCGTGTACCCGCGTCGGAGGGGGGGATTTATTCAAAGAAACGAGACGGCGAGATGATGGATTCGATCTATCTCTCCCTGCCATCTGTACCCTGACACTGCAGCGCCTCTCTCATAAACACAGAAAGGAACTCGACAGAAGCACTTGACACAGATCCGCACGCTGGCCGATTCCATCAAACCTGACAAAAACACAGCCTGCCTTATCTTCAAGCTTCTGCACACACAACCCGCAGCTCCGGAGAACGTGACCTTGTCCGTGGCCTGTGTGGTCTTATACAGTGTGAATTTCTGCAGCACATTAAATCTGAGCTGCATCAGCTTCACTCTAAGACACATTTCTCCCCATTTTGTATACGGTCGTATGCAAATACTTACCTTGCCTTGGTCAAATGATACTTTTGTGGATACTCAAAATGGAAGGAAGTGCATATGTGCAACAGGGAAGCTATTTTTCTGCAAATCATACAAGCATACTGCGCCAGAACCTTCGCACAGGTCACAGCTCCACCCCCACCAACGTGTTATGTTATGTTCAGTATATAAACAATGTTCTGTAGAGAATGTGCACTTGTTTACACATAATTGTTAAAGGAATCACCACATACTCACGTCCCTCAGGGGTGGCAGAGTAACCCTCAGAGTCAGATAGTCCAGGTTAAAGTAGGAAAATCTCTTCTTCTCATGCAACTTGAAGGTAGAAGGAACTTCTAAAAAACTACTGCTTTAATGTGAGAAACGTATATGGGTGTATATTGATGTATAGTAGTAAAAGTATATTGATGATCAGATATAGATGGTATATATTGGTATATTTTCTGATTATTAGAACATGTGGTCCACTGCAGAAGACTTGTGGAATTTGCGGAACAGGAATGCAAAGGTTCAGAACCAGACCAGAATTATTATTATTATTATTATTATTTAAAAAAAACACATATATATATTTATTTAATTACTATTTTTTATATCTTCTTTTCTTATGATGACAAATAAGAGTGGAGTGGGGGGGTGAAGGGGTGGAGCGGGGGGTATTATTGTTACATGCTTGTGTATACAAAGAGGGATGTTGTTTTGTTATATTTGTATTGTTTATTCTACACTATACATAACAACTAAACTACTACTTTGAGGTTCAGAAAAGATCTGGGGTAATTTTTTTTATTTGCTGAAAAACGGTCAAAGGAAGCTGAATATCTTTTCCTTGTTTAGACAAATTTTTGCTAGTCTTACCAGCAAACAATGTCTAACTGGAAGCAAACCACATTGGGAAGTGCTTCGGAATGTGAATCCAATTGGATTTTTAAAGTGTCTCAGTGTTTCT
>CM038721.1:13136485-13141485 GCA_021613375.1 Megaleporinus macrocephalus | reverse complement strand
GCCAGGTTCTTGCCAATACACAGCCCTATTGGCTACGCTAGCAATCAGACCTGACTGATGCCAGAGCAATTCCTGACGGTTGTTGGATGAACTTGTGTAAGATTTTTAGAGGTGGGCTGTTTTTTTGGGGGGGGTTTGTTTCGGGGTTTATTTTCTGTGTTCGGGTGTTAGCTAATATTCCTGTTGGGAAGCCAAATATAAAGTCTACTACCTTACCTGAAAGGCCAAGCAGCTTGTTTCAATTCTGTTCTGAATAAAAGCACAACTGCTGTTTTCCTTATTACGCTGTTCGTCAACAGAGGCTTGGATTATTGTATTCATTAGCTCACAAATCAGAGACTGGAAGCTAGCACAGGGAATCCCAATGCCTGTGTGATGTATTTGCATAATTCACGCTGGGTTCTGAAGTGAGAGAATGTGACAATGAATGGAAATTAATGAAAACAATTTTACACGTTCTGTCAGACGGAGGAGGAGGAGGATGCACTGCTGCGATACATAACGCTGCATAACGCAGACGGTTCTCGTCCAGAAGGACCTTTTCTACGTTATTTATTTTCCTGTATGGGGGACACAAAGCCATAGCCACCTGTGTAGTATACAACCCCAACTCTTGAGCTGCATCCAAATCCACATTACTGCTACACTAGACACACTACACTAATGAATGGAGCTCAACTGCTGGTGCATTGTTGACTATTCTGTGATTCAGTATGTACAAGCAGTAGCATGATCACTCAGAACATCATCCAACTCCTCAGGTTAAAGACCAGCAGAGCACGTTCTGCTGGCATAGGGAGACGAGGGGGGGTCGGTCCAGCATGGCTAACAGTCTTGCTGTGCCAGCCCCTTGACGCTGCACTACAAAAGGAGAAGGGGACGTGGGCCGCTCCCGCTCCCCCCCACCCACAGCTGTGTTTGGGAGTGTGTTGTCTGGCCGAGGAACGGTAATGATTTGTGCTTTCACAAAGCCCTTCCCCTGAAGAGCGCGTTGGGCTCGGCCCTCTGCAGCCAGCTCCAAACAGAAGGGCACTCTGGCCGTGAACCTTTAATCCCCTTTACAAGCCTATTTTTATGCCGTGTGTATCTGCTTTCATGGAGCAGCGCTCTCATGAATGTATAAATACACAAGTAGCTGCCGTCCTCGGTTTGTAAAGAGAGAAGCTATTTAACACGGCCACTAAAAGGCTTTTAACGACGAGCGAGCGCGACTCCTTTATAGGAAGCATGTGTCTTACACAGATTAGTCGTTTTTATTCCAACTACAGTGGGGCGGGGGCACCGTTTTTGTTTGGAAACAGGGAAGGAAAAAAAAAAAGCAATCCAAGTTAACGTGGAAAGGAAGCCATGCTTTAGAATTCGAGAGGAAAATGACAAGTGGGCAAATAGCATGTTGACAACAGAGCGTATTCAAACAAAGAGCAGTCAGACCAAACAGACGGATCCTGCATGCTTCCAATCGGCGAACCGGGACAGGCAGAGAGGGTCCGGAAAAAAAACAAAAAAAAAAAACACAATACCATTAACAGCAACAAACAATTTTTATATTTAATGGCCAAGGCCCCTCTTCACGGCTGGAGTGCTGTTCCCCGGGCCCCTGACATGCTCTCCATCACGGTGAGAGAGCATGTTTAATTATTCATGTGGTTCTGCCGGCTGCAGGTTAGGCACGGCCGCGGAGGCGGCGGGAGTCTACGCTTGTCCTTCGCTTGTTTACATGTGCAGGTCTTGTGATGAAGTGAGACGGCGTGCCTGCTCCACTGCAGCGACACGCCGGCGCTCGGAATCGCGCGTGTTCAAATTTGATCACGCACGTTCAATTTGTGGAGAGCACCGCTGGGGCGAGCAGAAGGGCTGGACCTCGGCTTCCTGGTGGTCACAGGCACGATGATAGGATGAGCTCAGCCCCTGGGTACAGCGGGACTAGTGGTACAATAGCAGCCTATATATCTTGGATTAGCTAACTGACGCTGCAGTCAAGGTCTGGTGCAACATCTGTAATATTCAGTATGCGTCATGTGTACTCCAGACCTGAGCGTTTGGAAGAACTGTGATGGAACGGTACAACAGAAACTGGATCTAATACGATACCCTGATACAACAAACCCAATACAAGAGTAATGAATACAGAAACTATGCTGGCGAGCTTCTGTTACTAGTATAGGTGTGGTTCACTCGGAGGTCAGTCAGAGCACAGAGAAGTCTGCATAGGCTGCAGCACAGGCAGCAGTCAGTATGTGGATGCAATACTTTGGGTTTTGTTCTTTCTGTATTATAACATATACTAAAGCTGTGGTGTCATTGCACACGCATGTGTTCGTTCACTCATCAGTTCATAGAATGCTCTTATTAGTAGTTAGCATGTTGGCTGTGTCTGTAGTGCTGCCTCATTGTGCTGCACCCACATACCCACCAACTACTGTCTGTGCTGTTGTCTAACCCTGACCAGCACTGACAGAACCACTACAATACAGTCCTCATAAACTCCCAAGCATTGTTTAAGTGTTAAAAATTGTAGCAAGACAATAGGAAAGCAAGAACAGCAATTAAGACCATATTTTGGTGTATATGAACAGGTCAAGCGTATCACCACATTCGTATGGCAGTATGTTCATCAAGGTGTTGCCAATACAAAGTCCTAGGGAAGTAAGAACATATCAAAAATGGTGAATACTGAGATATTACGTTTTGTGATACTGTAACGATTCTCAAAAACTTAGCACTAAATGTTAATCAATAGTTTATAACCAAACATTTGTGGCAGAAAGTGGTTATTTTGTGTTGTTTTTAACCTCCCAACCATTAGATGGCAGTGTACTTCACCATTAGACTCCAGTGTAAACAAGTAGCATAGGGGTGCACTGCTAATAATTCTATATAATAAAATTACAATGTAAAAATCACAATATCAAGCCTAGTTTACAGTATCGCAATATATTGCAATATAATCAAATCGTAACCCCCATATAGTGACAAATATCTATTGCCAGGTCCTTACTAATACACAGCCCTACCTAGGCCTTGGGTCCAGTACCCTTGGGGATATTTCTGTATGTTTTATTTATTTATTATTTTTTCCTATTGTAGACATATTTTCCAGTGGCTCATACTAGCAGCACTATCAGTGAACTGTAAGCCAGAGGACTAAGCAGATGCACTAGGCATTAGGGCTGTGTGTTGGCAAGAACCTGGCGATACAATACGTATCGTGATACAGCGGTCATGATTCAATATATCGTGATACACTGCCATATTGCGAGCAGTGATATACTGTGATCATTTTTTTTATCCTACTATTAAAGCACAACACTGTATGAACAGGTTTGTCAACACTTACAATAGCATTGCGCCCTTGTGCTGCTTGTTGATGTTGGAGTGGAGCTGAAAATGGATTACAGCACTGCCATCTAGTGGACAGAGGTTTAAACACAACACACAATGATTCACTGCCTGCTGTGTTTTTGAGAATCGATACAGTATCACCAAACATAATATCCCGATATTTGATATTTCAATATTTTCTTACCAGGCATACAACTTGCATCAATGCCACAAGGCATCAAAATATTAAGAAGGTATTCCTGGCCTGGTGGGTAATGTTAATCAGTAATGATCGTCATGCCACTGGTTGATAAATCCTCAGCTTCCGCTCATGAAAATGCATTCTGTTTGTTTTGTTTATCCCCCCAAACTGCAAGGACCTGCATGTAGAGCCGCACTCCAATCCCTCCCTCTCGCAGTAATGAATAAGAGTAAGAACTGAATAGGTCTGTAGTGAGGTCAGTTTAGAAAAAGGTCAGGACAAAATGTTAGTGCTATTACGAGACCACACAGCCCCAAACCCAACTTGTCTGACATGCAGAGAAGGTTCTCTCCAACTGCGTGAGAGCCGCTAGCTCGCACAGATCTCATGAGGGAAGGAGGGAACAAAAGAGGCTTCACTCGGGCTGCCACACAGCACCCTGGCTGATGGCTGAATAGAGGGTGAGGGGGAAGGATGGAAACGTCTTAATTCAGCTCAGACATGGAGCTGGGTTCACTCCAGAACACCTTTAGATGGGAAAACCAGGGGGCACCTCTGTTCCAGCGCTCAATTGTGGCACACCAGGCAAACCCTGACAGACGGTTTCTCGCGGGAGGGGGGGGTCTACTCGCCTACGGAGACGCTGCAAAGGTAAGAATGGAGAAACCGCGGTGGGATTATGATAATGGCTGACCGAGAGAGAGAGAGAGAGAGAGAGAGTTCTTCTTTGCTCTGTACTCTTAGGTAGGCTCAGATATGACCATGTCCTGCTAGGCTGCGCTCTAGCACGGGTGACTGCGGTGTTAAAGGTGGGGGTGCTAATTGGTTTGGCTCCTTTGATCTACAGATGAACAGTGTAATCCTCCTTAATCATATTAACATAACCCCTCTCGGCCAGACGGGGCCGTCCAACGTCCCGCAAAACACAAACACAACCTCAGGACACTTAAAAAAAAAAATTATAATAATTTACTTCAATTATTCTATTCTCCAATAGCACACCAGCACCGTCTGTCTATTACCCGGTGTGACAGAACGCCACCAAAGCCAACAGTATGCAAGCTCTCCGGAAGACAGATTCTCTCGTTCCTTAAAATCTCTGGAGAATGTGGCAAGGATGGTCCATAGGCAGGTGGCAGCCCATCAGGGAGCGAGCACCAGCATTGTGGGACCAGGAGGCCAATATGCCACTTCCTGTACATCCCTATGCTGCACCAGCGATACGGCTCCTCGGGAACATATGGCACTTTTACATCGCTTCATCCTCAGCAGTTCTGTCCAGCAGAAGACCCTCTGGTCAAGGAGAACCCGTTCCCACCAGACGTTTGATACTTCCGCGCTGGCGTATCCTCTTTTTCCAGCAAAGAAACTTGATATGTGTAATAAAATATTCACATTAACATGCAGCTTCCCTACGCTTGCCTTTCCTCAACATTCGTTAGAGGCGGCCTCACACAGCACTGCTTGGCAGCGGCAG
>CM038721.1:12886485-13133985 GCA_021613375.1 Megaleporinus macrocephalus | reverse complement strand
TATATATTTATCTGTTTATATACTTGCTCTTCCTTTGCTGCTGTAACACAGAATTTCCCCACTGTGGGATTATATTATATATCGTCACTGTCCATTGAAAAACAAGTCTCTCCAAAACTGCAGCTTTACAGGAGAGACCAAAAACCTACTTCCCTTTAATGCAAGTCAATGGAACCAGAATTTTTGCAAGCTTTTTTGGAGCATTTCTATTGGTCCATTCATCACTAACTATTCACAGGACGTAAACGGCAGCTGGTGTGTTTAAATGATGTAGAAAACTTAAATTCGACCAAAAATAGATACTTGTTTTTCATTGGACAGCGACGATATGCCAGACACCATTTATTTATTTTTGCTTTCGGCTTTTGCTTCTTATTCCTAACAAATCTTGCTGGAACATTTAACCCGTGTTTAGTTGCAGAAACTGATATTCAAACAGCGAAAGCAACTTAGCTGAGTAAACAAAGAGAGACTGCATGACAAGTGATCTTGACTGAGCCCGTGTTTGGGAGGGGAGTGTACAAGATTCAACCAGGCTGCTGAGGCCCAAGAGCCCACCTCCCCCACCCACCCCAAAAACACAGGTGGGTATTGTGTGGTGGGCTGTTATCCAACACCACCATTGCGAAAGGTAGAGTGACTTGGGAATGGAAGAGGACAAAGCTATTAAAAAAAAAAAAAAGAAGAAGAAGAAGAAAAGAAGGGGGGGGCGGAGCTAATCAACTGTTAGCCACACAGCGTGAACAGCAGCAATGAAATAAATGCAGGATAGAAGCCCCTCGGTGCACACGCAGGCCATGTTTGATCCAAAACAATACAAAGAGAAAGGGGCGTAAGGAAAATGCAAGTCAAGACAAGAGACTATATGAAAGCGTTACTCAGGAAAGACGAGAGAGAGAGAGAGAGAGAGAGAGAAAAGGAAAGAGAAAGAGAGAGGAGAGATGCAACAAAGGATTTCGTAAACAAAGGCTTTTAGTGCACACATACAAACGCACGCCCTCTCGCTCACTGCAGACAGGTAACCTGAGAGGGCTTCTAGCAGGAACTGGCTGCTGCAGTGTGCTCTGACACATTCATCAGCCAATAAACATTAAATCAGATACAGCCAGGCAACTCGATGCTAATCAATATCGGGAAGCGAGCTAAAAGGACGGAAAAGGACAATCCAGTTGAAGAGCACCGAAACTATTCATTAGTCAAGGGCATGTGTATCGCACGCGAAAGCACTCGCGCTGGTTTCAGCCACAAAGCAACTTCATATTCAATTCCCTTTCCATTATGATAAATGAATATAATATGAAGTTCATTAGGTATTGATTCAACCTAGAGTCTGACCAGAGCCAAAGAGGGAACATAAAACCAGATATTCCACCGCATCACTCACACGGGCCTGAGCGGCGGCTGCTGCGAGGGGGGAAATCATTTCACCAGGCTGCCTGTAAAATCCATTATTAGTTCAAGGCAAATTATTACTCGTCGCCATAAAGAAACAGAACGGAGCTTTTATGCATCGGACCGAGCTCGAGATTACAGCAGGCGGCGGCGGCCTAGGCTCCGGACTAGCCGTAGACCGGGCATGTTTAAAACCGAACGTGATGGGGGCTTCGCAGACGCCGCTCTTCCCTCACAAAGACGGATCGCACCTGAAAAACACCTCTAATGGGGATATTACACTCCGGTGGGCTCGGGCTATTTGTACAGTTTGCCCATTGTGTGGCTATGAAAGGTGGCCTCCCACTGATTTGTGTCACGTAAATTGGGGGAATGAATGAACGCGGGACGCTGCTCGGGCAGACAGGAGCGCCAGGCTTTATCTGCGCGCTGGAAGACTGTGCGGGGCATGTTTTCCGAGACGGAGGGGGAGGTGTTGGGGGGGGTAGATCTGTGCAAGGACTCACTCCACCGCTAAAAGGCTTTCCAGGGAGAGTCACATTTCAATTTAATTACAGGTCTCGTGTCAGACAGATCCTTCTCCAAAAGTTCTAAACTAGAGGGGAGGAGGTTTGGAATGGGAGAGTGCTGCGAAGAACAGCTTTCTTTTAGGAGGAACGTGAAAAAAAGCACATCAGGCTTTGTCTGGTTTGTTCTGAACTGTTAGTGCGATGTGTGATCTTCAGCACTTCAGCGTCTGGTACAGTAGACTGTGTACGACTCTGGGCAGCAGTATAGATGTCATACACCATATAGTAAAGCTGGCCTTGTGTGCTTGGATATTGATGTTACTTGAGCATCACATACTGGCACCACTGGTAAGTTAAAGTTAAGGCTAGGTTTGAGTTAAAGAGTCACAACAAACAGAATCTATTCCATTCAGCTTATGTCTAGTCCACACTACACGATTTTAGTCTGGTTTTTCAGTCGCGGACAAAAACCTCTGCTCGGAGGCAAATCGCTGACCACTGGGCGCTCGCTCAGTCGCGTAGTGTGAACGACTGAAAGACACTCGCTGATCTGATCTGTCGCCGAGTGCTCACCGACTAATCACAGACGCCCCGCAAATATGTTTAATATCTAGGCCAGTCGCCGACTGAGAGTCAACAGCAGCGTCTAGCTACAGCCAACAGAATCATGTAGAGAGAGAACCGCGAGAACAGACAGTCCGTGCTGGCCCCGTACCTTTATCCATCTTCGTACCTTTTTATTCTTTCTTGCAGATCAGCACAGTAACAACTCGTACTGCTGGTTTGTTTACATCCGTTTTGGAAATAGTGTATGTTCTACGTGCTATCGGTAGCTCTCACATGTGTTTAGTTCTCGTGTGTTCTCGTGACAAAAACATGTTTTTGGACCGAAGCCAGATAAGTCAGCGATTCTCCAGAGTGAAAGTCATGTAATTCGTGATTCCGTGTTGCCACAACAACTGAAAGACTCAAACAATCATGTAGTGTGAACTGGCGATACAATGCGTATCGTGATACAGCGGTCACGATTCAATATATCAAAATCTTACTATTAAAACACACCACTATATGAACAGGTTTGTTAAAGCTTACAATAGCATTGCGCCCTTGTGCTGCTTGTTAATGTTGGAGTGGAGCTGAAAACTGATTACAACACCATCTAAGGTCAGAGGTTTAAATACAACACACAATGATTCACGGTCTGTCAGGAATCTGTGTATCGATACTGTGTTTTTGAGAATCAATACAGTATCACTAAACATAATATCCTGATATTCAATATCTTCGCTATTTTCTTACACCCCTAATGTCCACATGGTCCCAATCTTCTGATTACGATAGACTGGATGTGCTCAGTCAGGTTTGATACTAAACTGCACAGTGAGTAGATTTCCAGGCACAGGACTGACCAACTCCTTCCAAACAAATAAATATTAATGTATTAATGTAAATACTACACATGAGAAATGTTTTAAGCTGTTGAGATTCAGTAAACGGATACAACCATAGCAAAAAACTCTGGAACACACAGCTCTATCTGGTGGTTAACGTGGACGGTCACGATGAGAAAACGAGATGCCCCGTTTTTCAAACAATGGCGATCGTGATGGATGGCAGCCTTGTCCCGTCCCTCCGCTGGGAGATTATGCGCCTTTCCACGAAACAGACCCGAATAAACAGTAGGAGTGTTTCAGAGCAAGACCACCGCTTGATCACGTACTGCCTAAACCAGACGTCTTCATTTCAGTCAGCGTCAGCCACCAAATCTGTCCTACTTCAGGATCCGGCCATTTCCCCGGGGAGGCAACTGAAAATCCATCTGTACAAAGATGCCACAGTATTACAGATGCTCTGGGTCAGGCAGCAGGCCCCAGGGCTTCCCACTGCCAGACTGGCCCCATTGCTGCTTGTTGACAGACTTGGATAATGCATCAGACCATGTGCTGTTCTTCACCTTTCACACATTAGCTTCCGTTGCTAGGCGTACATCCACGCACAGGGACGCACTGAAAAATGAGCAGTTGAGTTTGTTTTCTTTCGCCTGCTAAACCCCCGCTGTAGCGAGGGCTACGAGTCACGCTTGCCGCCTGAACCGGGTTGTGAGCAAAACCAGGACACGCTGGGCCAAAGTGGCCAACGTGCAACACGAGATCAACACAGTTTAGCTCAAACCCCCAGACTGCCCCAACAATCACATGCTAAATACCCAACAGCCTGAGCCAAGCAGACACCGCAGGGCAACACGAACCCATGAGTCTGGAGAACCTTCCCCTCTCCACGGCACCTCTGACGCCGACTGTTGCTCCCTGCTGAGAAATCTGTAAAGTCTGCTGGATTTCCTGGTGGGTCGACTGCCTCTCGCCACTCCTGGTCCAGTATTCCCAAAGCACCATCATTTGCGTCTCGTTCCCAGATAGGAAAGCGGCAAGGCATGGAACTCCTGGCGTGGAACTGATTACTTCCTGTCGAGGTATTGGAAGTGGATGGCAATCAAAGATGGCAAAGGCCTGAGTTCAATCCCGCAGAGAATCCAATCAGGCACAGACATGACTCATTACAGAGGGGTCCCTTGTTACCCTCAACTATGAGGACTTCTTTTGAACTTGCAAACAAAAGACAAGCCCTAATAATATCAGACGTTAACGGACCCCTAACACAACGTACTACACAAGATGGAACGAAACAGATGTGTGTTTTTAATGACAAGAGGAAATCTGGAGAGCACACAACTGGAGCTGGAGACATTACAGGGACGCAAACAGATGACAGGGAGGCCAAAGGAACAAAGAACGTCTGCAGTGGCTTTAACATTGTCCAGACATGGTGTGGTGGTAGAAGGGGTGGGGCTGGCCACCAGGAACAGCAGCGAGTGAAAAGGCTGTGCGTACACACACACACACACACACACACACATTGTGAGCACACGCACACGAGTCCTGTTTAGACAAGATATTCACATCAATGCATGTGAGGAGTTCACAACCCTGCAATTCACTCAACTGACAATTCAAACATATAGTCACGGCCAGACCCGAGTCCTGACGGGACAAAGCCGCATGGACACTAATCCTTCCGACACTCCTTCCATTCTCCTTTAGAAAGAGAGGGCCATGCTGCATTATACCTCTATATTCAAACTGACAAGCAGACAAAATCCATCAAACTAAATTTACATGCCCAAATATTTCTACTGATTAGAGCTGGGCGATATGGCTTTTCCAAAAATCTTCCATTTTTTCACAGAAAATCAGATTTTAGCTTTTAACCAATTTTTTTCCGACTAAAAATTAAAATACAGATGACAAAGAAATAGCTTAAAACAAGTTTACCTTTATTTTCTTTGCATTTAAATTTCTCCTTTAGGGTTAAAGTTAAAGCACATACTTCTAGTCTAAAACATGTTAATGAACCCTGACTTTTCCACCATATGCATGGCCACCATGTCTTTTGCAGTAAACAGAGCTATAGCATCTGTGATCGCTTTCCAACGAGCCCTATTCTTATTATACAGCCCAAAATTGGACAATGTGTTGGGACGGTTGCTTGCTTTATTTTGAATGGTGTGCTTGCGGCACGGCTGTTTTCATTCATTCCACTGGGAGCAGCACTTCTCCCACTCCGCTGCATGCTTCTGTTTAAGGTGTTGGAATCAATTTATCATGCTGTTTCCTTTGGAAGCAACCGCTTTCAAACACACCTTACAGCGAGGACTTGTTTGGTCTTCGTCCGACAGTCACTCTGAACTACGGAAGCTTAAAGGGGGGCGTTGGTGGCGGAAGTTAAAACTGAGAGAAAACCGATTTTCGTGAAACATAGTCATTAACTGTAAATTCAAATTTGTTGATAAATCGATTTATCGCCCAGCTCTACTACTGATAGGAGGCAAATGAAATACAGTAAAAGAGAAAAGCTCCAATACTTTACATTACTTTTGAACAACTTTCTACTTTAAAGTCACATACCAAGAGAAAATTAAGTTCCGTTAGTTCTCTTTCATGTCTTTGCTTCTGTTGAGGAACCCCTTCTCACCATATGTTGGCGTCACAGGTTCTAATTTGCTATGGTGACCAAAACACCCTGCCCTGGATTTAAAATTTAAGATCTAGGGCTTGGCTTATGCACAAGTGTATGCCATTGGCGAATCAGGGCTAAATAACCTCTAAAACAGAGCTTTCGGAGCTTTCAGCTGAAGCACAACCTCGAGCTCCACCACAGTCACACATGTTGCTACAGTAAAGCTTCAGCTCCTGTGTGTCAGTCCAACTTATAACATCTCCATGGATTGAGGTCTCCTCATTTCTTCTTTTTGTATTTCATCTGAAAGTCCCAGTGCAAAAACAAAATATCACAAAAACCTATTCAGTGGTAAAACACCCCACCACAACAAACCCCCCTATAATTAAACACAAAAAGCTTCAGATGGACTTTTTATTTTTTCTACTCTGTGTGATGAAAATGAAGTAAAACCAGGACTGGATTGCTCAGCACACTGGAGCGCACAGTGCTCATCTACACAGGTGGAAAAACGATCACAGCTATGCCCTGATTTCATGACCCTTACTGATAATAATTGTTGAGAAATTGATAAGTGCTCCGAGCCCACTCTGTTACAGCCCACGGTAGCCAGTAACAACACTGAGCTGCTGGACCAGGCACCAGGAGGACGGATCTGGACACTAACGCTGAGAGACAAAGAGTGCCCGGAGGTCCCTGCAGAATCACTAAATGACACTTCGTACTCGGCTCTGCGATGAAGCATCGGGCGGGCTGTCTCTTTGTCACAATGCAGCGGGGGCACATAAAACTCGGGCCCACACTTCATTTGCTAAGCTGTTCATCTCTGGTGAAAGGACTTGGGCGGGATCCTCCGTGGCTGGAGGGAGGAGGAGGAGGAGGCGGCAGCGGCGGCGGCACAGGCAGAAAATAGAGGACCTCCATTATATAGCCTGTGTCCTCCTGCTCTGGCTGCAGGGCGAGGTGGGGTGCGGGGCCTAGATTGCACCAACCCCCCCCCCAACCCTCAACCGGGGGAAATCACTTACAGGGTGTAACATACGTGTTGTGGCTATAATAACACCGGCCATGTCCTAATTGTTTATAGCGGCCTCGGACGTTTCACAGCCATAATGGGGCAAAGGGGGCAGGAAACAATCAATAAAAGCAGAGTGACATTAATGTTGGAAGGCCCCGGGTTCCTGAGGCAGCATCTGCACAACGCTCAGCCACACAGCTTGATGGCTCCCTCTCACACTCAATTAGCCGTATTAATTAACTGTCCAATACATATCATTTAAAATCAATTTGGCCCTCTTTACCGGCTCTCTCAGGCACCATTTCAAGCCAAATAAACCCCAAACAAATGCAGGCATTAATCATACATAAGGAGGGCAGTGACGCGGCCCTGCAGGCCGGATTTCCTCCAGAAACCAAGGCAGAAAGAGAAGAATACAAAGATAAACCAAGACAAACATGACCGAGACACCTTAAAACACTCAGACTGAGAAGCTCCTATTCCTGCTACGGTATTCAGATTCACTGGCTCACACTGCATCCACAAAGTCAAACAATGTTTTCCTGCTCAGAGAGGGCTGACCACAGGTTTCGGACTGGAACAGTAGGCCTGTGTGATGAAGCTGGCGGGGAGGCAGAGAAACTACACTGAGCGTGTGCAGGGCGGTCAGGAACACCAGAGGCTTAGAGCAGACTGTGCGAGAGACTTGGGTTTCCTGGCCAAAACAAACGGCAAAAGACTGACATCAATTTGTAAGAAGCCGTCCAGCAGGGCCTCAGGAGGACAGAGTAAAGCCTTGCTGGCAGCTTTGCACAAAGCCCCACGCTGACATCACTGACGGAAAGGTCAACTATTGGCTACTGCTGCAATCTACTTTGTTATTCATCCACTAACATTTCACAGAGGAGCAATAATCTGGGAACAAAACTATTAACGAGTTGAACGTAATCCACAATTAGGACTGAATGGGGTTTTTTTTGACCAGTATTGCAGATCTGATTAATCTGCCGTGTTTTGTCTAGAAATTATGGTTCAGGCTTGTGATCTAGTCAGTTAGGCAGACAAGAAGACGAGACCATAGCAGGCTTCAAGAACAGTCTTATTCACAAAGGGTCCGTGTGGACGCAGGTTTTTATTCCAAAAGCGCTCAAAAGAGACTAGGGCTGCACCTAACGATTAATTTCTTAAATGATTAATCGATTAAACTAACAACTAATCTTTAGATTACTCTAATGTGAGTGTGTTAGGAATTCAAATTTATATTTTATTATGGATTTGTAACCAATGGATGATTTTGTGTGTGTGTGTGTGTGTATATATATATATATATATATATATATATATATATATATATATATATATATATATATATATATATATATATATATATATATATATAAACCAGTTGAAGGAACACAAGGAGCTGTGGAATTGATGACCCTGCGCTGTGAGGCCCCTATAAACGGTTAAAAGTCTACACTCTGACTCGACTTTTAGAGGCAAGAATGACACGTAGCCTACACGCCTCACACACAAGAAATCAGACAGTTTGTGGACTATATATTTTGGCAGAGAGTCATTTGAGAAGCAGCTACGTGTGTTTTAAAGCTCCTGCAGTATCGAGAACAGTCTTAGGTTCTACACTGGACGATTAAGAAACGCTTAACAATGAGACTTTTCAACTGACACTACTGAAAGAAACATGTTACACGTGTTAATAATCTTAAAATAATCTGCTAAGAGAAGATAAACAGGTAAACAGGTGCTGTCCTGCTGCTGTGTTGATGAAGCTCTACGGGATGTTTGATCTTCAAGGTCTCGTGTATAGCAGCTGTACTGTTGTGATCATCTCCACTGTGCAGAGCTGACAGAGCACCACACTGTTGTGTTTATACTTTAGATACACACGAGTGATTGTTTGTAGCTGCAAATACAGATACATACGTCGATGTCCAGCCCTAAAGGAGACCCGCTAACACCAACTGACTAAAAAAGCAGAATGAGGTGAAGACAAGAACATACATTTTCTCCACACATAAGGCTTCTTCGCAAAGGGTCCGTGTGGACGCAGGTTATTATTCCATCAGGGCTCAAAGAAGACCAGCTAAGACCTGATTAAACAAGCAGCTACACCAGGACTTTGCAGGCAAGACTGGAGACCCCTGGTCTAATAGTGCCTCACAGCTCTGTGTGATGAAGCTCCCAGTAACACTGATGATAACACAGGCCGCATTACTACTACAGCACTTACAATGAGAGTTGTGATTTCAGTATAGAAGCATAATATCTTCCAGCTCCACCCACAATGCTCTAATGTCTTCAGGCACAAATATCTGGCGTGCCAGGTGCAGCCTTTTGTTCTGTGACACCGAGCTTTAGCTAGCGGCTATTGTGCTGTTAGCAGTGGTTAGCAGTACCCTTCTTGTTTTCCTTCCTACTCTACAGACATGCCGTAATTCATGGAGCATGGTCCTCTGCTCCAGTGAGCCGGATCTTGTCCTACCCAAAACCCCTCTCAGGGTCACCCTGTTCCTTTTAGCTTCCGCTGCAGGACAAGCACTCTCCCAGAGATTAACTGCCACAAATGACCCACAGCAGACCAAGTCACTTTCTGGTCATTCACTGAACAGCAGGGGTCCCCAACCTAATACAAGCATGTCCCTGCACCGCTGGCAAAATGTTTAGCTTGAGTAACGCAATTGCTGGAGCTCACGCAGCATGTCAGGAACGTCTTCTCCGCCTGCCGGCGTGTTCAAAGTTGGCAGAGTTGATGCAGGAGATTTTTAGTACACCCCCCAAATAGAAATAAGGTCATCTGAACAGTGCAGTGCATATCCTACTTTCCAGACTTCAGTTGATAACGTATTAACGAGCGCTACACAAAGCAGCACGTCGAATTCTTTAACGTTATAACCTGTAGAGATGGACGTCTGAGGATGGATATCCAGTCAATCCTTCATAATCAGCGCATTAGGCTACTTTACGGTGAACCCACTGCTGACACAGAGCACACGACTTGCGTAATCTCCATTGACAAGCAACGTCAACAGAACGGGACGTTCTGAAGCAGCTGCACATGAAGCCAAGGCGTCCATGCCCAACACCAAACGTTGGTTAGAGGGGTATAAAGCCCCGAACGTCGGACTGTGAAACACTGTGTTTCGAGTACAGGCCCTCACTTATGCTCATACTGCTACATGCAATCAAATCCAATGTTCCATCATCTAGTTTAGCTTTCTCAGAACAGTAGAGGCTGTAACTGCTGGGCGGTACACCGGTTCGCACCGAAAACTGGTTTTGTGTATTTTTGTTATGGTATGATTTTTTCCATATAGCAGCCACGGCGGTTTAAATAACCTAAACGTGCCTGGAACGCAGCACGGTGGTTAACTGTTTTAAGGAGGACGTTTATCATTGCCACGCCGTTAAACACGCATGGAACGGCGCGCAATTAGTAGTGGAGCTGTTGAGCACGGACAGAGGAAGTTCTGAACCAATGTGTTGTGAAGTTGTGCCAGACACTGAAGTAGAAGATGATGATCCAGAAGAACTTTTGCCTTAAAAAAGGTACTTCTGGTTTAAAAGTAGAGATGGAATGATCGATCGGCTATGTATCAGTATCGGCCGATTTTTTATCAAAAAATATGATCGGTGATCGGCCGATATTTCTCCAATTTAGCCGATCCCAAGAGCCGATCCATGACGTTAAACAAATGAACCTAATTTCTGTATTTACAGCTAGCGTTTCATCCAGGAAGAAGAGACCTTCTTGAAACCCCCTCCTGCCAGAACCCTGCAATTCCTATATAAACCACTAGGTGGAAATACATACCCTTTCATTTTCGACAGACTGACTACAGCAGTGACCTCACGAGAACCATTTACGGTGTCCACGGTACAGCAGCAACAATTCAAGATCTACATTTAATGGTTGCAGTTTTTTGTTTAAAATAACAGAGTCTGCATTTAATGACTGCAGTTTTTACTGAATGTATTTAATTAGCTTTTTTCGTTTTAAATTAAGGGTAGTATTGGGGACAATTGTTTGATTTACTTTGTTTATTTACTGCTAATTTTGTTAAAAAATATTATGCTGTTTCACATGAGCTCGTTAAAAATGATAATAAACCAGTTTCGACCATGTTTCATGACTTGCTTGCTCTAATAATTGCATATGGCCTCGCCCTCAATCGGTTTCAGCTATCAGCCAACTGAGAGCCTACACCTTTCTAGATATGCAGTCTAGCTCTGACTGTGTTTTCAAGCACTGAAACGTCACATGACCACTGTCCTTTGTGATCCTTGCATGTGTCTTCAGACTAATATCCTGGTCTGTGTGGTTTTGCAGGTTTGGATCTGGAAAAGCAGATGCACTCTTCTCCTCCCTCTTAGTCAAGCAAAGAATGCAGACTAGAGCAAACACCTACAGTAAGAATAGTTCACATACCCCAACCATTTACAGTCACTTGATCCCAAGACACTTGTCGAGGTAGCTGACGTATGACGTGATGATAAAAAACATGCTGGAATTCTCTCCGAACCTGAGCTCTCAAACTCATGAAGGCTTGTTTTTAATTGTTATATTAAACACCTGCTTGCCGTGAAGGCTCGTAACTAACAGTGAGGGAAGCAAGCGCTCTGGGAAGAGGAAAATCAAAATCCGCGCGAGGAAAAACAGCTCAGCGGAAGCGAAGGCAGGTGGCAAAGATCAAGGCTTCTTTACACAGAGACCAAAAAGGTGTACATGAAGTAGTGGAAAGGACTTGGAGAGCACACAGGCACCGAGCGATCTCGTGCATGGCTCCAAGCCTGGATGGTAAAGATCTTTGCGGTGTGAATTCCTAAACAGGGAGCCCGGACTGGAGATGAATTATTTATGGCGGCCCTTTGGTTCATGTCAGCAGCTCCGCTGGATGAAATGATATTTATGGAGCCCCATGGGCGGAAGGGAGAGGTGGGGGGGAGGGCAGTTAAAGAGAGGGGAGGGAAGACTGAAGGATGGGCGGGCACTTCGCACATGCAAGGTGAGTGGCAGCCGGCTCGGAAGAAAGAGAACGAGCCACAGATGTAGGTTTAGGAGAACGAGCCAATGACACGGGGCTGATAAACATACAGTGAAAAGCTGCAGGGCCGCTTGATCAGCAGCCGAGTAACCGAATGCGAGAGCTTCAGACAGGCCGCCCGAGTATGTTATAACTCACTGTATGCTCTATAAGCAGTACTAGCATGTACAGCCCTGAAAGACACGCTACCACCAGCACAGCTGTCCACACATTACATATCAGAAAATCCTTTAGTGGGTTGGACAAGATGCTACAACATCACAAATAATTTTTTTTCCCAGCCATTAAAAATTAAAATTTCCTGCCACGAGGGTAGAAGCAAAGCCACATAAGATTAGAAGCTATATGAAATGTTTAGAATAAAGTTAAAAAAGGCAGTTGAGAAATAAATTAAACACTTTAGCACATTAATTCAGTTAAACTGATATTACAGATAATCAATGCAAAGTTATTTGCTGATTATTACGTTAGTTTGCTGGAAAAGCATATGTTTATCACTTTTGGACCTAACCAACATTAACTAAACTGTCAGTAATTAAGTTTTACTATCTCTGAGTAGCATCTACCTCGTTTGATCTAGACTAGGAATGTAACAATACACTCTACTGCTCACGATGCAGTGCGATTCACAATGCTGGCATCATGATATGTCACAATTTTGTTTTTTTTACAAAATCAAACTCAATACAATATGACCCACAAAGTTCCTGTTATTATTTATATACAACAAAACTACAAAATGCTGTACTTCACTGATCTTTTTTTTATCAAAGTAAACTGAAGTAAATTAAAACATTATTTATGGTTTAAATCATTATTAAGTGAAATAAACCAGTTGTAGTTGTTGTAGTTTGAGAGGCTGTTCGTAGTGAGCGGTCAGTAATGAAACCAGGTCCCAACAGTCAATAGCATTTGGGCCATGCCCCACCACAAAACTGTCAAACCCACCCCCTCTGAAAACTCGAGCTCGGACAGCAGATGATGGTAGTGCATGATGGGAGTGATGGTAGAAACACACAGTAAAGGATGTTTAAAGAAAAAAAGTTTCACATTTGCACGAGTGTCGAAACATACAGGTTTATATTTTTCATCTTGCATTGTTGCACGCCCTAGTTTTGACCCTGATGTTACACCGTACATTCAAGTAACGTGACATAGCGGCGTCAAACAAGCAAGGAAAGCTGTGTCAGCGCCCGCTCATGTTTCAAAAGGCTTTTAATTCATTTTACAGCTCAATCGATTTCATCGACTGTCCCACGATGCATCGTTACATCCCTAATCTGGACCCCAAACTAATACAGCAGTAGCGGAGGCTGCCTTGCTCTCCATTTATTATATATTAGAAACTTTTGCCCACACCTACTACACAACATCTCAGTATTTAAATACTGCCAACTCAACTTAACTGCCAACCATCGTCTATCCATGCGAATGCCTAATAGCAACTAGAACACTGCTTCATCACAATGAACCATTCAGACTACATGTGTTAAGAGACTTTAAACATTTTTAAGTAGTCGTCCTTATAAGGCACATATTCCAATGTTTTCTTTTTGTGTCTTAGTTATCCAGACCAGTCAGTCCATAAAGCCTTCCAGGGCAGGAGGTGTCAAAATGCATGAGGAGATTGGGAGGTTTCACATTACACATGTAAAAATATCCCAGACCACACAGCGCTGATTTAATTAGAGAGCATAGAGCCTGCAACTCCCTAAAGACAGTTCCCTTAAAAGATACGCTCCACTCTGATTAAAAGTCTGCTGAACGGGTTAAACCTCTCTCTTTTCATGAAGAAAAGAAGAAGACGTGATTCATATGAAAGACCTCAAACACTCCAAATAGAATTTTCATTGAACGCGCAAAGACTTTTCGAGACACTCCGCTGACCTGACGCAATTCACCAGGTCTCTCTCGGCAAACTCTCATGTATTTCCCTCGAGAGGAAATAAACCACACAGCTGATGACTGAAGCAATATTGCCTGTTATGTCCTACTGTGTCACAAATCATATCATCATTTCTGCTTTAGAGACGCTACAGCTGTGCTCCTTTAGCGGCGCAGGCTTCTTTGTCTGGAGAGTAAAGGACACAGAGAAATCCAGACGAGGGGGTCAACGTTAAGATGAACACTATTAATACACCTTGCTGCACGTTTGAGTAAGAGCTCACGATAACTCCTGAAGTTTGGCAGGGGGCTGTTGTGGGAGGCGGCTTTAGAAGGCTTTGATTAATGGCTAAAGGAATTAATCATTGAGAGAGATTCATGTCCTCGGTTTCTCTCAGCGCCTCTGAATGGCATAACTGTCTCCATCAATGTCACAGTGAGTCCGCGAGAGCCGTAGCAGAGTTAGATGCTTAACATCTACTTCAAAAAGAGAAATGAGACGACTGGACTAGTTCCGCGTACACAAGGAAAAAATTCTAATTCTCCTCAGGTATGCGTATGCCATTCAAATGACTGGAGTCACAGTTCTCATTCATAAAAACCTATTTTGTTGGCGGTTCAATACCCCAGATTAGGGCTGTAGGAAAATATTGAAATATCGAATATCGGGATATTATGTTTGGTGATACCGTATCGATTCTCAAAAACACAGTATCAATACGCAGACTACTGGCAGACAGTGAATCATTGTGTGTTGTGTTTAAACCACTGACCACTAAATGCTGTTATGCATTTTCAGCTCCACTCCAATATTAACAAGCAGCACAAGGGCGCAATGCTATTGTAAGTGTTGGCAAACCTGTTCATATAGTGGTGTGTTTTAATAGTAGGATCTGAAAAATCGCAGTATATCACTTTGCTTGCAATAATGTAGTGTGTGTATATTAATAAGGGCTGTGTATTGGCAAGAACCTGGCGATATAATACGTATCATGATACAGCGGTGACAATTCAATATATCACGATACTGCAAGCAAAGTGATATATTGCGATTTTTCAAATCCTACTACTAAAACACACCACTATATGAACAGGTGCCAATGTTTACAACAGCATTGCACCCTTGTGCTGCTTGTTAATGTTGGAGTGGAGCTGAAAATGGATTACAAAACTGCCATCTAGTGGTCAGAGGTTTCAACACAACACATGTTGAGTCACTGTCTGTCAGGAATCTGTGTATCGATACTATGTTTTTGAGAATCGATACAGTATCACCAAACATAATATCCTAATGTATATATATATAGCGAGATATTGAATCGTGACCGCTGTATCACGATACGTATCAGAAACCCATTGCTTGCCAAAGAATCTTTGTAGACATGCATCTTGAAACCGTCTCACAAACCACACCCAGGCCTATAATAAGGTAATACAACACCAGGGCTGGAATTTATGAAGCAGGGCTGATTTAACATCTGCAGTCCTAATCCTGATGTGGTCTGTGAACAAACTGAGTGGCCGCCCACCGTTTTTTAACGTTTATAGTTTAGAGTGAGTCACACTGTGTCCTAAACCACATCATCAAGTCTGTGCCACCTTAACGAACACCTGGAAAGCAATCAATTCCGCTCAGTTCCATTACAGCCAGTTGCACTGAGCGCTCAATTCCTTGATTGGGTTTAATCACATTCTGTCGCACCTAGCCTTCGCTCGCACCTCTTGTTTGGGAGCTGTGGTGGTCTACTTCAGACAACAGAATAAAAGATCCTATCAAACTTTCGTTGCTATGCTAACGGAAGCCGGACATACGAAGAGGCTCACAGCAGATACATATCTGACAATACCTGCACTAGAGAAGAATTCATGGTAACCCTTAAAGAAACCTTCTCTACAGCTTTCTTTAGCTTTCCTTATTCAGCAGAAATCCTTCAAAATGAACCACTGCAAGCCTTAAAAGTACGTTCCCAGCAGTAACGTTACAGTGCAGCTTCTTTTTTCATACACACACACACACAAGTCATATCTGAACCACATCAGAAGCGAACAGTGAACCTCCAAAGCCCAGACGAAAGCAGCCACTAGGGTTAAGAGTTGGCGAGTCTGGAGCACAAGTTCAGCTACAGGACCAGCACATCCTCTCTTGCTTGTCTCTGGCGCCACTGGACACAACCAACTCCCACGGTTTCTGTTTGAACGTCTCAGATGTAGCCGACACGCAGACATAACGGCATTGTTATCCAAAGACTCAACACTTCAAACGTCCATAGCGCACTAAGGACTGCATGGAGTCTTCCCTGAGCCCAAGAACACCACTCTCAGCCCACTTTACTGGAAACCCAAATCAGCTGAGAAGGCTTTGGGACCGCAGTGTGGGAAACTTGACCGAGGTGTCCCCACAGAAAAGCAAAGCAAAGCAATTATCATCTTTTCATGGTCAGCGCTGTCTGCAGGTCCAGCTTACAGATAATGTATTTTTCAATTTGAATTATGAAACCATAATCAAACCGTGCTACATTTAAACGCATTAGAAGTAGAGCTGTGTGTTGGCAATACGTATCGTGATGCAGCCGTCGCTAATCAATATATTGAGATATTGCAAGCCAAGTGATATTTAGAAATTTTTGAAATCCTATCATTAAGACACACCACTGTATGAACATGTTTGTTAAGGTTTACAACAGCATTGCATCCTTGTGCTGCTTGTTAATGTTGCAGTGGAGCTAAAAATGGATTACAACACTGCCATCTAGTGGTCAGTGGTTTAAACACAACACACAGTGAGTCACTGTCTGCCAGGAATCTGTGTATCGATACTGTGTTTGAGAATCGATACAGTATCACAAATCATAATATCCCGATATTCAATATTTCAATATTTTCTTACACCCCTAATTAGAAGTCATACCTCGCACTATAGGTCTGCCTCTTCAAACCTACATTCCGCCCAGTCTCACTAAAAATCAACATCTACCCCACTCCTTCCCACAACGAAGGCGTTTCAGCCTGCTCCCAACTACAGTCCCGTACGAGGGTCCACGACGTCCATTATTTGACACGCCCTACTCACAAGACTGAACTGTGGTGTATTCACAACTATTTATTGGTGATTTATCTGTTTTTTCCTTTTTGTTAATCTTGCATATCAATTATTGAGTATCTACCATCATTACATATACATTTATTAAGTCACACGATTATTCTGCTGTCCCACTCGCACATGTGCTGGACTGGTTAACCCCCCGCTCTCTTACAATGACATTGGAATTTAGTGATATACCAGAGGCACAGCAATACATGCAATGAAATGTAGAAGCACAGACGTTACAGGATCACAGCCCCAGGAGAAATCTCAGGTAATGCCCACATCCACCCAGACCGGCAGCAGCGCTACGTCCATCTCTATGCTAAACATCAGCGGCTCCCATTCTCCCATTCAACCTTCTCCTCTGGTACATATTCATGACTCTCCGAGATCAATGAGGTGACAGGAAGACTGATCGCTTCGGAGATTAACACGAGGACGTTTTCCGAGCTGACTGAAAACAGAACATTGTTTGCTCTGACTGGTCATAGTGCCTGTCCAGCTTTCTTAGAGCAGACGAAACAAAGCCCAGGTTTAATACAGCTCAACTGACGGTTTAAAGAAAAGAGAATACAAGCCAATGAAAGGAGAGGTAATGGTCGAGGTAATGCCTGAGATGCATTTTCATACAGAATAGTCTTAACAATACGCACAAACGATAAGTACTGGAACTGACAGTTTTAGGACAATAGAAGTTTTAAAAGATCTTCTCACTGCAAATACTTCATAGCACTAAGCACTGTTCTGGCATGGTCATATATATATATATATATATATATATATATATATATACATACATACATACATACATACATACACACACACACATACACACACACGAGGAAAACACAGGGCCATTCTAGACTTAATGTATTAAAAGGTACCTTAAACATACATGACCTGTAGCCTACACGCCTCACACACAAGAAACTGGACAGTTTGTGGACTATATACTTAGTTAGAGAGTCGTTTGAGAAGCAGCTCTGTGTGTTTAAATCTCCCGCGGTATCGAGAACAGTCTTAGGTTCTACACTGGACGATAAAGAAACGGTTACCAATGAGACTTTTCAACTGACACTACTGAAAGAAACATGTTACACGTGTTAATAATCTTAAAATAATCTGCTAAGAGAAGATAAACAGGTAAACAGGTGCTGTCCTGCTGCTGTGTTGATGAAGCTCTATGGGATGTTTGAGCTTTAAGTGCTCGTGTATAGCAGCTGTACTGTTGTGATCATCTCCACTGTGCAGAGCTGACAGAGCACCACACTGTTGTGTTTCTGTGTGAAACACTCCCACAACTTTAGATGCACATGAGCGACTGTTTGTAGCTGCAGCTTGTGCCCCATGATTTTAGTAGGCGCCGCCACGTAATCGTCGTAATTTCTCCTCGCCCTAGCTAAAACTGAATGAACACAATATGTCATCATATTAAAATATGTCATCACACTCTTGTATCTAAAATACAGAAAGATTTGACACCACAGATTGAAAGCAACCCATGAAGATACTTCATCATGACACAGTTGTCTGTAGCGCCTGCTAGAGGTCCCCATTAAGCGTGCCGTTTTTTTAATTCATTGATTAAGTGTCCTCCGTAGTGGGCCGAGACAGCAGGAGTTAGCTCTGCCTCGGCTTCGCGCATTAAAGGGCTGGCAGGGTTGGCGGTCTTCTTCGTTGAGGAAATAATTACATCATTCTACTCACCACCGCTACCAACTCTGAAAGCAGAACTCTCAAGATAACCCTGCTGCCTTCATTAGTTTGGAAGAAAAAAAAAGAAAAAAAAAAGGAAAAAGAGGGGGGCGGGTAGAAAGCATGGTGCTCTGAGCACAGCATGGCTACATCCAGAAGCTTTGTTTTCATGACCCTTCACAAAGGGCTTGATCTCTCTGTCAAAATACGTCTCCTCTGTAACACACCAAAAGTGACATTTCCGAGGAACTCTGTTCTTCTAATAATAGTCTTGAGCTTGTATGATATTAGAAGCTCAGTGATGGGACCTAAAAAAGGAAGCTACGAGGGAGGGGGAAGGGTGGAGGAGGCTATGCCCGGGAGGAGCAGGATGAGGGAAGAAACCAGTATCCATTATTAATGGGAATCAACTGGGAGGGGAGATTGATCTAATGTGGTCTGATGGTAGAGGCTCTGCTCAATAACAACCTGGATTAGATTGTCTACCTTTTCTTATGGAGGGTTTTTCTCATTGTTCTGAAAGCCTTTTTGCTCCTCGCCCGGTTTTCGTTACTCTCTTACTATCATATCAGACATGGATGGCGGTGGGCCATATGGACGGTACACACAAAGACAGCTGAATTTGCATTTTCCGGTTTAATCCTACAGCCATGAAAATGAAGATGCAAATAAAGGTTCTTTGGTTCTTCGGTTCTTTGGTGCGATGCCATTGAGACAACGACTTTAGATTCACCAAAGATCGTTGGAACAAATAGAGTGGAAATAGAAGCAGCTTCATTATTTAGTATATTTCATTCTAAACCCATAAGGACAGCGTCCACTCTTTTAGGGAGTTTTCCACAAGATTTTGCAGTAGAGGTGGAAGAAAATATCAAAATATTGAAGTATAAAATATTGCAATATCAATATTCGTGATACTGTATCGATTCTCAAAAACACAGTATCGATACACAGATTCCTGGCAGACAATTAATTATTGTGTGTTATGTTTAAACCTCTGAACACTAGATGGTGTTGAAATAAATTAATTTTCAGCTCCACTCCAACATTAACAAGCAGCACAAGGGCGCATAGCTATTGTAAGCATTGGCAAACCTGTTCATATAGTGGTGTGTTTTAATAGTTAGATTTTAAATATTGCAGTATATCCTTTCACTGGCAATATCGCAATACATTGCAATATATTGAATCGTGACCGCTGTACCACGTCACGCATTGTATCGCCAGGTTGTTGCCAATACACAGCCCTAATTTGGATCGAGTCTGTGGGTCAGTGAGTCTTTTTATTTAGAAGAGCATTTGTATGGTCAGACACTGATGTTAGACGTGAGAACCTGGCTTGCAATCTCTGTTCTAGAAACATTCAAGAACCAAACTCACCCAACCAGCCTTTATGGAACTTGCTTTGTGCTCTGGTCAGTCATGCTGGAACAGAAAAGGCCGACCCAATTGTGTGTTCCCACAATGTTGGAAGCATACAATTGTCCACAATGGTCTGCTGAAGCATTAAGATTTCACTTTACTGGACCTGAGGGTCCTTAGCCCAACCACCCCACAGCGTTAACCCTCCTCCACCAAACACAATGCACAATGCAGTCAGGCAGTAGCGTTCTCCTGGTATTCACCAAACACAGACTCGCCCATCAGAGTACCAGATAGAGAAGACTGGTCCCTCACTTTAGAGAACACGTTTCCACGGCTCCGGAGTCCAGTGTATCTGAAACGTTGCCTGGTGTTTGGTGGCTTGCACGCGGCTGCTCGGCCAGGGAAACCCATGCCATGAAGCCGCCGGCACAGTTTTTGTGTTGATGTTAATGCCAGAGGAGGTTGGTAACTCAGTTATTGAGTCAGCAGAGTGTTGGCGACCATGCACCTCCGCACTCTGCGACCCCGCTCTGGAACTTTACATGATCTGCCCCTTTGAGGCTAAGCGGCTGTGATTGCCAAACGCTTCCACTTTTCAAAAACCCCACTCACAGCTGATTATGGAATATCTAGCAGGGAAGAAATTTCACAAGCTGACTTGTTGCAACCGTGGAATCCTATTACAGCATCGCCCTAGAATTCAGAGAGCCCTTTAGAACGACCCACTCTTTCACCTGAGTCGGTAAAGGAATAGCTAGGCGCTTGACTTTATACACCTGTGGTACTGGAACTGAGAGTGTGAGAATACTTTGGTCCATATAGTGCATCAGCTGATTTTTTAATTTATTCACAGATTATAATAAATACCTATAAAACGGCATGTTGGTTTTTGGGGTTTGGTGCACAAGATTGAGATAAACACTTATAAGCAGTGTGTCTATGAGATTTTAGCCATGTTAAGCAACGAGCTTATTCAAAGAAAATGCTATAATGTCTAGAATAACAGAAAAATTTAATAAATAAATAAATCACAGTCAAAAAAACGAGTTTCTACACAGTAGAATTCTTCACAGTAGTCACTGCTGCTAATGCAACACTGGGGGGTTGAAAATAGTTACAATTAGAGATGCACCGATACCACTTTTCCCTTACCGATACCAATAACGATACCAGCTATTCAGGTATCTGCCGATACAGAGTACCGATACCGGTACCAACTCTGACTTAAATGCTCGATATATTGCTATAAATCCTGATACTTTTAGTGTTCCACTTTTTATATGTTGTATTTTGTGCTAGCTAGCTTCTTTGTGCTTGCTTGGATGAAGTCGCTGTGTTTTTGAACATGGTTTCGCTTTAAATGCTTAATTTAATTTGATGTATTGAAGTCTTTGCTGACTGCGCGGACATGCTGTTGGCTTCAGTCAAGCGCCATTTAGTGGGGCGCCTGCGCGTCAATGAGCTTTGTGGTACTGACGCTCTCTATTGCCGATACTGACACTGAGTGTAAGTGCCAGTATCGGTATCAGTGCAACACAAGTAACAATGTTTAAAGCATTGACTGTTTAGTCTGATACATACCTGCGAGCAGGGTTCGACTCCCAGCTCAGGAGAGCTCATTATTCCTCTAATGTTACGCACTACGTTCCTGCCAATCTAATAACGTCACAAACCGGACTAATGTAACGCAATCTGATTGAGCCTTTATAGCGCATATATTGCGATAACACTAAATATAAGATTAATCTTGCCTTAATGGACAGCTGGAGACAATGGAGGAGCTATTGGCTCTCTGTGTGTGATGAGCGCTAGGCAAGCGATGGCGCCACCATGGCAAATGTAATACAATTAAACGACCTGAGCTTCGGGGTGGCTGACAGCAGATGATAAAGTGACAAGAGCACCGAGTTGATAAATGGAGGTGGACCAGAGAAGAGGAATAGGTGGAATATTGATCGCGCTGGATTCAGTCTGAGATCAGAGATGGGAGGCCCGAGACATGGATGATAAAACCGAGCGTATGCAAGCACAGCAGGCAGCAGTTTAAGATGTGCCCCCCGGGACAGCAGGGGACACAAACGACCCGCAAATGATCCCCCATTGGTCACGCCACATATTCAATCCCGGCTCCATCCCCCACCCTCCTTCACATAAACATGACATGCAATCCCGGCAAAAAAACAGCAAAGCGCTGATTGAGATTCAAAGACGAGAGCCGGACCCACAGGACCGACTTTCGAAAGCATCTCGGGGAACTTCCCCACCACGATACGTGCCAACGATCACTTGGCTACAATTATATTTGCGGTCGTGATTCTGAAGTAGAGTGCGGGCAGCCGCGATGATCGGAAAACCAAAACATGATCAGGCATCTTCTGATCCTCTGCCATTAACCGGAAGTGTAGGACCTCAAAAATCACATCTACTTGAGCATTTGTGAAGAGCAGCCGTCGGAGGGAAATGGAGGCGAAGCTGGAAATCACATTAAGGAAAGTTTACCTTGCGTAACTCAATTGCAAACATTGGTGAACCTCAACTTGAACGAGCTCCAGTGCTGTTTGAGAGTCCAAAATCAATTTGTGTATAACAGAGCAGAAGAAACAATTCCTCCTGTGTAATTTTAGTGATAGCTTTAATGATGGGGTTTTGAACTAAATTGCATTCTGAATGCTGGCCAGATGGAAGTACAAGTGCATGCACACTGCAGAAAACGCAAGCACAGAATGCACTCATGATGAGTTTCCTTTAAAAACCCTATCAATCTGCAGCCGCGCATCCGGCATGTCTAGCTATTTGCTGAACAAGCCTATCCTCAAACGCACATGCAAGACTGAGAGACACGTCACACGTGTGTTATAACACAGCTAGAATGAACTACATTGCACCTGGAACTGAAACATCAGCCCACACTCCTAAACACACACACACACACACACACACACACATTAGTAATAGCATATAGAAGACACTAAACCAGACACAACCACTAGTTTGGGTCCCAGTCTCAGCTGTGGTGGACAGAAACAAATATACCTGAGAATGTTTAGCTACTGGAGAGTCAAAGATAAAGGTGTCTCACAAGAGCACTGTGATCACACCTAAAGTCCATGTTTAAGATACTGCAAATGAAGATGGCTCCTGTACACGTTTACATTCTGGATGCAGGTTATAACAGGTTATAGCTGTGACATAGCGCTCATTGCTCACTTGCACGATCACATTTGCCGAAGTAGATCTGAGACATGACGCAAAAGTCACGAGTAACGGTTCTGTGGTTGATATAAGAAGAAGCCACAACTGCTGCTGTTAACGGAGCATGTGAACGTCCATGAAAACCTGTTAGCTTGGAACGCAGTTGGTTTACAACACCAAGTCTGGAGTGAACCCATTGCTTACACAGCCTTATAGCCATAAAACTGACCAGCTATCAATTAAACAAACAATACTATTAATAAAGAGACACAGAGGTAGTGCACTGCGTTGGTTATTTAAGAGGCTTTAGGTTCTGTAAATGCATTGAGGTAATAAGACACTAATGTGCTGACACTAAAAGAAAATGTACTTAGCATTACTTAAATACTTTGGTACTAGGACTGGGGGCAATGCGTCAGCATAGTTGATTAGCATAACATGCATCGATGTATCGCAAAGATGGCTGAGTCTACTGAAAGCATGGATTTATCCGGAGCGCAAGCTGCAGCTACAAACAATCGCTCATGTGTATCTAAAGTTGTGGGAGTGTTTCACACAGAAACACAACAGTGTGGTGCTCTGTCAGCTCTGCACAGTGGAGATGATCACAACTGTACAACTGCTATACACGAGACCTTGAAGCTCAAACATCCCGTAGAGCTTCATCAACACAGCAGCAGGACAGCACCTGTTTACCTGTTTATCTTATCTTAGCAGATTATTTTAAGATTATTAACATGTGTAACATGTTTCTTTCAGTAGTGTCAGTTGAAAAGTCTCATTGTTAACCGTTTCTTAATCGTCCAGTGTAGAACCTAAGACTGTTCTAGATACCGCAGGATATTTAAAACACACATAGCTGCTTCTCAAACGACTCTTTGCCAAAATATATAGTCCACAAACTGTCTGATTTCCTGTTTGTGAGGCGTGTAGACTACGTTTAGACCTTTAGTCTTTTTAACCATTTATAGATCACGTGCGTTTAAGATACACTTAATGGTGCTTCTGGTTACAAATCCATAACAAAATAATCGTTAGATTAATTAATTGATCGTTAGTTGCAGCCTTATCTGGTACTGAACCAAATTCACTTAGTATCTATGGAGTATCTATGCCTTCACTGGAGGAAAGGGGTTGTGTACTTTGTCCTCTGATTTCAGCCAAAGTTCAGCATAATCCTTTAAAAAAAAAAAAAATTTTTAAAAAAGCAGGTGTCAAATATATCCACATCCCTTTAATCAACAATGAAACTAGTCACTCTGACTTTCTAGTGAATTTGATCTAAATATGGAAAGAAGGGTAGTTCCCTCGCCGCTCCTCTGGTAGACCAGTCCCGAGACAATCTCTCCTTTCAATAAATGAGAAACATGGTCAGAGTCTCTCCAAGTCCTCCTCATTTCCTGCATTTATTAGCACCACTACTAAGGCCATTCATACTGGTGGAAGTGGAGGGGGGGCAGTATTTACTCAGTGTGGAGAGACATGGGGCCGTGGCTTACTAATGGCTTCCTGCATTTCACACAATTGTTTCCCCTCAGGAAGTCTTATCAATACACGCCTCTGCTGCACTGACCAAAAACCACAACGCACAAGTCACCCACTTTAATTAAATATGATTGAACCGGCTGAAATGCCACTTCCTCTCCAGCAAGCTAAACGGAAAGAAGGAACAGAGGACTGCTTTATAAAAAGATAAGTCAGTTTCTGATGGGAAAACAAGCCAACGACCCGAAACCATGAAGAAGTGTGAAAACCTGCGGAGGAATTTGCCGGCTTAATTGTGAAACAGTGGCTGGAAGTAATTCAGTGGAGGCTACAGATGGAGAATGTATGGCAAACGCAGTCTGTTGGATATAGAAGGACTTAAGAGTGAGCAAATGAAGGACGCATGGCAGGCTGCTTGAGAGTGTGTGCTGGAAGCCTCTGAGCTGAAGGCTGGCTGGCAGGGACAGACAGCGGCTCTCATTAGGAATTATTCAGCTCTGCAGCCAGCGTGCAGCTCAGGTACAGCCGCTGTGTACCTAAGGCTTTTCCCAAGCGGGGCACTTGAACCCCTGACCCGCTCTCTTTCAGGTAAGCAGTGCATAACACCAAACCTGGCCAAGAATCACTGGCCTGCCAGGCTAGGAATGTAGCAGCAGCCAGTCTATGGGGGTGGGCTATTGGGCCCCCTGAGCCAGCGTGAGGAAAGACATCTTCATCCGTCCAACGATAGCCTGTATTTGAAATCTCATGTCTTCTCCGAGCACGACTTATTAAAGCGACTGTTCAGACGTCAGTAAACGAATGCAAACACATGCATAACTGATGATCTCAGACACCAAGCGCAATTTTTATTTGAACAGAGATTCAATTTCTTTTCTTTTCTCTGAGAACACAATCATGCCATGAACACAATCAACCAATCACTGTGGTCACAAGGATTCATATGTTCTTTGATTTGTCACGGGGGTGCTGCATCTGAGGCAGTGAAACTTCACAAACTTCATTATACACAATGGAAAGAATACACCCATATATATATATATATATATATATATATATATATATATATATATATATATATATATATATATATATATATATAGGGGCTTTATATGGGGGGCTATATGCCATGGCAGGGCTACATGTAGTTATTAGTGCAAGCAGGTCATAAAACTGGTCTAAACTGGTTTATTACCATTTTTAACAAGCTCATATGCAACAGCATAATCTTTTAACAAAATTAACAGTAAATAAACAGAGTAAATCAAAAGAATATCCCCAATACTGCAATCATTACATTTAGACCCTTAATTTAAAAGAGAAATATATATATATCTATATAAATAAATATATATATATGTGTGTGTATATATATATATATATATATATATATGTGTGTGTATATATATATATATATATATATATATATATGTGTGTGTGTGTGTGTGTGTGTGTGTGTGTGTGTGTATATATATATATATATATATACACATACACACACACACATATTTAAGCACTCAACATAAGAGGGATGAATGTTAGAGTTTCTCAGTGTGTGAGGGGACTGGCTAATAAACTGCTTCATCACAGCAGAGATAAGATCAGCTGAGCGATGTCTTTCTTAATCATCTCTTTCATTTGTTTTTAAGCTGCGTTAGCAGTTCACGTCATTTTCATCTGGCAACAAACACAACAGACACTGTAAATATGCATGACAACATTTATTCAGTCACGCTGAGACATTCAGCTTTAAACAGCTTCACATCTCTCTGTCCACCAGGGATCAGTTCACCTGGGACGGATGTTAAAGCCAAGTATGAACAAAGCCTTAGATTAAAATTGCTTAACAGCTAGATGTGGTTTGAGGTGTTGCATGTCTTAACTGGCGGAGTATAAGATCACAGCTTCTGTGCAAAACTAAAGAAGCACCGAACCGTTTTGCTGACCGAACACGTTTAGGTTTAGAGGAAAACTGTACATGTGACACGCCACTTAATTACTGTTTTAATGACTCCAGCCCTCATTTGCTTATTTGTAAAGACGACGCACTGAATTATGCTGAGTCAGGAAGAAGAGCACGTATAAAAGGTTGTAAGGTTTTCTTATTCGCCTGGTTGTCTCTCGCTTGCTCGACAATGTCTCGATTTGTGGAGTAGTTGAGCTGTCTTTTGGTGGCTAATGCGATATGGTCAACTAAAATACTGTGTGTTCAAACTTTGTTGTGGAAAAGAAAAGGGTGACCAATTAAATCAGCCTGTATTATTATATAAGTAATCCCCATTAGGCCATGCAGTGGCTAACGGGTTTAGCTCTACCATCATTAGACTGATTTCACAGTCCTGGTGGATTAAGCCTAAAAGCCATTAATGATTGGCGCATTATAAGAAATACTGGCAGTCAGTACCATCTGGCCAATACTATCTGCCGATATCACTACCTACCAATAATATTGCCCATAAACTGTTTCTTTTTGGTCTGGATTTGTTCTCACAGTCTTCTGTTGACAAGGAAAGACCATTCACAACGCCACTTGGCAACTTCATACAAGATACTCTCATAGCGCTCCAATTATTTACAATAGGTCATGCGATAAAAAGTACATTGGCTTAACCCTCCTATTATTTAAACCTCTGACCAATAGTTGGCAGTGTTGTAATCCATTTTCAGCTCCACTCCAACATTAACAAGCAGCACAAGGGCGCAATGCTATTGTAAGCATTGACAAACCTGTTCACATAGTGGTGTGTTTTAATAGTAGAATTAGAAAAATCACAATACATCACTTTACTGGCAATATCGCGAGTATATCACGATATACTGAATCGTGACCGCTGTATCACGATATGTATTGTATCACCAGGATCTTGCCAATACACAGCCCTACCACTTTCTCTGAGGAAAAATGTTTATTAAAGAGTAGTTAGACCATACACCATATGTTCATATATGTCATCTTTCTAAATCTTCTGAGAGTTTATAAAGAAGTTTGATTGCTTGACTTGACCCTTGGCTTGTTTTTTATAAAGCATTTGAACAGGGCGTGTCAATTTGATATGGAACTTTACAAACATAGTTTTTTAAATATATCAGGAGGGTTAAGGCCATCGCACACTGGACAAATCGCACAACATCCAAAAACAGCAGGCCACACTGCATTTTTGTCATAGCTGCATTAAAATTAAAGCACAGAAAGCTAAAGTGGCGGGATGTCTTGAAATTCACACAGAGAAAGGCAACCAGACATTGGCTAATGCTAAGTTACTAGAGATGGAAGTATCAGTATTGGCCGATTTTTAATCAAAATATGTGATCGGCTGATATTTCACAAATTTAGATCCGATCCCGAGAGGCGGTCGATGGCGTTAAACAAATGAGCCTAATTTCTGTATTTCCAGCTAGCGTTTCATCCAGGAAGAGGAGAACCCCCTCCCTGCAATTCCTCTTTGAACCGCTAGGTGGACATACACACCCTTTCATTTTCCACAGACTGACTAAGGCTACATGCTCGTGAGGTAGAAAGCATGTTGTACGTCTGGCAGTGTTTCATCGTATGTGACGCAGACCAGATCTGACCGGTACGAACAGAACAGCAGCAGAAATCCAAGATCTACATTTAATGATTACAGATTGTCGTTTAAAATAAAAAAGTCTGCGTTTATTGACTGTAGTTTTTACTGCATTTATTTAATAAGCGTTCTTCGTTTTAAACTAAGGGTCTAAATGTAATGTTTGCAGTTTTGGGGATATTTGTTTGATTTACTTTATTTATTTACTGTTAATTTTGTTTAAAATATTATGCTGTTTCAAATGAGCTTCATATGAATAATAAACCAGTTTAGACCATGTTTCATGACTTGCTTGCGCTAGAAAACTACATGTAGCCCTGCCGTGGCGTATACCCCGCCCTCTATCGGTATCGGCTATCGGCTGATCACACTGAAAGCTGATCAGCGACCGGAATCAGCCTCAAAAACGCTGATCGGTCCATCTTTATAAGTTACCTTATAACGTTACTAGTTTAGCATTTTAGCACAAAAACAGCTCGTTGTTTAGATTTAGAAACCTGATGCCAAGCATGATGAGTAATGCTAACACACTTTTGCATTCAATTTATACAAGCAGAGTGTAAATATTAGTGTTCATAGCCCACATTCTACCGTACCTCCACTGTGCTGTGCTATGCAGCAGCCTTAAATAAACAGAATCTAATACTCCACACCAACACATCCGACTATTCCACCAAGTCTGGTAATCCAAAGTACATATTATCACACTGCAAATACAAATGCATGCTGTAGCCAATAGAATCTACTGAAGAAGCTCTGCTCTGAGCACATTCCCCGCTAGTTCCCGCTAATTATAACAGCAAGATTATCAGCTCTCATTTAAAGCACAAAGACATAAGCTTCAGGAAGTCAGGCTGAATAACTGTTTCTTTTAAAATCCTCAGCTATGCATACATGTGCGTGAGTTTGAGCCATCATCTGTGTGCGTGTGTGTGTGTGTGTGTGTGTGTGTGTGTGTGTGTGTGTGGCTCATCGCGGCCCCTCCGCCTGCCTTGCGGACACGCAAATTCATTAGGCTTATACAGTAACAGCTGGCCTCTCCTTAATGGCATCCCGCCTCATCAAAAACACGTCCCCCAGGGTTCATCAGACAAGTGTCCAAGGGTCCAGTGCTGGAATGCCAAGACCACTCTGTAGGTGATCATTCTGGCTTTGTTCTCTGCATCCATGCGGTGCAAAATCTAATTCATCACAGGTCAGGGGTCGAGGCTTGGGGGGTCAGATGCCGAGGAGCCAGCGGAGAGCACGAACAGCTGGTTTCCATCAGCCCTTTCGCTCACAGCCCCGACCAAAAGAAACTCTTCAGCTCTCATTGTGTACGCACAGCAGAAGCCTGACCTCGGCCCGCCACAGAGGCTGCACAAGCCCCCCCCATGGTCTCATAAAGATCAATGAATAATGTGCCTTTTTACATGGCTTTGAGGCCCTGTGTCATATATATCCATTAATAACCACCTTCATGCTGAAATGTCTACAGAAAGAGAAAAAAAGCTGAAACTTAAAGAACTTTGGGGAAAAAACGGACATGCCTTTTCTTGCAGCTACAGTATTCAAACGCAACACCGCAACTACACAAGCGTAGGTTACAGATTACACCAGTACTGGCTTCTCTACACTGGTTGCCTGTAAGCTATACAATAGATTTTTAAATTTTAATGCTTACTTAACAGGCTGCTCATAACGAGGCTCGAGTGAACCTCCACTGAGCTCTACATAGTGTGAGAACTTTAAGGTCTTCAGATCAAGGGTTATTAATTGTTATTCATAATAAACTTAAAATCAAAGGTGCTTTTGCAGTCTATGCCCCAGAATTATGGAATAATCTTCCTATTGATGTTAGACTTTCTAGTAGGGGTGTGCCATATCGCATCGTACACAATAATATCGCCAACATTTTTGAATATCGTGAACGATATCATACCCTAAAATATTGTGCCATATCACCCATCACTATTTTACTGTTTTTAGAAAAAGAAAAATTCACACTTTTCTCATTTCCCATTATATATCTACTAGAGACAGATTTCATCTGTCCAGTATCATTCACTTTACTTCAGTCCTGGATATATGGAGATATTTGGAGTGCATTATATAGTATCATGACATTCTGGATCATTGACTTCTATTACAATCTGATGAATTATTGTATTTTTTAATATCTCAGTTAGGGGTGTGCCATATCATATCGTATGCAATAATAACATTTAATTTTCATTTTGCTGCAGTAGTGTATTCTTGAAATATTTTTTTTATTCAATGTTTTGTCATATCGCCAAGAGTATCGTTATCACAAAAATACCATGAAATATTGTGATATTATTGTAGGGCCATATCACCCACCCCTACTTCCTATTGATGTTAGACTCAATCCAGGTTTTAAAGATTTATTTTTATTCGCTTGTTTTTCATCGATGTGCTTTGTAAATTAGTGTGTATCTGAGTATTAAATTGTGTGTGTTATTTATTTGAGTATATGATTATAATAATCTTAATTGCCTTGTATTGTATTTTATTTTATTTGTAAGCATTTTGTAAAACACTTTGTTACATATTTACTTACATATTAAATCACAGATTTTACAAATAATTACACACATTCTATTTGCATATCAGAATTTTCTGAATATTTCCCACTTCACTCAATCTCAAATGATGTCAAAAACCTGGCAAAACTATTATATGTGTGATTCATTCAAAGATTCTAATTTTATTTTTGGGGTCTACATTTTGGGGAATATATTTAAATGCTTCAATTTCCCCCAAAACACATTCATTTTTATCATATTATACATTTATTTTGTCTGTAATACTTAGTTAGGGCTCCTGTGGATTTAAGCCCCGCCTCCTGCTTAGCCCAGTGAGCTCCGACGGGTCAGCTCACCCTCTCTGTTCTGCCTGGTCAATCGCCAGAACAGCATCCTTCTACGAGTTCCACCCCAAAACCACTGTGGCTACTCTTACGGCGTCTGTTCTGCCATGAGTTTGAGCCAGAGTCTGATCCTGAAAGCCAGGTAGAGCATTTTGGTAGACCTGATCCCCCCCTTCACATGGTATTCTAGACCTGCTGGCAGGTCCAAACTGTAATGACAATTCTATACTCTAAATTACTCAACCGGGTTACACTGTAGATCAAGTGGTTACTCAGTAATACAACGCAGAATGCTACACACCTGAGATTTTAAGGGGTTAATCATGTGAGTGTGTAACAGCAAGCACTGGAATAACATACAAATAAATAATGTGGCTCCAAGGCTTTGATAACCACAACTCTCTTTTCTGTGAAATGTCTGAAAACCTCCCAAATAAATGAAGGCTGTTAGTGAAAATTACCAACAGCCCCAGGGGGGGAAAAAAAGAAAATAAACAATGATGCACTCGGCTAGGGCTCCAATTTTATTTAATATTACTCCGCAAACCTCTGTTGCATTTATTCCTAAGCAAGTGCCGCAAGACAAGAGAAATTCCATTACACAACAGCTGCGCATTAAAGAGGCTGTAATGTGCGGCCCCCACAGGCTCCCTGACCTCTAACAGCTCCTTCAGGATCTGCATCCAGGACCGTCACACACAAGAGCGCTTCTATCCACCTCAGCACTTTCAGAGAGCAGTTTCACCTTGGACACAGTCTAACGCCATGCTAACTGCCATCATGGCAGCATGACCACAACACAAAGCAGACCCTTTCAGAGAGAAGACCTGAACAAGACAATACAGACATACAGACAGACAGACAGACAGACAGACAGACAGACAGACAGACAGACAGACAGACAGACAGACAGACAGACAGCTCCTTGAAGACAGCAAGGAAGAAACGGAAATCTACTGACTGTAAATGAAGTTCTCCATCTCTGCATCCTCCTGAAATAAGTCATTTCCAGGATATTGGGCTTGCAAATTGGCAGCGTATGATGTGGACTGCGTCACCAGTAGGGGTGTACAAAAATATTGAAATATCAATATCGGGATATTTTGTTTGGTGATATTGTATCGATTCTCAAACACAAAGTATTGATACACAGATTTCTGGCAGACAGTGAATCATTGTGTGCTGTGTTTAAACCTCTGACCATTATTTTCAGCTCCACTCCAACATTAACAAGCAGCACAAGGGCGCAATGCTATTGTAGGCATTAACAAACCCTGTTCATATAGTGGTGTGTTTTAATAGTCGGATTTGAAAAATCGCTATATATGGCCTTGCTTGCAGTATCGCAATATATCGCAATATATTAAATCATGACTGCTGTATCACAATACCTATTGTATTGCCAGGTTCTTGCCAAAACACAGTCCTAGTCACCAGCTGCAATAATGTCCACGCTGTACTTTCTAAAAGTGTAAGCAATATGCTTATTTATATGTGATTCATTTTGTTACTGAACAGCCGCATGAAAAGAACTGCTGGTCAAATTACATGACATTCTAAGTGGAAATATGTGGACAGAAAGCACACAACTGCTTAATTTAACACAAAGACATGTAACACATGTGGTCTGTACAAAAAGAAATTTTATACATATATAAATTCAGGAAATAAATAGAAATAATAACCAAAATTTAATGAACCAGAATTTGACCAGGGGTTTATACAATTGTACACATCATTGGTATACTCAGTACTTCAATACACTGGATATGAAAATGATGAGCCGTTTGCAACAAGCCTGTAAACGACAAAACAACAACAATCAACGACTACACATGCTGTACAACAGCCGCTTATAACACATCTTATCCTATTTAATTCATTTAATGCTATTTTTATTTTTGCAAACTAGGGCAGCACCTGAATATGTGCCTATTCAGATATTTGGCATTATATATGGTTCTCGGGAGAAACATACACGACTCTAGCTTACAGTCCATAACTGCCCTGTGCTCTATTCAGGAAAGCCCACCACTTTACTCGTATTCAGGCGTATTCAGGCTATAAGTCCTTGTAATAAGGAAACTAAACCCTTAACATTTCTTCACTTTAAACAACTGAGCAGCAAGTTTTCCAAAGAGGATGTGTTACCTTGTATTTATTTAGAGAATCAACAAAATCAACAAATAATTTGGGGGGCACACATCGCACCTAGCAATAAGTCTGTGAGGTTGGTTTTGCTAAACAAGCATCCACAGAAAGCCAAACTGCTGAATGTCAATATTCATTGTGACAAACTGTGAATCAAATGTAAAGCAAATCAAACTTTTTTAACTGAATTCATTAAAAGAAGGGGGTGATTTAACGCTGCACGTAGCTTTCTGGCATGTTCGTTTCTCTCCTTAAATCCTCCAACTTAGCAAAGTCTGTTTGTGGAGCAGGAGAGTATGGCATGCCCTTTCTGGACCTTTGTGATAAAGCAGCTGCCAGCAGCAGCACAGCGGAGATCTTCACCACGTCTGGAGCTGCCAAGAGCCACAGGCTGAGTTCTGGCAGGATGGCAAGAGTGTTTAAGCACATTCACAATCCTTCCTCTGTGATGGGCCCAGCACCCAACAGCACATCAAGTGCTTTAAAATTTTTTCCCCATCTGAGCTAGGGGACGGGCCCCTGCAGCGTCCATCAAAAGCTTGCTAACACTGTGTGACTGAATGGGTACACTTAATTCATCTTCAATGATCTTAGCGCTTGGATGTGTTTGGTGAGCTGGTAGAGATGACACCGCTACATCTGACATGTTTAAAACAAGTGCTGTTGTTGTTGTTGATTTGGCATTCAATATTTGGGGTGTTCACCAGGTTCTCCGGGGGTCTTCGCAACTGAAGAACAGGGCAAAAGTATAGGGTCAGGGTATTATGCCCTATGTAATCATTAGGGCTGTGTATTGGCAAGAACTTGGCGATACTATAAGTATCGTGATACAACGGTCACAATTCAATATATCACTACCATTAAAACACACCACTATATGAACAGGTCTGCAAACGCTTAAAATACCATTGCGGTCTTGTGCTGCTTTTTGAGAATCGATACAGGATCCAATATTCAATATTTATTCAATATATATTCAATATTTTCTTACACCCCTAGTAATCATGTAACATTTGGAGAAGGTCACTCTAAATTACAGCACTTTAAAGTTCTCTCTGGACCTCGTAGGGCACATCCTGCTGTATCAATAGATTTCTAAAATCAAAGTATTTCCATCTCCTGTGGTTTTATTCATGACATCATCAGCTACTAGTCAACATCGACTCAATTTTGACCTCATAACTAATTCAACTAACTAATTCAAGTTTATTTATATAGCGCCCCTTACAAAGCAGCTTCAAGTTTGAAAACAGACCGTTACAACACATATACATATATACATATACACTACCGCTCAAAAGTTTGGGATCACAGTGAAATGTTCTTGTTTTCAATGGAGTATCTTCCTTCCTTAACACAACAATGGACTGACGGGTCTCTAAAGAAAGTTGTTTCTTTCTGGTCATTTTGAGTCGGTCAGCAAGCCATCAACTGCTGATGCTTCAGATACTAAACTAACCTAGAATGTTGTTCCCTTTTATACTCACTTATTAGTAGAATGTTTTTCAGCTGTGCATCACAATTGAGCAAGAGTGTCCTAACAACCAATTAGTCCAATAACATCCTTAACTTGGATTGGCGGCCGTAGCAGGATATTTAGACAGAGGACTGAGAATTGCTGATAATAGAACTATATGCAAAATAAGCCTCTATACAAAAATATGCTTTAATACAAACATTATTCTTTAAAAATCATCTGATACACTTACATTAAGTGTGAAATGGACAATATTGTTTGTGAATTGCATGAAATGAAATTCTAAAGTGATCCTAAACCTTTGAGTGGTAATGTATATACATACATTATATATATACACACACACACCCCATTGAGCAAGCCAGAGGCGACAGCGGCAATGAAAAACCGTATTTACAAAAGCTAAATAACAAAGAAAAGCTAAGAGAACATCTGTTTGAGGTCTGGATGGCAAAGCTTTAGAAGCTGCAGTGGTAGAGGCAGTCTTTGACTGAGTCTTCATGAAAAGTGGGAGTGAACTGAAACAGTCCCATCCTATCTCAATGCTGGTACATCTGGATGGCACAGTGATGTAACTGAGGGCGTTGCAGTTGGCACAAATGGACAGGAGAGCTGGGTAGTGATAGGTGAGGAGAAGGCCCTGATGGTCAGTCATCCAACAGCGTACTTTCATATCAGTTACAAGACGCTTGAACTCTGACTATTCGTAATATAAAAACTGTCAGGAATTACTCTCCATCCTAATCCTCTGGAGGACGGTCCTGTTTTTAGTTCACTCCTGAAGCTGGAAACGTTTAGGAGCAATCCATGTGGAAGATCACATTCACATCCAAACGTCAAAACAAACAACAAGCAGCTCTGAGGTAAGCCAAATTCACAATCTAGGTTACAGCATTTGCAAGCATTCACCTTAATAGCCTAGCAAGAAGGACCCCAAGACCAGTTCTTCCAGTGCTCATTCTAACAGGGGGCTAAGTATATGTTGATTACGTGCGGCCCAGTTGTTGCAGCGTCTGTGTAGAGAAGAAATCCTGAATGATACTCTGTCTGCCTTTCTGCAGGCTGGCTGCAGGAGCCTGTCACTTTGTCCCAAGATTAAGTACAGTTTGAAAAACAGGTCACAAAGAATGCTCTGCGCCCTGTTCATGACTGATGATCCAGGGGAAGAGAGGAAGATAGAGAGGAGTGAACAATACTAATTAATTTGGTGGGGGGGACGAGAGCTGCCAGGCTGCCCTTGTGTTGTCGGAAAAAGAGAAAGGCAGGAAAACATTCTACCAAACTGGGTCAGTGTTAAACGGGTTCAAATACCTGCTATTCTAACCGGACCTCGCAAATGCCTTTCAGCCGGCCCAACGTGCGAGCTGGACTCGCATGAAGCAAAAATAATTCTCGTCATCTGACGTTTTCCTCACCAGCTGTCAAGTCGGAATACGGAATCGTCTAGAACTTGTAACACAGATTTCTGGAAGACGTCCAAAAGAGAGAGACAGAAACAAGATGCTCTGCTGAAGAGGAGTCAGAATGCCAGAAGGCATACCGAAATCAAATTAAGATGATTTACAATTTGCCAGGCACTTATTATTCACTTAAATTCATAACTGGGCTATTTGCCAGCGGATCAGGCAGCACAATATGGTGCTTTTTATGGTGAGTTCGAGACGGTAAACTGTTGAAGATGTTTAAAACAAACCAACACTGTAACTTCTTCTTCAGCCACTTTACACAGACTACATTTACAGTTACATACAGAGTATCAGAACACAATCTGACATATCTGATAAAACTCCAGCAGCACTGCTGCGTCTGATCCACTCGTACCGCCACTCGTACCGTGCTGACAATGAGCCACCACCCAAATAATACCTCCCCTGTGGTGGTCCTGTGAGGGTCCTAATGATTAATGAACAGGGCAAACGGGGTAACAGTACACAGAGAATCAGATGGACTACAGTCTGTAACTGTAGAACTACGAAGTGCACCAACGTAGTAAGCAGAGCTGACAAACTAGACAATGAGTGTAGATACAAGGAGGTGAACCCAGTGAAGTGGTCAGTGGGTGTACAGGTAATGCTGGTAACAAGATTGAAACAAACACATGGATTGTCTTTGACCATCTTCAAATGTCTAAGCTTAATCCAGAAGGGCGACCAAATGCGAATATGCACTGCTGATAGCTTAGCACAAGCCTACTGCTGTTAGCTCATATGGGGTTTTTGTATATTGATGAGTAGGGGGTGTGCTATATATGTATCGTCTACGATAATATCTTAATTGCCGTGTTAACGAAGCGTGAGCTGACGTTATCCAGTACGCTACCGACTGTGAGACAAACAACAATCTAAACGTCTAGACTCCACGCGCTCACTGCTTCATGCTTTAGTACAGGAGTGTCCATACTGTGTGCTAGCATAAGCTTAAGCTAGCATAGCTGCCTAAATAACACACCTAAAGCTGAAAGTGAATGAACACACTGCACCAGGAGAAGAAACTAGGAGACGACCAGCCTCGTCTACAGTCTATCGCCTTAGATTTAACTCCTAGGTGAGGATCATCTGGAGCTGCTGGTCTAGATCTGAAAAGACTGACGCTGCCCAGAGTATGCAGTTTGCAGAAAGCAGCCGTTAAAGATCGCTTGACAGCTAACCTGTTCCATCATCTCCCAACAAACCACCACACAGAGTATGAGGAGTATGAAGAGAGTATGAGGAGTATAAAGAGAGTATGAGGAGTATGAAGAGAGTATGAGGAGTATGAAGAGAGTATGAGGAGTATGAAGAGAGTATGAGGAGTATGAAGAGAGTATGAGGAGTATGAAGAGAGTATGAGGAGTATGAAGAGAGTATGAGGAGTATGAAGAGAGTATGAGGAGTATGAAGAGAGTATGAGGAGTATGAAGAGAGTATGAGGAGTATAAACAGAGTATGAGGAGTATAAAGAGAGTATGAGGAGTATTATGAGGAGTATGAGGAGTATGAAGAGAGTATGAGGAGTATGAAGAGAGTATGAGGAGTATGAAGAGAGTATGAGGAGTATGAACAGAGTATGAGGAGTATGAACAGAGTATGAGGAGTATGAAGAGAGTATGAGGAGTATGAAGAGAGTATGAGGAGTATAAACAGCCTCGGAAGTGTGCTGTCCAAGACCAACCTAAACCAGCTAAGGTGTGTGACAAAACACACACTCAGCAAACTTCAGTCATTCATTAAAACAGAGCTTTCACTGGATGACGCAGGGATTGGCTCCAGCCACGTGAAGGGGGCACCAAGATACAATACAAAAAATACAAGACTTTTACAAACAGATCTTTAAATAATGCTAAATATCGTTTATTACCATTAAATATCGTTTATTGCCAAATTACAGAAAATATAGAGATATATATTTGTGTCAATATCGCACAACCTATTGGTGAGTTGTTTTTAACCACGGGTTATGGTCAAAACTGGAACAAAGCGAACGCCTGGCTTTTAGAGTCACTGTTCGCCAAAAACTTTGAACGATTGTTTTCAGCCAATCCGAAGCGCCCAACGTACACTGTAGTAAAACAGGATTCAATATTAACCAATATTAAACTGAACTAGAAAACAATATTGCCCTGTGTCTGCTATAAGTACTGCTGTAACTCCCACACCGCACTAGGGCACGCTACATTTGCCCAAGCTTTGATTAAGGAACATCTATTCCTCGTACAGTTTAAACATAAGGAAAGACTTGTTCGCCGCTGTAGCTCATCTCCAAAGAAGCAGCAAAAATGACCTAAATGTAGTTCAGGCTGGGCCTCGCTCCACCAAGCATGAGCTTTCACAGCTCACATGCACCATAATCCTCCCCAGCTGCCGAAAGCTGGCAGGGGACGCAGCAGCAGGAGTTCACCAACAGACTGAGTCTTACAATTAACATCTTCAGAGAACAGCAACGGCTCAGGGCCCTGTGGGGAGGGCCGAGTTCTAACCAGCAAACTAATCTTAAAATCACAAATCTCCCACCGATAAACGTGGCCCGTTTCCAGAGAATCGGGGCTTTTTTCCTCCGAATGACAGACATGCAGACCATGCAGCAGCTTCAGACCTTGCAGTGGGGATGTGCAACTGACCTCTGATCAGGCTGAGACCATCTAATCTCTTTTAAAAAAAGCTCCCACTCTCTGTAAGTAGCATCAAAGACTTAACTCCAAAAGGCTCCTGCTAGAAAGTCTTATCTGTTTAACCAGTTAATAATGTATAACCTAAAAGCAACTGTTAATATATCCCTCCTCAATCTACTCCTCCTGCTTGTGCTACTGACCGAGTCAGGAGGCTCCTCAGGCGGGTCTAGAAGAATTCAACTGGCCTGGTGTGCACATTAGACAAAGGCAAACTATCTTCAAAGGACCGGTCAATATGCCCGCTGACCTGAAAACAAAGTGGACACCTTCTGATTCAACGGACGGGTGACTGGGGGACGGCTATCCCTGCCGCAGCCACTCAGCCAAAGAGGCCTAAGTTAGTATGCAGCAGGGCTGCGTATTGGCAAGATCCTGGCGATACAATACGTATCGTGATACAGCGGTCATGATTCAATATATTGCGGTGATAAGTGATATTTTGTGATATTTCATATCATATACAATAATATCGCCAACATTTTTGAGTATCGTGAACGATATTATACCCTGAAATATCGTGCCATATCACCCATCACTAATTATAACATCAGGTACTACTTTTTACTGTTTTTAGCAAAAGAAAAATTCACACTTTTCTCATTTCTCATTATATTTCTACTAGAGACAGATTTTATCTGTCCAGTATCATTCATTTTACTTCAGTCCTGGATATATGGAGATATTTGGAGTGCATTATTTAGACATTCTGGATCATTGACTTCTGTTACAATCCGATGAAAATTTTTGTATTTTTTTTAATATCTCAGTTAGGGGTGTGCCATATCATATTGTATGCAGTAATAACATTTAATTTTCATTTTGTTGCAGTAGTGTATTTTTTTTTTAAATGTTTAGTCATATCACCAAGAGTATCGTTGTCACAAAAATACCATGAAATATCGAGATATTATTGTAGGGCCATATCGCCCACCCCTAAGCACTATATGAACAGGTTTGCCAACACCTACAATAGATTTGCACCCTTGTGCTGCTTGTTAATGTTGGAGTGGAGCTGAAAGTGGATTAAACACTAAAACATCTAGTGGTCAGAGGTTTAAACACAACACACAATGATTCACTGTCTGCCAGGAATCTGTATCGTTATTGTGTTTGAAAATCGATACAGTATCACTAAAGATAATATCCCCATATTCGATATTTCAATATCTTCTTACATCCTAGTATGCATGCTGCATTTTGTGCACTTATTTGTGGCACAACCGCATAACAGTTTTGATGGTTTCTATGGCTGGGTATCGCCACTGATTTCCCAGATCGATTTGATCCTGATTCACAAGGTCCCAATTCAATTCGTTTTCCGATTCGATTCAATTCAATATCGATTCATTTAGGGATATTTCAGTTACAATAATATGTTTGGTTTGAATATGAAAAGAGATTTTAAGAGAACTAATGTGGTAAATGCACAAGTAACACTCAACCAACCATTACTAAAAACATTAGTGTTTATATGTTTATATACTGTCATGGTTACTGAATCCAGAAGGGGGGGCTGGATTGCTAATTTTAAAGGTCGATCTCGGGTTTATACGAATCGATATTGGATTATTCAAATCAATTTGAATCGAAAAATCAATTTTTTAAACACACCCCTAATGGTTTCTCAGGTATCAGAGTTTTATTTCAACCGGTACACCTAAAGAAGCAGTACAGTGGCTATTAAAACAATGGAACTTACAGCTACTCACAAAACTCAAAACACAAAGCAAATAAATGCACAAAAGTATATTTCAACTCAGTGGCCTTTTGTTGTTGGTCTGAGAAAACTAAGCAAAACGAAAGTCACTCTGAACTGTATTCTGAAAGAGAACATGCTCACTCAGAAACAATCACAGTTGGTCTGATAGTAAAAACAGCATCAGGCTTCTGTGATAGAAACACTGTGCCACACAAAAAGCTCCAGTTTTACACGCCGAGCCACCGAATTATGACCGACATGGACATACCTGTGGCCTAACTACTCTGGAGACAGATTTTTAATGAGATTCAGCCGATGTCAAGGTAAGACGGGGTTAATGGGCAGTGCTGCTAAAGAGAAACTGAAGAAAAAAACCTGACAGATGGCCAAATGTTCAGTTCACCGCAAAATGTAAAGAATGCTGTTGTTTATCCATGAAGCCTGCTTGCGTGCGAGAACAGGAGGCTGTTGATTTTCGGCCGTATTGTGGAGCGAATCTGCACAAACTCAACTCCGACTCAGCTTTTTCCACAGCGTAGGCAAAAATTCTAAGGAGGAAAAGACATGTAGACAACTAATACATATCTCCTTTATCTCCTACCCCAAGAATGAAACATGATTCGTTTTCTGCCGGACAATCCCAACAGCCACGCTGGCAAAAATCACACAAAAACAACTCCGTCACATCGCCATCGGTTTCTATTCCGCTCGCAAGGCTTCATTTGCACATTAGGCAATTAGCCAAGGGCCTATTGTCCATCTAAATTAATAAAGCACATTGAAGGCTGGATCTCTCAGCTGGGGGTTATTGTGATGTCCGGCCTCCAGAAAGATTCAATTGCTGACAAAGCTGAATTTATTACTGTGATATTGATCTTCTTTGTTTCCTGACATTTGAAAACATACAGCTGTAACAGTCATGATGACTTACAATAATGGGCGTGACGCTGCGTAATGGATTGATGTAGACGCTAATCAACAAACGCGCTGAGGCAATATTAGCGCCTTGTTGCAAAGCGAGGTGGGGGGGGGGACACAATTAGCACTGAAGCTCAGATGGGCTAAGTATCTACTCTGACAGGCCAAGCTCACAGAGAGGTCAGAAGAGGAGCAAACCTTAGCCTTGACCACAGACCAGCCTGGGTAAATATTTGGTTCTATTAATTGAATCCTTTATAGAAAGTAAAAAAACAGAATCACAAGAAAGGAGTTTCCCCCACACAGGTAATCTATATAATTAATTATTATGTAATTATATATATATATATATATATATATATATATATATATATATATATATATATATATATATATATATATATATACACATATATATATATAAAATTACAAAAATCTGTAATGCAGATTACATAAACAAAACAGATAAACAGGCAACAACACATCACACCTTTTAATTAGATTTAGTGTCATGCATTAAGTGAAGTGTTGAATAAAAATCTTTATATATTTAGGTTTCTATTAGATTTTGAAAATCACTTTTATACTACTCAGCTGATTTGCGCCATATTTTCGCTTACAACACTGCTTAAGCTTGGGCATAAAGTCTTGACTAACTCTTTAGATAACTACAGTTAGTTTCAAACTATCCTTTCACCAAACATTAGAGCTGCGTATTGGCAAGAACCTGGCGATACAATACATATCGTGATACAGCTGTCACGATACAATATATTGTGATATTGCAAGCAAAGTGATATACTGCGATTTTTCACTATTAAAACACACCACTATATGAACAGGTTTGCCAGATAGGTCTGTTTTTTAAGTCATGTTTGTCTTATATTTTCCTTTTAAGCTTTGCTGGATGCATAGCACTCAGGTTTAATATCATATAAACAGTCTTTATGCTTTACTCTGGGCGAGCTCAATGGAATGCAGTCGCTGACGAAAACTACAATGTTAAAAACTTAGCTGTTAGAATGAAAAAAAAGTACAAATAAGCAGATATTGACTGTGTGTGTGTGTTCAGTCATGTTTAGTAGGGGTGTAAGAAAATATCAAAATATGAAATATTGTGATTTTATGTTTAGTGATACTGTATCGATTCTCAAAAACACAGTATCGATACACAGATTCCTGGCAGACAGTGAATCACGCTGTTGCCGTCTGTCACTTTAAGTTGCTCTGGATGAGGGCGCCGCCTTAACACCCCCTAAAAGTGTAAATGCAACACAGCCCGTCTGTAGTAATGATCCTACCAAAACTCAACACTAGTATGTTTTGTCCTTTCCAATATGAAGGAGTATCCAAGCCCCCAATAGCATTTCAGACACAACTTCCTTATCAGCTTCTCCACTAACGCTGGAGACAACCGTTCCAGAAAATCCCCAAGAATGCTGAGTGGTTGCAGACAGGGCTGTGAAAGTGTTTATGTAGTCCAGCACGTTATTTACGTAGTCCACAGGGAAACCATCAGCATGCGATTCACTCGCAGCAGGATTAAAAAGATAAGATGGAATGTAAATAGGATTTAACATAGCGGAGTTTAAAGGAAACAGCAATGAAACACTGGAAGAAACACCTCCACAAGCTCCAGGACCACTTTCTTCCTCCTGGGACAACGAAGGCAGCGATGCCCGGCTCGGGCAGCCTATCCTTCAAAAATACTGCTTGCGCTTCACATTTGTTTGTTTCAAAGACCTCAAAAATGTGTTTCGAATAAACAGATATTTTCAGAAGGGGACCCGACAATTAGTAATCTGAAACTTCTCTCTCGCTCGCTCGCTCTCCTCTCATTCCACATGTAGGTCCCAGTCCAATACTCTGGAAACAATCAAAACTCCCAAAGGAGCTCCCCGTTCCCCCTTAATCTCCTGGTTTTATTACTTACCCGACAGACTCTACCCATTCCACCCAGCCCCCCATGCGTCTCTTTTGTACTGATCTCCAGTAAAGCCTGTGATTTCTTCTTTTTCACCGCAGCGCTTTTCATGCAGAGGAGCGGCTTTCATCAGCTTCCTCACGCAAGACGGCCTAGTAGACTATGTTCATGGCTCTGCTGGCTTCAGACAAGACGTTTCGGCTGAACGAGGTTGACTGCTAGCTTGGTGGTCCGCTAGCAAATAATTATACACCTGAAGCAATATCAAAATGTCAATTAAGAAACCAAACTGCAGGCTTTTCTCCCGTCACCGTCCAGGTTAAAGCAAACTAAGCAACAGAAATGCTCACGTGACACAGCACGAGCCAGCTCCTTACAAGTTACTTCCCCAGGCCAAACATGTGTTTTGGGTTTGTTTTCATATAGATCTCAGTCATTCCTTTAAATCATCTGCCTCTTCTACCACATTCAAACAGTGAGACGTTTGACGTCATCATCGTCTTTGACTGCTCTCTTATTTTTCTTTTCTTTCAACACCCCCGTAAACATTCAGCAGTATCTCTGATAGCATAAGCCCAAACTTCACCCATTATAGCTACAATAACTCTGAGCTTTCTTGTTCAACGCGCATTAGATCACACTATATATAAAACATGGTGAAAGATAAAATGCACTCATGTTACAAGGCTCTGTATATAATATAAACATGGTCATTCAGAGTGGTTTGATGTGAAATGTGGTCTGAAATGTTCCAAATGCAAGAGTTCTTCACAGTTGTGGTGATGGGAACCAGACGTCTAAAGCACTCAATGCTTCTAAAAGCTACCACACACCACAGACACGTCACAGATATGCTGCCTGATGCCTGAGACACTGGCTCACGCTCACAAAGGATCTCCAAGTAAGTGTGCTGATCTAGGATCTGTTCCTGTCAGTAAGGTAATAATAAAAAAAGAGAGAAATCTGAACCCAGATCACACTCCTACGCTCTTTGTGGAGGTTTTCTGATAGTTGTGAAACAAGGCTTTGGCCTAAAACACAAACACGCATACATATAAACACACACATACACAAAAATATATATATATATATATATATATATATATATATATATATATATATATAAATATATATATATATATATATAGTGGAGATACCATTATGTATCATAATTTACCATGATTTTACAATTATTAACATATAAACACATCAAGAGACATCTGTTTATACAGTAAATACAATGGCTATAGTTGTGGAAAAAATCTGAGCCAGCATGTTTCTCTAAAAAAAAAAAAAAAAAATACACCACTTTACATCAAACCACTCTGAATTACTTCCCAGCGCTACATTTGTGCACACAATTAAAAAAAATATGAACACAATTCCCCCCAAAAAATCTGTGCTTTAACGTGTTATTCAGTCTTTTGGAGAAGTTTGGTGTAAAACACTCTGCTCTAGACAAACCTGTAGAATCTGGTCACAGCACTTGTGGAAAAGAACCACATCTTAAAGCTTCCATCTCTGAGAAGTTACTACTAGTAATGGAGAGATATATACTACTAAACGTTTTGGCTTAGAATTATATTTTAATTAGTTTATTCAAAACCATTCATTGAGGAGAGGTACATGCAAGTAAAAAAACATTTTATTATTTTTTTTTCAATAGTCATTTATAACTATTATATTTTACCATCAACATACCTCAAAATAGGCTTAGTGGTGGTTTTGGATAACAAAAAAAGGCTTTATTTGTGTTGTAGACCTGCACCGTAAACAAATCCGAGCCTGCACGTTTCTTCACACAACCATTTCCACATCAAACCACTCTGAATACATCTACTGACATCTCAACGCCTGAATTATCCAGAAATTTCGGTGGAGTTCCCCTTTAATAAACAGACAGCGGCAGTGTTACTCCATACCGGGGTCTCAACCTGCGGAGAAAGCGCTAACAGAGGTGTCTGTTCTTCACAAAGCAGAGCGGCACAAAGACAGCATCTGTGTGGAGACGGCTCCCATAACCTCTTCCAGGTGTACCTGAACCCAAACAAGCTCACTGCCTCAAATATATTCAATTAATTTAGTCCGAAAAATCTTCCAACTCTTTAAAAACGCAGGTCGAGCGCTGGACGCGTGAACACTACAGCTGAGCTGCTAACAGACGGAGCCGTTAAACCTGAAGAAAGACGTTGCTGAAGTTAGCCGCTTATTAGAATTCCCGGTTCCACCTTAAATGGTGTAGCAGTTCCACTCTGGAATTCGAATAATAAGCTATAAACTGAGGCGCCAGAACGTAACTGCTGCACCATTTAAGGTGGAACGGGGAGTCTGAATAAGAAGCTGCATGAGGGGCCAGAACGTAACTGCTACACCATTTACATTTAAGGTGGAACGGGGAGTCCGTATAAGAAGCTATAAACTGAGGGGCCAGAACGTAACCGCTGCACTATTTAAGGTGGAACGAGGAGTCCGTATACAAAGCTATAAACTGAGCCGCCAGAAAGTAACCGCTGCACTATTTAAGGTGGAACGGGGAGTCCGTATAAGAAGCTATAAACTGAGCCGCCAGAAAGTAACCGCTGCACTATTTAAGGTGGAACGAGGAGTCCGTATAAGAAGCTATAAACTGAGCCGCCAGAACGTAACTGCTGCACCATTTAAGGTGGAACGGGGAGTCCGTATAAGAAGCTACAAACTGAGCCGCCAGAACGTAACTGCTGCACCATTTAAGGTGGAACGGGGAGTCCGTATAAGAAGTTAACTTCAGAATACAAGCATTTGAGCTTTCTCAACAAACTGATAGCGACTCTGACTTTTACGGTAACCCCGGTAACAGAGAACGTTGAGCCAGTCACGGTTGTTTCTTAAGTGACAAAAATATTAGCTAGCATATGGAACACAGATAGTGAGCCCACCACGAACTTTTAACTGGGTCTGAAGCAAAAACCACCAGCAAATTGGAGCTAATCCACAGGACACCAGCACAACCCGTGCTAGCCTAACAGCTGACCGCCGGAGCCTTAAGTTACTGCAAGAGTTCGAGCTAATAAGAAATCACAGCCCTGTTGCTAACTGTTAGCTCTCCGCCGCTCGCTTTGCTTTCAGTTGTGAGGTGAGGTGCAGCTTTACTGGGTACAAAGTTGCCTTTAGTTCGCAAAGTCCGCGTCAAAACACGCTTCTCACTTACCTTTTTCAGCATGCGAAGCCGTAAAGGTGAGGCAGAGGAGAGAGAGGAGCAGCCGGGCTCCCCGCTCGGCCATCACTTTGCAAACAAAAATAGAAAAAAAGACGTTTTTGTGGCGACACGTTCAGAAGAGCTCTCCGGGAGTGAGTGGGTTTAAATTCCTCTCTTTCAGCCTCCACCGCCGCCACCACGATCAGCAGCTCAGCCCAACAGCTTCCCAAACCATCCGGAACCAGCTCCTTCTCGAAGTTGCCCGACGACACATGGATCTTCGGCCGGCGTGGACAAGGCAAGCGAGCCGAGGGAGAACTGCTCGCCGAAACTTGGCAAAGGCGGCGGAGCGGAGCAAATCACATCAATCCATACTCGCACTTTTTACTCAAACACTGAGCGACACCGAAGGAGAAGCGGAGATAACTGCATAACGGCTTTCGACGCTGGCACAAAGTGGAGAATCCCAAAGTCAGGACGGCTGAAAATATATATTTATATCTATTTTTTTCCAGGACCAACGTGAGCCAGACCCCCAGGCTGAGCACAACTGAGCAGAGCAGAGCGCAACAGCAGCGTGTGGAAGGGGCAGGAATTCCCTGGAAAACCCGGACTGGAGCAGAAGGTGGACTCGGAGTGACACAGCGTGCCTTTCCAGGCTGATTCAAAACTGTGGACTGGCCGTCTGTGGTGCGTTTCATGCCTACTTCCTCGTTCCTACCACCTAAGTCCTTCTTTTGTACATGCGGTATGTGCATAGGTAGACTAACGTTAGGTCATGTTTAAATCTCCAGCCCAAATTTATGGCGTATCCAGATTGTAATTAGATTGATGGATGGTGTGAAATGCGATTCCTATCAGACTATTATGGATGCAGCTCAGTCTGGACTGATTTCAGATTTCTGTGGTTTAGTTCATACTGACCTAAACGTGATTTTGGCATATTCAATAATCAGATATTTAGATTGATTTTGATAGTCTGAATTCTATTTGGCCAATCATAACCAAGTTTTATTTGGAGGTGGTTTGAAATGCAAATCCAATCAGACTTTTATAGCTGTGTCTCAGTCTGGATGTTCTGGCCGCGCAAATCTGGTCTAAATCAATTTTTGGCAATTTTTCCAAATTGATTTTAAAAGTCCAGACAACAAAAAGCACAAAACACACACACACATAGATAGATAGATATATAGATAGATAGATAGATAGATAGATAGATAGATAGATAGAGATAGATACTTTATTGATCCCGAAGGAAATTTAGCAGCCAGTAGCAGTTACACAGTACAAAACAAAGTACAGAACACAGTACAAAAAACAATAAAGTATATAAAGAAGAATAAAGAACTCCAATAGTAAAAAAGGATATATACAAGAACATATAAATACAAACTATACACCCTGACCGTAGGTAAAAAGGTAGTGCAGTAATAAATTAGGTAATGTGCAAGATAAAAACGGATATCAGCAGATACATGACAGTACTGGGATATTTATTAAAAAAAATTAATAAATGTGCAAAGATTGTATTTAAGTAAATCTTAAATAGTGTTAAATACTGTCCAGGAGTGCAAATGTGCAGGATGTACAGCAAAGTGTCAAATTGTGTGTGTGTGTGTGTGTGTATATATATATATAATGTGCAAATCAGAGTTAAACTGAATTAATTAATCAGACTTTTCTGGATGCATCTGGACGTTCTGGCCACTCAAATCAGATTTCTATGGTTATGCTCTCAAACTGCCGGTCTAAATACATTTTTGGCATATTCAAACATCAGGTATCCTCATTCCACAAAAACTACAACATTTCTGGATGCGTCTGGATGTTCTGGCCACTCAATCGGATTTTAAAGCCTCATTTGTACCACGAGAAACAACAACAATGTCAAATCCAGAGTGGAGAAGAACTCACCTGAACTGAGCATTACATGACTGTTTAACATTTAGAGCACCACTTGGGAGTGGAAGCCATGAGCTGCAGTCTATTCCACAAGGTCTCTAAGCAGTACTGTTATATTCCCAACAACACCAAACACGGAGTCTCCGTTCAGAGAAATTCAGTCAATGAACATCTTCACTTACAACGTCCTGCAGCATCATGACCAAACATGCATCTTCAAGAAAAGGAAGATGCAATGACAGATGGGTAGACTTTACTCTAGCTTCCTGTGAAGTCATAAGGTGTTGTTCACTACTGCTTTTGCAGATCAAAATTCCCTTAACTGAACGATTTCACTCCCTAAGGTTTGAACTCACCCTTAAAATGTCTGAAGACCCCGTGCGGTACACTCTGCAGGGAACTGATGTAATGACTTACACAGTGCACTATATAGGCACCACAGAGCGAGCTGAGATTCAACCATCATTGGTGCTGCGAGGGACTTAAAAGGTGGCTGAACATTGTCCTTGTTTCTGACACTGTAACTGATAACTACTTTATGGGGGCAGCATATCAAAATGCATGTGTATTGTATAGCAATATAGGAACCAGCACCATTTTATTTACAATCCAAAACTGTAATAAAACAGGAATCAGACGTCTGGTTTGTATGGATTATTAATAGCCATTCACAATGCACTTCAATGCTGTTTATCTCAGCTGAAGCATTGTAGTGCAAACTGATAATGAGAGATGCCATATGGACCCCACTGCAGGTCTTGTATTCTGATATTTTCTGTTATTGGTTCATTTTGCAGCTTGCTTTGGCTGCCTTACGCTCTGCCTACACACTTATCGTGATAAGTCTTTGTTTAGAATGAATCATAGGCTATTTCCTATATGATCGTACTGATTGATATTTTGCAGCATTGTTTGAACACGTAAGCTTAATTGATGCTCCATGTCACATCTGCACTCACAGCCTCATACTATATACAAACGTTTGATACAATTATGCAAATAAAGTCATTCACAGTGGTTTTGTTGTGGAATGATCTATTCTAGAGTAACAGTACATCAGAAGTGTTCACAGTGGTGGTGATAGGAACCAGATGTCTGATTCCTGAGAATCTTAATAATAGTAAATAAAAAGTTGCTGGTTCTCATCAGCAGTTTCTTTACATTTTCACATCAGACCACTCTGAATGATTAGTTAAGGATTAATAATAGACTATTAAGTTTACTTATATCAAAGCACAATTCCTCATTCACTTATTTCACCAGCCTCTTTATTCAGGCTATTTGATTCGCTCTGTGTCCTCCGGAACGTGAGCGCATTCATATATTGTGCATGTAATGATATCTAACTGAAAGAGACGGGTAATCTATTTTTATTTAAAATCCATATCAAAGATGTCCTCTAAACGTGTTATTTGATGGCCACTGGCAGGGACAGGGGTCAGCCTTTTCCTTTCTCAGGCAGTGTAATCATTTAGGAGCCCCATCTACTGGTAAAAGTGCAAACTACCACTGACTCACTGAACTGGTCCTGCTCTGATTCAGGATCTTAAGCTGAAAGTCAGTTGTTGACAATTCTCTGAGTTCAAGATTTTACACAAGCCCATATTTAACGCCTTCATTTCTCAGTCATGTGGATGTTGTGAGTCTTTCAGAGTGCTTTGATAAGAAATGGTGCATTGTAGAGGAACCTGCAGCCTGTGATGGTGAACCACAAGTCACAAAGTCTGCAAAACAAAATTGAAAGTTTGATTTACTAGCAATACATTTTAGTTTTAGTTTAGTTTAGTTTTAGTACACAATACAGATTCGGTTAGACTATCAAGATGGCACCAGTGTATTTGTCAGCTTGCCGTCTCTCTCGCTCTCTACCTACTTTGTGTTTAGTTGTGTTGTGATTGTTACTGCTGTATGATTGGGCTCTTGGTGCTCCAATATCACTTGTTTATGATTATCAAACCCTACTCAAGCTCAGTGGTGTAGGGGTTAGCACTGTCGCCACACAGCAAGACGACCTGGGTTCGATCCCAGGTCCGGGCCATTCTCTGTGGAGTGTGCATGTTCTCCCCGGGCTTGAGTGGGTTTCCTCCTGCAGTCCAAACACATGCAGTCAGGTTGATTGCTCACTCTAAATTGTCTGCAGGTGTGAGTGTTGGGCATGCAATGGACTGGCGAACTGTCCATGGTTGTACCCCACCTTCGCCCAATGACACTGGGATTGGCTCCAGCCCCCCTGTGACCCTGATTAGTGGGAGTAAAGCAGCAGATGATGGATGGATGATGGAAACGCTACTCAACATTCAGACCTATGTGGAAGGAACTGGAATTCGGAGCGTGCGAGTAGCTTTCACATTTTCTTTGGGTTCTGTTTTGCATACATCTCCACTGTGAACAGGTTTTAAAAACATATATATATATATCAGACTAAACATTGATCTCCATATTATCATAAAACAACTTTTCAGCCTCAGGCAGTGTATTAATAACCAGTTTGTGTAATAACTGTTTGTAAGAGGGCTTTTAGACGTCCGGTAAGTTTCTCTAAAAGAAATGAAAAATATATGCCATTCCTTTATAAAATCTGAAACTTGATGATGATGACTGTTTATGTGATGTCACCTGATTATTGTTTTGCTAATAAAGATGGACTGAAGTGTATTCAGCATTGCACAGCTGTTGAATACCAATTCAAGATTGGCTACAGTCCATGAAATGTCTAAATGTCTAATCAATATTCCTTCAGTACTCCTGTACTCTGGTCTGTTTTGGGATTTCATGTTTTTATAGCTGCGTCAGCAGATATTCTTGCTCTTATGTTTTATGCATGAATGCTGATGAGGTTAACCACCCTTAAGACGTTTCTCAAAAATGGGGAACTCAAATGTTATTCTATATTTTTCGAGTGATGTTTCTGGAAAGTTTTGGCCATACCTGAAAAATAAAATGAAAAACTATATTAAATGTCAGTGAGCTTCGGGGTCCAAGCCTCTACGCCTCTGGCTAAGACCCTCAACATTCATTTAACATGCTGAATTGTGTTCCTTGCTGTTTGAATAGGTATGCAAAGATACCTGTTCAAATTTGATGCTAGTGGACCAGTTTTAGCTAACGTTTGCACCACTGGTAAAAATTAAACCGATGCTTTGCAGATCCCGTTGATATTGGCTATGATTTTATAGGGCGTTTCTTGCTAAAACCCAGATCTCTGCGCTGTCCAGCTAAGACAAAGATAGATATTTAGTTAATCAGCCCTTTTTTTGGCCAACATGCCTGGCAACCAAAACATGAAGATGTGGGTTCGCCTTAATAAACCCCTATCTGATATCAAAACCATTGAATTAAGGCCAAAGTTACTGAGGTTAGCGAGGTCCAAACCTTGTCTTCATGTGTTTAAGAATTGTAACTTACCCATTTCCTCTTCTCTTTATTGTTGCAAGGTAGGTAGCACGGAGTGGCAGAATGTCTAGCTATTCTACCAGAGCCTCAGCAAAGTGGACTTATATAGGACTTATATAACATCTTAGGCCTCAGCTAACATGCAGTACAGGCTTGGACACGGACGTGAAGGTTAATAGCTCACACTGTCAACAACAATCAGTTTTAACCTGGCCAGAAGTACAATACAGGAAAGCCAATCAGAAAAGAGCTTATAGACATACTCAAGTCTACAATTCATTAGGTCCACTTTTAACATTTATGTGTTTTTGTGTTAAAAATAAATTTTTGTTAAAAAAACATACACTACCAGTCAAACTTTTTAGTACACTACCAGTCAAACTTTTTAGTACACTACCAGTCAAACTTTTTAGTACACTACCAGCCAAACGTTTTAGATACACTACCAGCCAAACGTTTTAGATACACTACCAGCCAAACGTTTTAGATACACTACCAGTCAAACGTTTTAGTAACACTACCAGCCAAACGTTTTAGATACACTACCAGTCAAACGTTTTAGATACACTACCAGCCAAACGTTTTAGATACACTACCAGTCAAACGTTTTAGTAACACTACCAGTCAAACTTTTTAGATACACTACCAGTCAAACGTTTTAGTAACACTACCAGCCAAACGTTTTAGATACACTACCAGTCAAACGTTTTAGTAACACTACCAGTCAAACTTTTTAGATACACTACCAGTCAAACTTTTTAGTACACTACCAGACAAACGTTTTAGTAACACTACCAGCCAAACGTTTTAGATACACTACCAGACAAACGTTTTAGTAACACTACCAGCCAAACGTTTTAGATACACTACCAGCCAAACGTTTTAGATACACTACCAGCCAAACGTTTTAGATCACTACCAGCCAAACGCTTTAGTAACACTACCAGTCAAACGTTTTAGATACACTACCAGACAAATGTTTTAGATACACTACCAGCCAAACGCTTTAGTAACACTACCAGACAAACGTTTTAGATACACTACCAGTCAAACGTTTTAGTACACTACCAGACAAACGTTTTAGATACACTACCAGACAAACGTTTTAGTACACTACCAGCCAAACGTTTTAGATCACTACCAGACAAACGTTTTAGTACACTACCAGCCAAACGTTTTAGATCACTACCAGACAAACGTTTTAGATACACTACCAGCCAAACGTTTTAGATACACTATCAGTCAAACGTTTTAGATCACTACCAGACAAACGTTTTAGATCACTACCAGACAAACGTTTTAGATACACTACCAGTCAAACGTTTTAGATCACTACCAGACAAACGTTTTAGATACACTACCAGACAAACGTTTTAGATACACTACCAGCCAAACGTTTTAGATCACTACCAGTCAAACGTTTTAGATCACTACCAGTCAAACGTTTTAGATACACTACCAGTCAAACGTTTTAGTAACACTACCAGTCAAACGTTTTAGATCACTACCAGACAAACGTTTTAGATACACTACCAGCCAAACGTTTTAGATCACTACCAGTCAAACGTTTTAGATCACTACCAGTCAAACGTTTTAGATACACTACCAGTCAAACGTTTTAGATACACTACCAGCCAAACGTTTTAGATCACTACCAGCCAAACGTTTTAGATCACTACCAACCAAACGTTTTAGATACACTACCAGCCAAACGTTTTAGTACACTACCAGCCAAACGTTTTAGTACACTACCAGACAAACGTTTTAGATACACTACCAGCCAAACGTTTTAGATACACTACCAGCCAAACGTTTTAGATATACTACCAGTCAAACGTTTTAGATCACTACCAGACAAACGTTTAGTTCACTACCAGCCAAACGTTTTAGATACACTACCAGTCAAACGTTTTAGATATACTACCAGTCAAACGTTTTAGATACACTACCAGTCAAACGTTTAGTTCACTACCAGTCAAACGTTTTAGTACACTACCAGTCAAACGTTTTAGTACACTACCAGCCAAACGTTTTAGATACACTACCAGACAAACGTTTTAGATATACTACCAGTCAAACGTTTTAGATACACTACCAGTCAAACGTTTAGTAACACTACCAGTCAAACGTTTTAGTACACTACCAGTCAAACGTTTTAGATACACTACCAGTCAAACGTTTTAGTAACACTACCAGTCAAACGTTTTAGATACACTACCAGTCAAACGTTTTAGATCACTACCAGTCAAACGTTTTAGTAACACTACCAGTCAAACGTTTTAGATACACTACCAGCCAAACGTTTTAGATCACTACCAGCCAAACGTTTTAGATCACTACCAGCCAAACGTTTTAGATACACTACCAGCCAAACGTTTTAGATACACTACCAGCCAAACGTTTTAGATCACTACCAGCTAAACGTTTTAGTACACTACCAGTTTTAGAACTGTTTTAAAACTTTTGACTAGCAGTGTACTAAAACGTTTGAGTGGTAGTGTAAAATGAGTAAGCTTTGTTCTGATTGGCTGCCCTGTGTTGTGCCTTATTCAAAATGCAGCCCTGGTTGGCTGTAACACTCCTTGTAACCTCAGTGTGAATGGACAGACAGATCTAAACTACCATAGGCTGAATAAAAGGACACATGTATATGAGTTGGTTTTTGTGACATCACAGAAACATAAAAGGGTCATTTCTGCATATGGATCGTGTGGACTGGGCAGTGAATGGTATGCTGTGAAATCTTAAGCCAGTTCATTTATTAATTCAAACCTTTATAAAAATCAAAGAGAATTTTTTTTCCATATCTGTCATTTCAATTTAGAACAGCCTCTAAACAGGTTAACGAAACATGCCACAAGGCCACAGTGTTCATGCAAGTATGATTTATAAGTGGTTTTGGTACATAAATCCATATACACGTCATAACAGGCCCTTTAATTAATAACAACATGTTACGGCTCCACACCAATTACAGGTTTCTCCTAGAAGCATGCAAGCAAGCCAATCACTATTTAGGAAGCTTTATTTAAGACATCAGGGATAAGAAGATTCCGGCATCTCTCGAGACAACACAACGGCAGATCGACAAATCGTCCTCCACTGAGACGAGGTTGGGGTTGATCAGCTGAGCGGTGGAACAGGTGGCCATTGTGGAGCCAGGAGCTCCAGGATCATCTCAGTATGCTCCCTCTCCATGGAGCAGAGCATGACTTGCATTCTGCACATAAAGCCTCTTTCATGGAGACGCGAGCCGGGGCCCCTAATAATGTCAGGCTGCTGCAAGCCGAGACGCTGATGGAGACCCTCATAATGCAGCACATCCGCAATTGAGAAAGTACGGAATGGCTGAGCAGTGTGGCCGCGCTGCTTATTTCCTCACTAGTGGCTGAAGGATTAAAGTACTTGGCAGCCGAAGCAGCCAGGATTATAGGGATCATTACTGCTTTAGAAAACACAGGCGGAATTAATCTGATCATGGTAAGCACCAAAAACCCTATTAATTTAAGCAAGATTATCTGGTCACGGATGAGGACATCATATGTCAGACGGACAACAACGTTTGTTCAGTGGCCAATATCCTGGCTGTCTGACTGATCGTCTGCTCCACTCCAGACTTTATTGATGGCAGTTGTCTTATCGCCACTGACATATCTAGAAATGGTGGCCGTCTCCATCTGTATTGATTGCTTCATCTACGTCTATCAAGGTTTTATTGTCTCTTTGTAGCAAACCGCAGGGCGAGCCTATGTCCAGCTCCTTGGATGTCTTAACTTCTGTCGTTGACAGTATGGTGGTACTTACCCCAGTGTGGTGGACAGTTCTAAAGCACATGGACATACATTGTCCCATAGTCTGATCATTGTGGGAGAATTTTCTAACACATACATTGACCATTATATTTATAATACACTTAAAGCATATATTATATTATTATATTATTCTCACAGATCTTCTACTTATGATAGGCGCCCTTCCTGTGGCTATCACACCATCTAACAGCGTTGGGAAGTGTCTGGAAGGATTAGGGGGTGATAGGGAGAGTCTGCTCCAGCCACAGATGCATCCACAGAAAGAGCATCAAATTTCTCCTACATATTGTGCTTATATGTAGGTGTAGCACATATAACAATGTGTGAGGCGGAGAACAAGGATTTGGATTGGAGCCCAGGTGAGGCCTACAGCCGATATTAAATGATCTCTCGTTTTGGAAATAAGGGAGGGTTTCACAATAAATAAGTGTGACATCTTTGGGGAGCCAACGTATTCCCAGTGGAGGGTTTGGAAACAATAGTGGTCTACAAAGCTGCAGTAAGGTGTATATTTGGAAATAATGGTGGTGATAAGTATGAAGTAATGAAGGAGGGGCTAGGTGAGATAAGGTTTCCCTCCTAGCCCCAAGAAAATGAAGAAATGTTTTCTGGAATAAAACAGTCCCTGTCGGCTACAACTCAAGATCATCGCTTGTATTATATTTTTACAGTGCATTAATTATTAATAAAGAGACCTACCCTTTGCCGCCAACCCTGGTTTTATTTTATATTTCAAGAGTTTTGTTTAAACTGCTAAAAGGTGAAGACAACATTCTCAGGGAAACAATGTGTTTTGCTTAGAGTTTAAGTCAAAATGAGTTCTTCTACAGGGACCTAGACATGGCATTTTTCTGCAAACTGCACTACACAGGCCCCATTTCACCAAGATGTTGACATAAAACCTATATTTTTGACCGAATGTAAACTCGCTGCTTATTGGTTTGAAAGTGGCGATACTATCTGGATGAAAACATGTCCTGTACGTTGATTGACGCATTGAGAGAGACTCGTTTTCTGTGATTGTTACGTTGTTGGTTTTGTGGAGATTATGCAGCTCCATCTACTTTTATTACTGCTGATGTGTGAGACCAGTTTTATTTGCACCATGGCTGTAAACTGAAGTCTAAACATGAATTTAACATTATATGATTTATTAATTAAATTATGAATTGTTATTCAGAATAGTTTAATAGCACGTAGAATCGCTTATGTAGTATATTAGTCCTTCATTCTTTTAACTCAGAGCAAAGAGAAAAAACGGGGGTGGCGGTTGGTAGGAGGTGTTAGATTCATAGGTCCCCACCAATGTCAAGAGCAAATCCACACCCCTGGCTAAAACCTCATTGTGATGGTAGGAGATGCGATCAGTATCATAGAGGTGGGCTTTTCTTTGTTCTGACATTTAGATCCCAAATTAAAGATTTTAAAGGCTCTTAACCGCCATGATAGACCTTAACCAAGCCAAGTTATTAGTTGATTGTAAAAGTATCTACAACCCCAAACCTCAGACTGAGACAGAACAGCCAGCTCCCTTTGCTCCATCAGTAAAGCACATACACGCACCAAGACACGTAATGCTACATGGGCACATTTTCTCAGCAGGCACACCTCCCCTAACACATCAGCAACTTTTCTACCTCACTGTCTTTACCTGCTGCTCACACAAGACTACAACCAAACACACACCCCGGTACACTGATCATTAACACTACTGTGGATTTAACTGTAGATGGCTGTAGAGTCGTTGGTTTCACTCATGGTTCGTATTACACACTTACAGACGTATCATAGAAACTTCATAGACTTCATTAACGTTCATGCTAAAAGATTAAATATGTGAATAATTAACATGGTGTTAATATATTTAACACAATTACATAGAAGTCAACAACTAAATATAGTATAAATTATTATGTGTATTTCAAATTTTCATATGAAAAACATGTCCTTCTCCATTTTTGTCGATTTTGAGTTTTCTACATCATTTGAACACACCAATGGTTGTTTACATTGTGTGAATATTTCATGATGAATGGACCAATAGAAGTGCTCCAAAACAGTGACTTACATTGAAAGTAAAGTAGGTCTTAGTTCTCTCCTGTAAAGTTGATATTTTGGAGATTTTTCATTGGACAGGGACGTTATCTACATCTGAAAGGACACTTTCATGCTACAGCACTCAGTCTGAGACATTAATTTCACTTTCTGCTTCCCAAGATCCATCAACTCTAGACTCACATCCCAGTTTCGGAGTTCCAATCTATCTCCTTTTCTCAGCGAGGAGCTTCTTGACAGCTACACATTCTTGCAGACCCCTAGCATTGAGTTGTCTTTTCACAGTGGATGGATGAAGGATGGAGTTTGAAGTTCTCCTCTCTGTCAAAGGTGAAAGCTTTCAAGGCGCAGTACCTGATCCTGGAGAATGACTGTTGATGTTTTCACTCAACAGTTAAACTAAAACAGGGGTCTTAAAGAGCAGCTCTTACAATCTGGTGCCTTGGTGTCTTGTTTGAATTCTCCCATTTCACCTTAAATAGTGAGACCACAGTGTAACCATAGCACCTACGCAGCATTTATGATGAAGCTGGCGAATGAAAAAGATGATCACTCACTGAGGATAAAACAGCTCTTCAGCCATACATGATCTAGGTTCTTCAGATCTTCTATTCTTTGGCTAGGTTTCTGACCCATCTCTCCTTCTTAACAATCCATGGAGTTCAACAAATAGCCCTGTAGCCCCTTCCATTCCCTGTCCTCAGCAGGAACATGGGCCATGAACGCCCCTTGTTACTGATTGGGTGGAAAACTGTTCTGTTGCTTAATTTGAGCCACGTTGTTTATTTTCCATTTGCAGAACCAGGACTGTATAACTAACACCACATTTTTTTCTAGCATGCACGTGGAATGGACAGCTAGTGGATCGCAAAGAGATATTCACTGAATTTCACAAAAACTGTATTGTATTAACATTGCTTATTGTATCTTTAAGTACTGTTCATCACACCGGACAGATTGGGGGATTAGCAGAATGATTTTTTTTCTGATGGACACTAACTACTAACTACTGCTAAAAAACTGGGATACACTTTTTAAGATTCCATCTGATTCCTTATAGTTGTAGATTAATTATTGACTGAACTGTATCTGATATCAGCTGTGGGGGAATTACCTGGAAATAGTCTGGATAGTTGCGTGAACTGTGCCTTCTTTGCAAAGGCCACATTTACACAGATATATAGGTTAACTCTGAAGAGACTGTGGAGAATAAAGACTTTACATTCTTTATTTATTAACATATATGTGTGTTTATATATATATATATATATATATATATATATATATAGTCGTTGTCCAATGAAAAACATATATTTTGAGTTTTGTACATCATTTGAACATGCCAATGGTAGTTTACATTGTTTGAAAATTTCATGATGAATGGACCAATAGAAATACTCCAAAATAGCTTGAAAAAAAAATTCTGGTTCCATTGACTTACATGGAAAGTAAAGAATACTTGTTTTTCATTGGACAGCGACGATATATATTATAATGCATGTAAAGTCTTTCTTCTCCACAGTCTCCTCAGAGTTGTGCATCAACTATATATCTGTATATATGTACCATTACACTAGTGGAAATACCCATAATCCTTTTGTCGGTTTGCAATATTAGGTCTGTTTTCATATGGAAAGGTCAAAATGTATCATCATCTACCTGTAATTGTAATTGACCTTACTTTGCTTTGGATTTGGTATTACCTAGGGCTGAAGCGTGTCTAGTCTGGCTCTTGTAATAGGTGGCCTTCACTAGAAGGTTGAAATGCAGGAAAGGCTACTTAAGAAAAGTAACAATGCACTGGCAAATCTTAGGAGCTGTTCACTGAGGTGATTCCGTATTTCAAGGAAATGTAATTTAACCCTCACTGGCTCACTGACCCTGGATCATCCACGTAATTCAGCAAAAGGACAATACAGGATGAAATTTGAGTTTGAAGTGATTTGCAGAAATTACATTTAGGAGATGCTGAAATGTGGTCTCAGCTAGGTTGCCTGTACCCCCTCCTCATCAGTGGGGCCATTCTAAGATGCCACAGTTGCTGCACTGTTCAAAATGACTTCAGACATGGTGATGAGAGCTTACTCTGGATGATGTATCGTTAGTTGTTTTGTTTTTTTGTCCAACCTTATTTGTTGTATTATTGATGACTGGTGCACTGAAGAAGACATTTGCTTTGACGTTTTGTGACAGTGCATCTTTGCTTTTGCATTAAACAGGCATTGTAGGTACTAAAAATACAAGTTAAAGTTGTCTTCCAGCTTGAAATAGATAAATAAACTCCTCCATCTGGGATTGGGTCCCAGCACGTTGCATGCAATTACACATTTCCACCAGAGAGGTCTCCAAATTCACAGTGGTTTAGATTGTGATAACAAAAACGGACCACTACTGTTTTCAACAGCTTCTTATTAAAGTCGTTGAGGTTCACTGTATGCCAATACAGTGTACTGAACTCTCCTGTTGACTAATCAAGAAGAACTATACATCCATCTATTATCTACGCTTTATCCTGCTAGTCGGGGAAACAGGGGGCGAGGGGCTGGAGCCAATCCCAGCGTCACCGGGGTACACCATGGACATGTGGCCAGTCCATCACATGACCAACACACGCACTCACACCTACAGGCAGTTTAGAATGAGCGATCAATCTAACATGCATGTGTTTGGACTGTGGGAGGAAACCGGAGTACCCGGAGGAGACCCACCAAAGCAAACTCGGGACGGGGAGTCGAACCCTGGATCGTCTTGCTGTGAGGTGACAGTGCTAACCACTACAAATCCAGTACTCCAATACTTAATCTAACATTTATGACTGCACCACCGTGGCGCCTTAAGAAGCACTAATGTCAATAAAATGCTTATGGATGGAATTTTTTACAGCCAATCAGCAATCTAGATTTTGGGACAAGCTCATACACATGCGCTCATACTGAAAATAGAAATTTGGTACTGAATTTTTTCATAGTACTGTACCATAAAAGCCATATCCAGCCCTACTTCACTTTCATGACTATCGTGACCAGTATGTCCATCAGGTGTCACCCTGCCTTAAGCCTCGCTGAGTTTTTCTTGGAAAACACTCTTCACTGTGCTCTGTTTCTCATTATTATTATGATTGCCATAAATTTCAATATCTCTAATTGCTGTAATAATAAGAGTGCAGAGGAACTTTGTAATGAAAAATCCGATGACAAAATGATATAGAAGTATTTCATCGACATTAAATCACAACAGATGGGGACGCCATCTGCAATCCTAAGACACAATGTTCTCTCGTTCAGTGGTTTTCTTTATTTATTAAACGAGTGCCATTGATGCAAGGCAACGTCACGAAGCGCACAGCCCTCCAACAGCAACAGGCAGAGATGTATGACCACAGGCTCACGTCTTCCGTTCCCCCTCAGCCCCTGAGCTTGTGGTTAAGAGCTTTCTTCCTGCCAGGAGGAGGTGGACTATTGCTGTTGGAATCACAGCGACCACTTGAAGGGATGCATTCATTCGGCACGGATGCCATCAACTCTCAAGGCTTACGAAACCAAGGGATATAAAAAAACAAATCCAATACTTACAGCACATGGTGGATGCCAGGCACTTTGAAACAAATCTTTTAATACAAATCAGGCCTAACAGTTCCAGAGTTATGAGAAAAGCCAACGCTATATCTTATTTATCCCCGTTCCTCCTCTCAGGGGACCACTGCTGTTTTATCCATGATAGGACATCACATACGTCCACAGGGGAGGGAGCCAGGGCGATGAAAACTCTGGTGTGCGACCACAGTGCTGCTCCACATTGGTTTCAGAGGCCACTGCCATATACTTCAAAAATAAAGTCCTAAACGGTCCTTGGCTCGGATGTATGGCTCTGGCTAAAAGAAAACCTTTAATAGGTATAGTTTAGAACCTGGAGGTTCTGCAAACCCTGATCCCTCTTTCACAACCCAAAAAGGCTAATTCTGTCCATTCTTGGAGATCTCTCAGATAAGATAATGAAGTTATTTTCTTTAGTAACATGGACGCAATATATTTGCACGAAAAACAAGAATCTCAGAAATGGCAGCTTTACATGAGAGACCAAAACCTGTTCTTAATTTTAATGGAAGTCAATGGAACCAGAATTTTTTAACCAAGCATTTCTATTGGTACATTCTTCATAACATTTTCACACAATGTAAACAACAGCTATCATGTTCAAATGATCCAGAAAACAAAAAAATTAACAAAAATTGAGATACATATTTTTTTTTATTAGACAGCGATGATATGTATAATTTACAAAACTGGAACTTAAATTATTTTTTTTTAAAGCGATTACAAGGAGATGGTTATACATTATGCCCCCCACTATAAATGAATAGCTGGATAAAATCCATGAGATATGTAATGGAGGGCTTATCTTTCTCTCTTAGTATGCAACAAGACAAATTTAACCAGATATGAAAAAGATATACCAATGAGTGTACATTCAACCAATAAGACCAGATTTCTATTCATCATTGCAAGGACAACAGGGTTTAATGATGTATTGCTTAGTGTACTATGTATATAAAACAAAACCTCTGTCCCTGTGTCCCTTTTTAAATTATTATTATTATTATTTACTTTATTTGTGTATTCTTTAGGTTTTTGTTCTCAGAAAACCAGGAAGAAGCCTTAATGTATTAATGTTTTCTTTTTATTGTTGTTTCAGATGTGATGTGAAAATGTAAAAAAGGTGGAATGTAAAGCTTTTCCTTCCCAAATAAACATAGAATTATATATATATATATTTTTATTTTCTTAGGTGACCAAGCATGTCAACATTTAAAAGTGGTTGTATTATATTTAAAAGCACGTCTGGCTAGGTCTGGCTGATATTTAATAATAATAAGCACAATTAAACAGTTAAACAGACCCTTCCAACCAATAAATGCAGTCTGCTGCAGCTTTGATCTGCTCTCTACTCCACTTTTAACTTATATCATTACGGTCTAATATAAAACATGTATCTCCATTTTATAGTTTTCTACATTATTTGAACACAACAGCTGCTGTTTACATTGTGTAAACATTTTATGATGAATGGGCCAATAGAAATGCTTCAAAATCACTTGGGGAAAAAGACCTGGTTGCATTGACATTACATTAAAAGTAAAGACTGTTTTTGGCCTCTCCTGTAAAGTTTCCATTTTGGAGATATTTGTTTTCCATTGGACAGTGACTATATGCTTTCTTACATTCACTTTTTTAATGAGCATCATTAATTAATAAATCACATACTATATAATACCAAGTAACCCAACATCCTTTTGAAAACTACTTCGTCTGCTATTATGACATTACTTACATTATTACTGCAAATGTTTCTTCTAGTGTAGATTTGTGGGAAGTTGAATCCCAACAGCGCTCCCTGCAACCCATATCTGACGCCACATCCACATACTTTACATATTAAAAAATAATTACACATTAAAAATCCAGCAGAACACTTAAAGGAACAGTATGTAATAATTTTAGCTTAAAATAACAACTTCAAAGTCATTTTTATGGTACACTGACTCGTAATAGGGAGAATGGAACACCTGAAACTCTGAGAACTCTGTAATGCATTATACAGCACCATGTCACCCCAACATCTATGGGTCTTCAGCCAGTTTGCTAACTCTGTATTTACAGTCTGGACATCACGGCAGATGCTGTGAATTGACGGAAGAAGTGAAGAAGAGGAAAAGAGAGAGTAAATCTCAGACTGGCTTCACTCGATAGAGAAAGCTGAAAGAGATTAAAGGATGCAGGAAAGTTATCAGTCTAACAGGAAGACAATGAAAATCTGGCAGCAGAGCGTACATCCCTGCCAATGTTGTTTATGAAAGATGGCGATTTGTGCTGTAACCTTATCTGCGTCGTCCCTGTTTGAGTTTGTAGAATTTCCAGATGCCAAAAGTTCATCTAGCCCAGGTCCTGTTTCAGATTCACATGCAAACAAATAAATTCATCTCACGGCTAAACGTTTGGCCAGTCTTTGCTGGTCTTGCACCCAATTAGCCTTGAAAGTTTAGAACTTCCCATAATACACTGCTGTAATATTACTCTACCTGGTGCGCTGGCATGGCTCTTTCCCTTCTGATGTTGTCTTTGCTGGTGATTTCCATTTGAATTATTTATACATAGAAACAACAGAAATGATGAGTCGGTGTGTATCCTTCAGCTCGTCAACAAATGCACACAGACTGCAGCCATGAAAGGCTGAAAGTTGTTGTAACAGTGAATTACACTCAGAAATTCACCAATTCTTGCATAAAGCTGCTTTAAACTGTACTTAAAATACAACCAACTGGACTCAGGAACCATACACAGAGACAGCAGGGAGACTACTCTACCGTAACCAAACAGCTGTTAAAGGTATTTAAATGTTGTTTTCCAAAGAAAAACATGTAACATTAATTTGTTCTATATCGTTTGAACATGATAGCTGCTCTTTGTATCCTGTGAAAGCTTTATGATGACTGGACCAATAGAAACACTCCAAAATCACTAGGAATAAGTCCTCTTTACATTGACTTACTGTCACGGGGCTGATTCATGGAGCAGACGAGGCGATGGAGGAAAGCAGGACGAACGGAGGGTTGGGCGCAAATGCAAGTGTTAACAAACCAGGGAACCACAGAAAACCAACCACACAGCAGAAAGGACAACAGAGGCAATATATACACAGGTTAAAAAGAGGGAACCAGAAACACCTGAGAACAATAGGCGGGGTCACGGATGGGCAACAGGTGAGAAGCGGAGACTAGAGGTGTGTCCAAAATCGTCTACTATTCAGTAGGTACTAGATTAGAGCCAGTAGGTGCTGCTCGAGCGGCAGACTAGTAGGCAGTTTCAGGAGGCGAGTTTTAGCAGCCACACAAGCTCGGACGCACTACATCCACCGTATTGCCAGCGTCCTGTGACGTAAGACGTCAGACCACCACCGTAAAAGTCCTGCTATTCATTTAAAAGCTCGTTTACTGATAGATTTAGACTTTTTGTGACACTGATCTGTGTTTTTGTTTGATTATGTATCAGACAGTGTCGAGCTGTAGCTCAGAGAAGATGAAACGGGAGGAATGTAATCATTGTTTACCTCAGCAGTAGCGTTAACTTCTGTAGCAGCAGTTCACTAGCCGTAGCTGCGTACACACAGCCGACGTTCTGCTTTTCACCGTTTCTTTCCTCCACTTTGAATTCATCCGCGGCTCCAGGTGAATCATGGGATAGCGCAGTGTGCTGTGTTCGCCTACATAAAAATAACTGCTGATTCAGTAGGTCATCCGGGTACCGTTCACCTACTACTCGATGCCTACTGAGTATTCAGACAAACTAGCCACGCTCGCCTACTGATTTCACTACTGAGTAGTAGACAAGTAGGTGATTTCGGATGCACTTTAGGAGCACATGACTGTTACGACCTGTCTAGGGGTTCGAGCACAGCCGTAACATAAATGATGAACGGAGACCAAATTAACAAGCAACATTGTATTGTTTTTAAATTACAATTAAAATTACAAGCGGCGGAGTGGCCCAAAGTAACCAATAAGGTCAAAACTCTGCATTACCTTTCACCAAAGTAAAGAAAAATAAGTACAACCTCCTTCCCTAACTCCCTAACTAACACAAAACAAGAGAAAAACAGATAATCCAAAGAAAAAGGCACCCACTTCTACACCCTGGTCTCCAATTAGATGAGAATGACAATTGTACTGGATAATTCAGGTACTTTATGTGCTAGAGATAGATAATATAAAATACAGACAAATCGCTAGATACAAACATGGTTACACTGCTACACTAAATAACAATACAAAGTACACCAATCTTAAGCTACAAATACAAAAAAACATTCGCCCCCAAGCCACCATGGAGGAAAGCCTCCCTGAAGACAACGGTCCTGGGGATTAAGTAGTCCAGCATGCAGGGCCGGCCAATCAGACGCTCAATCCACAGCCAATCACATCCACGGTAGGCAGGGCCCCTAACACAACTACATCCTAGGAATGTAACAATGACAAAACCAACAGAACCACATGACTAAGAACATAAATACATGCACATGGGACAGACAAGAAATGTAAACAAAGACAGACAGGCAGGAAAACAGGGCAGGACGCGACACTTACATTCAAAGTTAAGATGGCGTTTGGCCTGTCCTGTACAGGTACTGATTTGGGGAAACTGATTTTTCTTTGGACAGCAATGTGAAATGTGTATATTGTCGCTGTCCTAAGAAAAACATGCTTCTCCATTTTTGTAGATTGTTATTGTTATACGTTATTTGAACAGCTGTTGTTTACACTCTTTACACTCACACATCTCATTTTCAAAAATAGCTCCATCCATTAGAAGCTTCTTCAGGGAAGCAGAAGTGGTCACTCTATATAAGGATGTATTCATTTCCAGGTGATTTCCATGCCCTGTAAACTAGAGGAGTAGAACCAGGTGAGGGAAATCACCTAACTGTACTGGATACTCTTGGAGTGAAACTAAAGAACCCACTCCATATGGCATTAAAGTAAGAGTGAAAAGAGTAAAATGTAAAAAAGGGGATGTAGAGTGGAGGAGAGAGGAGCAGAACCCACTGACATTGCTACAAAATGATGCTTGCAATGTAAAAAGAAAAAATCCAAATACAGACTGATTGTATTGTATTGAACGCATTCAGCCCCATCACCATTAATACAACAGCAACTGAAACCACAACAGTATATAAACGGCACCTCAGATCAGCGCAGACAGATGATAAGACGTGTTTGTTATGGTGCAAAAATCTGTTCATGGATTAAACACAACAATCAGGTGCTCTATAGCTTCCGTTGTATGTCTGACCATATGGTGGCCCAGTTACATCTGATAAGAAACACTAGCCTCTTATCAGACACTAGGCTGCATCCTGTCCACACCGGGCATTAATATACGTTTAATATTCACACAGATTTACACTGTATGGCCAAAAGCATCATCGCTGTCCAATGAAAAATCTCCAAAACTGCAACACTACAGGAGAGAACAGAACTATACTTTACTTCCAGTGTAAGTCAATGGAAACAAAATTTTTTCCAAGCTGTTTTTGAGTATTTCTATTGGTCCATTCATCATGTAAATGTAATGTAAATGACCACTGGCATGTTTAAATGATATAGAAAACTTAAAAACTTAAAAAAGTTACAGTAACTTCCACTCTTCTGCTAAAGCTTTTCACAGGATTTTGAAATGTGTCTGTGGGACTTTGTGCCCGTTCTGTAAACAGAGCAGTTGTGAGGTCAGGCACAAATGCTGAGCCCCAAAGGTGTTTGATAGGTTGAGGTCAGGGCTCTGTGTAGGCCACTGGAGTTCTTTTACATGCATCCAACCTTACGTCTTTACAGGAAAGGGGCCTGTTGGCACAAAGTTGGATAACTTTCGGACTCAGAATAGTCAGCAATGTCTTTGCATGCTGTAGCATTAACAGCAAACCCTGAAAAACAGCCCCAGACCAGCATCCCTCCTCCATCTAGCTCTACTGCCACCACTATGCATTCTGGTATCTGCCAAGCATAGATTTGTCCATCAGACTGACGGGTAGTGAAGTGTGATAAGTACTTTCAAAGAGCATGTTTCTACTGCTGGTCCAGTGGTGGTGCTTTACATCACTCCAGTCAACAATTGGCATTGCACATACTGATCCTAGGCTGGTCTGCAGCTTCTCAGTCATGGAAGCCCATTTAATGAAGCTCTCTATGCACAACTTTTGTGCTAATGTTGCTTCCAGAGGTAGTCTGGAACTCTGTAATGAGCGATGCAACAGATCACAGGTGATTTTTATTATCATATTATTATAATTATTATCTTAGTTTTGCTGCTCAGCAATTGTTGTTCCTAGACATGTTTATTTCACAATAGATGATCCAGCAGAAATTTCATGAACAGCCTTGTGGCTAAAGTGGCATCCTATGATTATTCCTTGTCTAAAGTCAGTGAGCGGGTTTTAAATGCCTGTTAGTGTCAGGTGAAGGGGGTTCATGGAGCAGGTGAGACAAAGGCAGGGCAGATGGAAGGGTGGACGCAAACAGAAGTTTTAAACTAAATACTTTTAATAAACAAACAAAACACAAACAAAAAACAAAATACATAAACTAACATGAACAACACAGGCTAACGAGAGGGAACAGGTAACAGCTGGCTACAATAGGCGGGGCCACAGACGGTGACCAGGTGAAGGGCGGAGACAGGGAGCACATGCCTAAACAAAAAGAACCACATGGCTGACACATGACAGAAATATTAGCACATGGCTAAGACAGGGGGAGAAAACAGGACTAAGACAGAGAGAACGGGGCAGGGCGTGACAGTTAGCAACTCAATGCTTATGAGGAGTGTCCACATATTTTTGGCCATTTGAGTAATCGTGAAAATGCATTATGACCAGTATAAATGTAGTTTGGAGCAGGATATGTCTGGACTCATTGCCTTTGAGGATTGCACTCATTACTGTCCCATTACAGGCAGAATGATTGATATAGTGCTGATGACTTAAATTTAATATTTTAATACACAAAATCTTACAAAGTATGGTGACATTTATATTCTGTCCAATTAAATCTTTGATTCTAATACACAAAGTATATATATAAAAAATACTGTAATTTATATTCTGTCCATTACTTAATTTTGATTATAATACACAAAATATATATAAAAAATTACTGTACTTTATATTCTGTCCATTACTTAAATCTTTGATTCTAATACACAAAATATATATAAAAAATTACTGTAATTACTGTAGGTATTATCAAGAAATCCATTAAGAAGCCATTAATAGTGGTGGTGCTTTAATAGTGGTAATTTAATAGTGATTGTTACAACATCACTATTAAATAAAGTTGTTTTATGGTATTATCTGTTGGCAGCTTTACCAAATTCTATGGAGTTCTAAGCAGATGTAATGGAAAGTATATAGAATTCTAGAATGTTGTGACAACGTACTGACAACATTACCACTACATCATCACAATGTCGTCAGATAACATCGTCACCACTTTTCTGAAGAATTACATTTCAATTAACGTTGTGGGCACCAAAACAGTATGATGTCACAACGTAACTGTGTTTGCAGGGTATCAATCTGAGGGGGATCCTCTGTCTATGCTAACAAACAGAAGCTAAGAACAATTTGGCAAATCTCGCTGTTATATATTTTAAATTATAAGAAATGTACGAGCACTAACAGCAGTTTAGAGTAAGAGATTGATCTAACATGCATGTGTTTGGACTGATTTAGTAACAGTAGTATCATTCATTAAAATAACTCTGAACCTCCTCAACCTGGATGGTCATATAAAGTTAATGCTTTTCCACTATAACCATTTCTTGTTTGACAGTTCAGAAGCTGTAAATGATGATTTAATGAAAAAAGACTGTCCCATTACAGGCAGAATGATTAATGTAGTGCTGATGACTTGAATTTATTATTTTAATACACAAGATTTTTATTTTATAGGGTCATTTATATTCTGTCCATTACTTAAATTTGTGGTTCTAATACACAATATATATATATATATAAATACTGTAATTTATATTCTGTCCATTACTTACATTTTTGATTGTAATACATACAATTTATATAAAAATGACTGTAATTTATATTCTCTTCATTACTTGAATTTATGATTCTAGTACACAACATATTACAAACATTTTTGTCATTTATATTCTCTCCATTGCAAGCAGCTATGGTCACATGTCGTCCAGCAAGCTTATCATGTTATTATGAAGAAATCCATTAGGAAGTCATTGCTGCTTTTCCCTTTGCTTTCCAGAAGCTCAACAAGAACTTTTTTTCTTTTTACAAAGTGCATTTAAAGTTCAAATCACACTCCGGAGCTACAGAGGGAGGCTGCCTGTTGTCAAGAACAGTTAGCTTCTGAGGAAACACTGTGTTTGAGGGACTACAGACGAAAGCCTCACGGACATTTAACGTCTGCTCTTATGGCTAGCCTGAGTAGTCCACCGCCGACTGGGTAATACCAGATTGGATTACAGGGAAAATGCCCACAGTTGGCAATGAGCCCCCCTGGGCCTGCTGTTGGCTACTCCTGTGAGGCATGTGATTCGAAAAGTAGCCTCGTTTTCTTTCAAGAAGTTTGGCTTTTTGTTTTTCTGTTTTTTCAGAAGCCTGCCTTATACGTTAGCCACCGCGCTCAATATGCCATGAGGTGCAAGCACTAATTCAAAAGCATTAGAAAGAAAGAAGAAACAATGAATGGAGGAGAACAACAAGACAACAATGTCTGAAGTGCGTAATAAATCATGAAGGAAAAAGAGTGCACAACTGAAAAAGCTCTCAGAGCTAGCAGGAGGACCTTAGAAAGGTCTGCGCGCCAGATGTGAAGCTAATTCAGTGGGAGAGCGACTATGCAAACTAACAGAAGACATGGTGGAAGTCACATCATACAGGGAGATGAATTTCTTGCCAGTAAAGATATTTACAGTTTCATTATTCCTCAGAGCGATGGAACGTTCCAGATGGTAGATTTTGCGGATGGTATACATTAGCGCATGGGGTGATATCAAAGCATGGCTAAACTACAAAACCTCACCAGCAGGAGAGAAAATTGCTTTGTTCATGTCTGACAACTAAATTTAGATTTGGAACATGTTGTGGTCGGTCTAAAGTTGTGGTCACCAGCCCTGGTTCTGGAGATTGGCCTCCCTGCCGAGTCTGGTTCAAACCACAATCTGATAAAGCTGTTCCAGCTAAAAGTCCTTGATGCATTAATGTTGATGCAGGTTGAAGCTACACTCTGCACGAAGCACTGGTGATCACTCTGTTAAAAATAAGCTATTGATAAGCTGATCACCAGCAAAACCAATATATGATGTGTTTTGATGCTGGTATGCTGGTCCACGAGAATGACTATACCAGGCCCAGCCAACACACTCGGCAAGAGCTATGTGGGCAGAGTGTGGTCCAGTGCCCAGCTTAACCAGCATATTCCAACATAGACCAGTGTAAAATAAACTAAATCAGAATAATTGTAAACATAGAGATGGGCTATATTTCCTGGTGGATAACTAGCATACCTGCATTCAGTCAGAGTGCTAGCAGCTCAATTGATATCACATTTTACAATAAATACAAACATAAAGGCAAAATCTTGTTGTTTTTAAGGCTGTAATTGCAAATGTACCGAAAAATGGATTTTACTGATTAGTTTTCCATTTTACAGCTTTTAAAATTAAGTACAGCTGCTACCTAGCAAACACATGACATGGCTACAACGTTGTCAAAAGGTGGTGCTTTAATGTTTATGTAATGTTTACGTCTGAACAAGATTGTTACAACATCACTATTAAATAACGTTTTAATTAACGTTGTGACAATGTTGTGGGCACCAAAACAGTATGAGGTCACAACGTAACTGTGTTTGCAGGGTATCAACCTGAGGGGGATCTTCTGTCTATGCTAACAAACAGAAGCTAACAACAATTTAGCAAATCTTGCTGTTATATATTTTAAATTATAAGAAATGTACGAGACTAACAGCAATTTAGAGTGACTGATAAACCTAACATGCATGTGTTTGGACTGTGGGACGAAACCAGTGTACCAGGAGGAAAACCACTCAAGCACGGGGAGAACATGTACACTCCACACAGAACAGTGGTTAGCACTGTGAGGCGACAGTGCTAACCACTACATCGCCATGCCACCAGTTACAGTAGTATCATTCATTAAAATAACTCTGAACCTCATATAAAGTAGATGCTTGTCCAGTATAACAGTTTCTTGTTTGCACTTCTGAAGCTATAAATGATGATTTAAGGAAAAAAGAATTAAGAGAAATGGCTCAAGTCTCATATAAGTTCTGTCCCATTGGCTAAGAGCTGATATCCGTCGCGGAGCTTTGCTATGGAAATGAGCAGAGGCCGGCCAAGCAAACATCCAGGCAATGAATGCATGAGCAACGAAGTGTTATCTCTCACTCAGATTACTTAGGCATGAATGTACACAGTGGCCGTCTCCAACTGAGCCAGTCTTGTGATAAATTGAGCTAATGGATATTTGCAAATGTCTACTCATTCACTCGTCCATCTCGGTCCACTTTACACAGAACTTCATGACTTTCTGTTGACCTTTAAGATTTTTGCTTTCCATTAAAACATGTCCGGCATTAATGGATCTAGCTCACTGTCGGACATTCTTTTAGTATCAGAGCAAGAATTCAAAATCTTTTAATTCAGAATCAAACATTAAATGAGAATAATCAGCACTCATCCACACAACTCAGGACAACATTTAGTACTAACAGTGAGTTATTTGTTCAGTTAAAAAATGTGGTACACATGTTCAGCTTGTGTAGAGAAGTTAATGTGGTATTACAGTTTAAAACAGGAGATTACTGTGTTATGTTTCCGGATATGCAGTGTTCTGTAGTACAGCATCATTTCCTTCAGTCTCATTGGTTTACAGTGTTCATCAGTGTTCTACCACTACATTACCCAGCATGCACAACACAAACATGCAATAACTGGAAAGCTCTGCAAAAAGCACATTGGCGTAGGAACCGGGGGGGATGGGGGGACGTCTCCCACCCAAAATTAAACCATAGAAAAGAACTGTTAAAATACACTTTATTTTAAATGTGCGTTTTGGCATCGTTCGCAATTCACACGCTGTATTTGTTGTTAGTAACGGGCTCTGGTTGTTAGGTGGTCCTTCAAGTTGTTAAGGCTTGTGTTGAAATGCCTGTTCAGAAATGCCTGTTCATGGAGATGCCTGTTCACAGAGGTCAGTGATGAAAGCAATGACTAGCAACGATGACCATATATACTATAATGATTTGTCTTTAGTATAATGAGTTGTTATGGTAACAGACCAGGAGGGTTTAAAATAAATTAATTAATTTATAAATAAATAAAAGGACTCTATCGTTAGAAGGGCTTTTAGTAGTGCAGTATTGTAAAGTTCCAGGTGGTGGTGTTTGGGACACAGCCTTACTGTCTAACATTTATGATAGTCTTCAACATACATTATTTTATATGCCTTTATTGTTTAGTTTGTAAAGTGAGCTTTAATTTGATTTATCTAATAATAAATAGAAGTACACGTGTAGTGTTGTATTTTGTTTTTTTATTTATAATTTACTGTAATTCCACAAATGTTGTTCTACGTCACTACACATACAGTGATTTACTACCTTACCTACAGTGGAATCAGCTTATAGGTAATATTTATGGAATAGGGTGGGCTTTGATTTATATTAGCAAATGTGTCCCCCCTAATGTCAAACCCGCTCCTACGCCCTTGCTCAAGCTATCCTGACTAGCATACTGGGAAACTCCCACCATGCACAGGGGTAACCAGGGTTTAGTCCCCGACCAGGAGACCATTCGTACCTCTCATAATATTAAATATACAAATAGGCTTTTCTGTGTTCCCAGATAAAACACATCTCTTCTATTCTTTTATTCTTCTACTAGTGAAGACCATCTGTAAAGCACTATATATATATATATATATATATATATATATATATATATATATATATATATATATATATATATATATATATATATATATATATATTATTGTTATTATTATTGCTACACATATTGACCCACACAAAAAAGTAGTTAGTAGCCATTAAAAAATCTACTGAAAAGCCTCATCATTGGCTGCTAGGGGGATCACTAAAGATTTATGAATGGGTGGGGCTAAGCCTGTACTAGGGTGGTCTGGGTCCCCCAGGAGTGGTTTTTCAATGGCCCCAAACATCTGTTTATCATTAACCTTTACAGTTACAACAACCCCAATATGTATAAAATCTATATAAATCAAACTGGCTCACAGTAGATCTGCATCTGTATAGGTTGCATTAAGCACAGAGCCCATATGGCTTAAATACCATATCATTATAAACTCTATATTATTACAAACAATATATACATTCACTTACAACAGACACAGACTGGGCAAAGATACTGAAGCCATGCAATGTTAGAATGTTTTCACACATGCGCAGACTGAGAAAGTGTGTACATGTACTGAGAAATCTGATTACTGAACCAAAATCCAGCTCTCCATATCAGATATAATAATAGGATTATTTGGCAATTAATCTTATCTAGGATATCTGAGTGTGCTGTATGTAATCAGATCAGATAACTGCAGAAATCCAGTAATGATCATGTAAATGTACACAGTGATTCTATATGTTTTCAGCGAAAGACCTTAAGGCCAGAGAATAGACACCAAACTGAGTAAAGCATAGAGATCAGAGTGGACTGACTTTCTGTAATCACTCCACTATGCCTCCAGTCCAGGTTTTCTCTTTTCCGCTTCTCGCTCACACATTAGGAGAAAACTTCACTTCTGGTCCATGATTAATTTTTATGATATTTATTTTATGTTCTGAGCGTATGGACAAGATTCTACACACTTTATATAATATTATATAACTTATGGAGATAATTAAACAAAAACTATTAAAACATTCTGCAGTACACCAGCCTTTTTCCATAGGTATAGACTTGAAACTATGATCCAATCACAAGACTTCTGTTTCATTTATGAAGAAGTAGGACTGCTCCAACAACGTGTTCTAACCTTGTCAATCATGTTGAAGGTCCCGCTTCCGGTCAGATCATGTAAGAACAGGTAGGATCAGTAAATGTAATGATGGCTGAAGATGGCAAGAAACCACATTCAGCAGAAAATGTGATACAAATAGAAGCGAAACAAGATCTTGGCGAGCAAAGTGGGTGAGTTGAATTGAGGAATTCAAGAGGGAGGAGGAGGGACTGTGCATTTTCTGGTGATTTGTTGCCCCCTGTTGGAGTATGAACCAGTTTTACAGTTTTATCTTACAAATTGCTCCTTTAAATGGTATTAACGAATAAGCTGACCCTTTCCATCCATCCCTCTATTATCTTTCACTTTATCCCACTAGTCGGGGTCACTGGAGCCAATCCCAGCATCATCGGTTCACCAGTCCAACACACATACACATATATGGGCAATTTAGAGTGAGTGATCAACCTGTGTTTAGACTGTGGGAGGAAACCGGAGTACCCGGAGGAAACCCACTCAAGTACTGGGAACAACTGTAAGGCGACAGTGCTAACCACTGCACCACCTACCGCCTTTGAATATAGTATCTCAACACTGATATCAACGCTAAATGCAGCACCGTGATAGTATATGGAGAACATGCAAACTCCACACAGAACAACCCGGACCAGGAACTGAACCTGGATTGTCTTGCTGTGAGTCGACAGTGCTAACCACTACACCAACGGCTTTTAACATAATATCATATATATCATATCATAACACTGATATCAAAGCTATCTGAGTAAATGCAGTACCAGGATAGTATACTCTATAAGAGCGGAATCTACTGAATATTGTTGTGCATCTTTGCATACTTTCACTTTGGCTGCTACAGGTGTAGCATATTATTATTATTTTTGGCTTTAGCTGCCTGGAGCCCTGTCTGCACAGCATGAGCCTGAATTTGTATGCTTGACGACAGAACTCAGAAAACCTTCTCAAGTTTCCTCCTTTTAACAGCACAGCATCTCTGAAATCTGCTCCACGTATTTCCACCACAGACACTCTCCACCTACACGCATGACAGAATGCAGCAGTGAGAGGAGAGTAATAGTAACACTACATGTCATTATCACATGGGCTGTCGCTGCTGGTGTCAGTTGTAACACGTTATTGCACAGCTGTTGAACGTTCACTGTGTTTGTGTGTTCTGCTGTAGAGCTCGGTGGACAGAAAATCTGCAGGGCTGGTACGACCCAAATCTGTATATGGACAATTGGTTTAGAATATATAACATATATTTCATTTTTGAGCAGAACTGAAAAACGCAAGCCAGTACATGACTTGCAAACCCATCTTTTAATGGTTATTCATGCATTAAGATAATTTTTATTTTGGTGGTAGCATTTCTTTCAGTTCCACACTGACTTTGGAACATCCATCCATCCTTTATCTTCCGCTACATCCCTCTGGGTCGGGGGCACAGAGGGCTGGAGTCAATTCCAACGCCATCGGGCGAAGGCAGGGTACATGGACAGATCGCCAGTTCATCACATGGCCAACACACACTGATTGACCAATCAACTGAATATGCAAATTCCACACAGAACGGCCCGGACCAGGAACCAAGTCTCTAGTATATAACAAAAGCTGTGTACAGGGAAGTGGCACAAATAGCCTGCCAACATCACCCACTGAGCCAATCAGGACCATCTCATTTCCCTCAGTCCTCCACTCACTGCTTGTATGCTCATATTTCGAGAGATATGCAAACACTGTTTTCTCCGTTGGTGAGTCATTTAATTTCCATTGCACTGGTAGTTGGTAAAATGAGTTAGTTTGACTGAATAATAAGCAGTGTGTCAATGTGGGAGCTGATTCTGAGCGGATTGTTGTTTACTGTTTTATACACTTTATAGATAAATTTTAAACAGACAAAGTACGCAAGCCCACTTCAAGACCATTTTAGGAAGCAGCAGGATTTAGTGAAATGTCTTTCATTTTGCTGGTACTGATGTATAGAACGTTTGAATTCAGAGTTATTAAAAATATACAGGCACTTACGTCAGTGGTTACACCCTCCTGAAATGTTGCATGTGCATATGAGTTGGATTGCGCTGGAGTTTTGGATGACATAATCTTTGGAAAACAGGCTCAGTAATATCAACTTGTTCTACCTGACCTTCAGGATCGGACTCTGACTCAAACTGATCAGGCAGAACCAATAACAGCAAAGTGGGGAGAATGTTAGACAGAAAAAGATCTGATGACAATAGTAGAAGATTTATTCCCCCGAAGACACAACCTTTAATAAGTTTTGACAGTGTTCTCTTTGAATACTCCTTTAACTCGCCTACAATCATCAGATTCATCTTCTCAGTGAAGGGCTGCACAACCAATGTTTACAAAATGATGTTCCACATTGTAACGGTTGAACCCCCAAAAGGAGGTTTTACATACGACTGTGTTTAGGGTCGTACACTACAGGTGTGGATGTGGTTATGAGGCGATATAATATTTCTCATCGAAGGGCACAGCTGTTAGCAGTCTGTAGCTGCTTATATATATATATATATATATATATATATATATATATATATATATATATATATATATATAGTTACTGTCTAGTGAAAAACAAGTATCTCCAAAATAGTAAAAATAGAGGACAATGTAAGTCAATGGAACCAGAATATTTTCCAAGCTCCATTCGCCATGAAATTTTCACACTTTGTCATGTTCAGATGATGTGGAAAAATGAAAATGGACAAAAACAGAGACATGTCATTCTTTGGACTGCGACAAGATATATAAAGATATATAAAAAGCCACTACTGAACATAGCTAGTGGGCTCAGAAGCCCTGCCCCGACTAAGCCAATATCTTACAAGAGGGTTGACGTTCCATGATGTTAAATCCCTATACATACACATTTACATAAATACATACATTCATACATACACAGTGCTTTTAATTAGTTTACTTGTTAATTAGTTCTCACACATTTACTAATTCTTTATTCTTATTCAGGTTTCAGCTCCTAGCACACAGAGGAACCTCCTCCTTCCTGAAGGTGTATCCATCCAGCAGGAATAAGAAGTCCCAGTTCCCTTTACCTCCCAATTGTCCCACATCCCCTTCTACAACAGGACACTAAGGTAAGTACATAAAACCTGCAACATACCATTTCAAATAAAATATATACACTGGTAGTGTTACTACTGGTGAGAGGCTACCTTGCACTATCACACACACGTTGCATGCAATTACACATTTCTCCCAGAGAGATCCCCAAAACATAGCTTTAAATTAGGGACGTTTTTGGTCTGACAGTGACAAAATGCTAACTACGTCAGTTTATTAAGCAAAAATAAAACATAGTTAAAGGGAATGGCAACCTCAGTGGTGCAGTTCCAGTTTCATGTGTGTCATAGTCTCTCTTTGAACCTGTATATGAGCACACGGAGCAAACGGAATGGATCTAAAGCAGTGCTGCTGGTCTACAAGCTGCTGGAGAAGACGTAGATGAGGCATCATTAACATTGAAAGAAGCAGCTTGAGCATGAAAGCAAGTAGTAACATCTTACTCTGTTATGATGATGTTGGATAGTCACGTTATTACAACAGACAGTGATGCTCCACAGTTTTGACAAGTACCATACAACATACCAAAACAACATACATCTTTCAGATTCATGATTCTTAATTTATACTCCCTGTGTGTTAATTATTAAAGACAGTTTCAAACACTGTGTCCTGCGAGAGGACGGATTGAATATATATTTCACTGTGTGTGTCTCTGAGTGTGGAAAATATGAGAACTGTCCCACAGCATATGGTGAGCCAATGACATCTTCTTATCTTCTTAAATAAGACGATGAAAAATACAATGGTTTTAATAGAAAGTATTACCATAACCGTCAACTCAGTTCCATAATTGCTGTAAGCTACAAGGCACCACATGAAATTCCTGTTAACTCATCGTTTTGACTAACAGATTTCTTTGAATCTGGCTGGACTACGTCAGAAGAAGTAAAAGCAGAAGAGTTGATTGACTGATCATTCCTTACCAATCAAAATTAGGCCACACAAACCAGACATTAGCTGAGCTCCAAACTCCACACAGGAAAGTCAGGTAATTTGGGAACATACCCAGCCACTTATTTCCAGATGTACAAGAAAAGGCTGCTGTAAAGCTTCAGGTGCCACGGGGGGGCTGGAGCCAATGGGTACACCATGGACAGGTGGCCAGTCCATCACACGGCCAAGACACACTCACATCTATGGGTTATTTAGAGTGACCGGTCAACCTAACATGCATGTGTTTGGACTGTGGGAAAAGAAACCAGAGTACCCGGAGGAAACCCACTCAAGCAAACTCCACACAGACCGGCCCGGACCGGGAATCCAATCTGGATCGTCTTGCTGTGAGGCAACAGTGTTAACCACTACACCAATTTTTAATATTTGTCTTTTCAAAATAAAAGGCTATGCATCCAACACCTGGAAGTTTCTAGGAAGTGCCACACAAGCCTTAGCTCCATGAGTAAGCCAGTTAACTGCCCAGCATAATAATCATAACCTAGCCATTTTGTTTGAATACCCATTACTTTCTTTCTTATTTTATCCATTTGGACTTTCCACATCCATTTGGAAGCTTTAGGACTGGATTTTGAGCTGGAGTAAAGGCACAATCAAACGCATAGGCACACACTACCAATTACCATCAAGTTCACCTCACTCAACCCAATAAAACAATATTATTTGGTATAATTTACACGTTTGGTATTAGTGAACTAGCTCTTCTCCAGTTTATCCAGTTTATTTTTCTACTGAAAGCTACGAGATGAGAAAGACTGTGCTCGTGCTAGTGGTGTCAGATATGATGGTTAGCGTATGTGTTATGTTACACGCTTTCATTTTTGTTTTGTAGTTATAGCACCTTCTACTGGGCACTTCCATTATTGTATTATTTAGATGCTAATCTTCCCATTGGTTGTTAAGAGTCACATGGGTTGTAGTCAGATGACTGTAGCAGCCATATTTGCCTCAATCAAGCTAGTGAGCCGCATGGGTGACATCCACTTATTTATCCAACTCCATCTGTTTGTGTTAACCTCGGAGAATCTTTGTTTGTAAGTAGATCAGTTCATCTAGGTTCTTAGGGATTATATCTGCTTATATTTAATTGTAATCCAAGTTATGTTTGTGCATTGTTTCAGTTTCACAAGTACAATACTAATATTACTGCAACACACTGTATTGAAGTACTGGGACTTCAATAAACGGACATACAAGTCAACTCTACTTGATGCTTCCTCATAACTGAAGTTTTCTGGTGCTACTTAATACAAGTCTGCAAAGTGTTTAGCTATCTGGTGATGTGTGCTTCGCTACACGCTCAGGTGCCAGAATAGTATGTCTAATTTAAAGACTAGAGTTACAGACCTTCTTGGTGAAAATATCAAGCAACACGTGATCTGTTATAATGTTTTGTTTTCTGGTTCTGGGTTTAATTTAATTTAATTATGGTTTCTCTGCTGGGATTCATGAAAATGCTGGGGTTGGATAAGCACTACTGCACATCAGTGTCAAGAGTCTGTGCCGGTGTCTGTGCCATCGTTAAAAACTGTTTTTTGGACGCCATGTGTGGTGTGTTTGGTAGCCTTAAGGCACAATACAGGGCAGTCAATCAGAACAGAAGCCATTTACACCTATCAGCCTTAAAGGCATCAGAACAGTAGTACCCTATTTAAGTCTAAGGGATAAAGAGAGGTTGAAAAATAGTCACGTAACACCCATACAAGCACTGACGGACAAGCATAATAAGACAAAGGAGGAGAAGGAAAAGCTCAACATCATTCCTTTAATAATAATCTGAATTATTAGTGTTAGTGGTATTAGTAATAGAATTGATACTATAGGCATGTCAGAATATCATTGAGATTCATGTCGTTTAGATATCTCTGATGGCTCTCCGAGCTCTGGTGTATGAGATGAGCTTATGATGTTGGAGATGATGATGCGTTTGGAGGTAGAATAGGGCTGGCGTCTGGTTGGCATATGGGGCTCCACCGGTGGAGCCCTCTCAGTTCTACTGAACAGGTGTAACAGCAATTTACTGGAGGGGACAACTTCAATAATCTGATGAGCACCAACTGCCAGAGCTCCTCTCCAGCTCCCTGGGCCTCCACACGCTTTGCCAGATATGTGCCACACTGCCAGCCAAGGCAGAGTGCCATTGTGCCAAAGAGTGTGCCAAAGTTCTCACAAATTCAGCTAGTACACATTCGCACACTCACAGTTTATTAATAGAAAAATAGGTGTGTGTTTTAGGGGGTGAGGGGAGGGGCATGGGGAGGGACATGGTTTGGTGTAAGTAATAGTATATTTGTTATGACTTCATCTGATTAGCTGATTTGGTTAGCAGCTATTTTACTGCTATGAACTGTGAACAGTTGCAATATAAAATAGTTTCAGCGAAAGTCTTTTGTGGAAGGGGAATGGGTGGGGAGTGGAGCTTACTTACATAACTCCACCCAAACTACCCACATCTTTTGGAAAAAAGCACTGCACTGCTATAAAATGTGATGACAACAACAAGAATCAAAGACGGAATTATTATATATTACATAAGAGGTTCAGCACATCGCTGCTGGACATCACATCACAAATGAAGTAGATATATCTTTATCAGCCTGTGATAAACCATCTGTAGCAAACATTCTATCTAATATAAGTACCATGTAGTCATGCTAACTAGGTCTGACGGTTGTGTCCTGATGATGTCACTGCTTTTAACTCTTTGTTTATAATAAACAGGCTGAAAGCAAAGAGCTATTATAACAGTAGCGGTGGATTTTGGGTGGTATTTGGAGCTGGATTGTTGGCTGATGGGTGGTTAGAGGTGGGTGAAATCACCTTGGTCAGTGAGAGGAGCGCCCGCTAAGTGTTCTGATATGTGAATCATTTCCATGTTTTAACTCTTTGTTATAAAATAAAGGTTAAATGCAGAGAGCTAGTTCCTGCTGGACATATTCTTTATCAGTCTGTTACAATAATAAATCATCTGCACTGGAATTTACATAATATTCAAGCTTCCTGTTTCACTTAAATGCTACTGTAGAGGAAATGTTTGCCTCACTGCAAAGTAAAAAAAGGCCTTTCATTTTTGGGCACCAGATCAGTGAGAACTGAATGCCAGTGGTTTACAGGTTAAATACTCATTGCCTCCATTCTTCATTTCATCAACCAATCAGATTGTGGGTTGCCTTAATGTTAGCATGGCTAGAATGATTTGTCACCTGCGCTAAAGACCTAACCATAGTAGTGCAACTTAGCCAGTGCTAAATTTTGTTAAATAATGTTTGCATGATATGTTGGCTAAATTATTTTGTGCGTTAATCACTAACACTGGCAACTCCTGGTTGAACAGAAATGTACCTCCTTCTCACATTCAGATTTAAAAACTAGCTTCTGCCAGAAAACAAGCTGATGTGCCTGCACTATGGATACGTACCTGTCAGTAACCATGGTTTGAAATGGCCACCAAGTTTCTATTTAAGGGGCTTTTGAGGGGGCCATATCTTGGAAACCATAAAGTCCATTCATCCCTGAGACCATGCAAACCATCCAAAGATGATAACTAATAGTTTTAAGCGAATTGGTTTTTGTTATGTCACAAATGGATTTGCACATCTTCACCTACAGCCCCCCCCACCACCCCCATAGCGAGTTTCAGGCGCGCTATGGCCAAATGCTGCTGCTAAACATAGAAGTCTTTGAAGTGTACTTGAACAACATAATTAGGTGAGTCTCTCTACATCAGTGAAATGTGATGCCATGTTATCTTAATTTACCACATAGAATAAATCAATAGTTTGGCAGGGGGTGATGAGTACTGTAGCCCTCTCTAGATGATTTTATGTTTTAGCATGGTTTCTGAAAGCAAGTGCAACCATCCTGAGACAAATTAATTGATAGCCATAGAATTGACTGTGAAATTGTTGTTTTAGCTGCACCCATTGTGTTCTATTAAGTATACACACACACACACACACACACACTATGGGTGTGTCTCAAAACCTAGTTTTACGTCATAGTATGCGCTCCCGAGATGTAGGCTGTCCCAATTCTTAGATACCTTAAACATGCTGTCTACCGAGGAACCTTATTTTGATCTGATTTTAAGAAGCATCAAATGCTTCTTAGCCTCTAAGGCAATCCCATGATGCAACACAGGCATATCTGCGAGCAGTGAAGTGGTTTTAAAATGTGAGTTATTTTGATTCTCTCTGGTGTTTTAATGTGTTTCTGGTCATATAATCACACAAAACAGTATTTTATTATCAACTCTGTAACGAGTCATTGACCATTTTGCAGTTTTATACTGGAGCCATTAGCATTTTTGCTAGCGGATTTTTAAGCCTCGGGCTATTGTTTTGGATGCCAGCCGGTAGCTTAGCAAACAGCTAAACCACCGGTCGCGTGTTGCAGTGGGTGGGAACAAGCCGTGACGCAGTCTCTCTCTAACTAGAGCGTCTCAGTAATCTGTTTTATGAGGAGAGATGAGGAGAGAACACTGCTACTTAAACAGCTGCCTACATAGACAGCCTACTTAGACACTCGCTAGGTTTTGAGACACACTCTTTATTGCCATTGTATTCACCCGTCTGCCTTAGCATCCATATGAACTTAAGTGACATCTCGTTCTTAATCCATAAGGCTAAATATGATGTCGGCCCAACCTTTGCAGCTACAACAGCTCCAACTCTTCTGGGAAGACTTTCCACACGGTTTAGGAGAGTGTTTATGGGAATGTTTGACCATTCTTTCAGAAGACACTGATGTTGGACGAGAAGGTCTGGCTCGCTGTCTCTGGTGTTCTATCGGGCTGAGGTCAGGCCAGTCATGTTCTTCCACACCAAACTCGCTCATCCATGTCTTTATATATCTTGCTTTGTGCACTGATGAGCAGTCATGTTGGAACAGGAAAGAGCCGTCCCCAAACTGGTCCCACAAAGTTGGGAAGATAAAATTGCCCAAAATCTCTCGGTCTGCTGAAGCATTAAAAGTTCCTTTCACTGGAACCAAGGGGCCGAGCTCAACTCCTGAAAATCAACCCCACACCATAATAATCCCACCTCCACCAAACTATACACTCGACACACTGCAGTCAGACAAGTACCGTTCTCCTGGCTAATGCCAAACCCAGACTCATCCATCAGATTGCAAGATGGGGAAGCATGATTGGTCACTCCAGAGAACACTCCATCTTCACTGCTCTAGAGTCCAGTGGTAGCATGATTTACATTCCATAAAGCTCTCTACACTCTGTTCCTGTGGAGTTCTCTTGTTTAGTTGCTGTCGTTCCCAATCGCTTCCACTTACAGTTCTAATACCGCTGACAGTCGACTGTGGAATATTTAGTAGTGAGGAAATTTCATGACTGGACTTGTTGCACAGGTGGTGTCCTATCTCTGGGTGAGGGAATACCTTTGGCAGTAAAGTGTATTTACATATACACAGATATAAGTATCAAATTAAGGCAATAACCTTAACAAACAGCCTATCGTAGTGCTAGACAGTGAAGTCATGGCAATGCTTGGTAGTGCTGGCAGACTCAAAATGAACTCTCTTCTGGGGGCTTGCTTTGTGTTGATGGGTGGGAATTTGGAAAGTACTGTGGAAAGTGGAAGGTAATTGTGGTCAGCGCAAATAACTGTGATCAGCTTGACTGTGTAATAATTGTGACAGGCCTAGTTTCAGGTGTTAGTCCCTATGTGCCAGCATCTGTTGGAAAAAAGCTTCGCCCTCAAATCTGAATTTTAAATGCCAGCGGCCTGTCAGCAGTCATTTACAGCTGGTTAAAATCTGTTTTCTTTTTTTCTTTAAGGTGCTCTAACATCTTTCTGCAGCCCCCTGGCCAGTACACCAATGGACTGGAAATGGACTAGAATATGTTTACTATATGGAGTCAAATGAAATATTTGTTGCCTGTAACTCTGTTCTCAGATTTTTTAGAATTGGCGATTGCAATCGAGGACTAGTACTAAGCCGGTACCTGACTGGTCATTATCAAAATATCCATAAGCTGCCAGACAAACGGGGCTGCTATTGGTATTTATGTAACGTTAATTCATAGCAGCCATTTGCACATAGCAAAGCATTGGATCAGCAGGAGATTTCATATCCCAAGCATTTTTCCTGGTCATGGCTGAAAGGCCAATGCATTCAAAAGTGTAGGGTCATTGCCGTTTTTTTCCCTACCTGTTTTTTTTATTATTATTTTTTTTCTTTTGGTCTCTGATTTGTTTCATTTGTTTTTCCTACCCCCACTTATGACTGTATGTACATAAGTACCTACTATTCTCTATTTACTATTATTATTATTTTCTTTTTTTAAAAACAAAAATAAATAATAAAGTCCTAATAGTCCTCCGAAGAGGGGGGGTAGTTGGCGGGAACAAAAAAAAAAAAGTAGGGTCACTCACACTAGGCCCGGTTTGCTCGTTCTGTGCTGGGGCCCGGTTATCCCGCTCACACTAGAAGCGAACCGAGCCCGAGTCCAAGCGAATCGTGCCCTGGCCCACCTCTTCAAGCGGGCCGGATCACAGAGCCTAGTGTGAGTACACCCTAAGTTTGCAGCTGAACATGATCTATGTAAAGCAGTACTTGCATAGTAACACCAGCAACCGCATGAAACACCTTATAGTAGAAATCTAAAGCGGTGCAGCATGTTTGCTATAGCAAAGCAACTGTGTTGTGATGAACTGCAGAAATTGTTGAAATCTCCCACCGCAGTGCATCTTTATAGGTAATTCTTTACATAAAACTAAAGGTAAGTTGTTTTTATAGCTTAAATCACCTTAATTAAAAAAAATGCTACCACCATTAAAACAATAAAGTCAGCTTCCTATCTGCCCGCTTCTTAATACACCTTAAAGGAGCAATATGGAAAATGACATAACCTTTTAGATGCTTCCTCCGTGTACGTACCAACCTGAAGAATCATCCCAAGTTTGGCATCACGCTTCATTTCTTTATAACCAATAGCGTCTCCAGCGGTGGATAGCAACACCAGTACGAACATCACTGCTATGTTTGTCACTTGTTTTTTTTTAAAAAAACATATTTTCTGGCCAAGAGGCAGGTGTGCTTCTTCTTTATCTCTTCTTTATTTAACGCTACAATGACTCACTATCGTCTCTTAAGGTACAAAGAGATATTACAGGCTGGACAACAAGAAACATAGACACAATACTCTGCAACACAACACATAGACGTCTTTAGTGTATCTTTAAATTAAGTGTAATCTTCATATTCTGTTGATCATTTGAGTTCTTTTGAAATGTTTTAAACTAAAAATCTGGTATATTAATTATGACCTCTTACACACTGCTTCTTTAAATGATGTACCAGTTATGTGTTGGAGCCTCAGGCCAGCTACACCATTTAAGGTAGAATGGGAAATTTGTAAGACACCAGTGGATAGAAAGTTATCTTTAGTCTTATATTAAAACCACAGGTAGGATAATTTGATAGTTTAAATGTTCGTATCAGAAGACACTACTGGATGTTTTGAAAGCCTAGGTCAGCTTATTTGGCTGGAAAGAGTAATATTAAAATGTGTCTGATACCTTGGGTCTGAAAGGAGGTGTAACTGTCATTACTGATAAAAAGAATACATACAGGAATACAAAGGAAGACAACAGACTGACCACTCCAGAGTCCAAACCGCAACATCACCAGGGTTATTATCGTTAACTAAAACAAATGAAATAACGAAAACTGAAATTGAGAAAACATTTTCGTTAATTGAAATAAATAAAGATTAAAAGAAATTTAATTAAAAGAAAAAAATTATAACTAACTGGAACTGTATTATGCATTTACAAACCTAACTAAAACGTACTGAAATTATAGATAGAATACCATTCGTTTTCATGTTTGTCAATTTATTCATAAGCCTTGTGGACTGATATTAAATTGTTTTTTTTTTCCCACTTGATTAGTTTTACGTTAGCTGCTGGCGGCGTATGGCTCCCTGATGCCTTGTTTACAGCACAAGTTAGAAGAAAGCGGCACAGTCTCAATCTCAAAGTCCATTCGAGAAGCTTGCATGAGGGGGCTAACAGTGAGTACCTTGACAAGTTAGGGTTAGGGAAGGAAACAACCATAACGGACTGCTTTCACCGGCAACCAAGCTGCTCGTTAGTTAATACGCAGGAGCACCGCGAGCGGAAAAAGGATGCATTGGTAAACACGTTTATCGAGACTGGGATGTCCACATGGCTATGTGACTCGGTTGCCTTCAAAAAGTTTGGCATTTCACTCGAACCAGAATTCAACTCACCCGGTGCTGCAAGAGTGAACAACCTTTGTTGAGTTTTTATTACACAATACTTATTCTGACTGGAATTCTGCACCTGAAACATAACACAAAGTGTAAAAAAAAAAAACTAAAACTAATACTAGAACTACTGAAAACTAAACTAAAACTAAGCAGTAATAGAAAATAATAACTAATAAAAACTAGCAAACCCACTCTAAAAACTAATTAAAACTAACTGAATTAGAGAAAAAAAGTTGCAACGAAATAAAATTAAACTATAGTTAAAAATTCAAAACTATACTATTAAACTATAATCTATATAACCTTTAACATCACTGCATGCGTTTGCTACTACTTTCAATGCAACTATGTGATTCAGGCGTCTTCTTTTCATATATATTCGTTCATAATCTTATTTACATATTTTGTTTTCTGAACCAAAGTATTGGGAGTAGTATCAAGTATCAGAATTGAAAAGCAATTGTTGATATCCATATAAATAAAATCCTAACGATATCCATCGTCAACTAATACAATGTTGCCCTTTCATACGCGAAACGTCATCACTCCTCGTTGGGCTGCTGGCGAGCAATGAGGAGGGTGAAAGAGTAACCATGGGAACCCCCTGCTATGTAAACAATTCAAACCTCTCCACAAAGACTTACCACAGCTGCAGCTTCCTTCTTATCAAAGAAATTGAAAATAGCGCTTGTGGACTGGCACACAAGCTCCCTTCCGATTTCATACATCGTACACATTTCAATCAAAACGTATTGCGTCTGTGTTATTGAGGTTATTATTATTTCACATAGTGCCAAAACTGAGGGTCCTCGAAAACACAGACAGGCGTTATTGCCGCTCAGAAAAGGGCCGCCGCTACATCAGAATGGTTTAGAAACCATTTAAAGAACGAGACCCTCTCCAAAGGACCTTTCTGAGCAAATGTATTCCCCTACACACAGAACGGAGGAAAGCTATTACGGAGCGAGGTGGTCACATTCTGCAGACAGGGCCGGGGAGTGTACTAGCAGGGGAGCAGCTACAACACATCACCACAATGTGTTATTCATCACCTCGGCTTACGCGCTCACAGAGAAAAAAACCCTACACAGGTATGTGTCTATGAATGCCCAGACACGTACCCACAGACAGGAAAGCCTATAGCCCTCATCTCAGCGCTGCATATAGGTACCATCTTCAATCCCTCGTTCTTCAGATTGGTGGGGTCTGTTTAGTTCAGTATGAAGAATCATTTCAATTGTTTATGTTTCAGAAGACAGAGTTCAGGCCTACAAGGAAAATGGAAAATCATCTGTGTTTGGTTTTCATTTGAGCTCACGCTTCACAAAAATAATATTCTTGGTCTGATTCGCACTGATAATCTCTTACTTTGTGATTGGACTCCAGCTGATTGAGTTGCGGTAATGATTTACCTCCATTTGTGTGTAACCCAAGAGAATCAGTGGGAAGAGACTGTAGACAGTTCAGTAGTCGTGGTGATAGTTAAAAATGGGGTTCTAAGCACATGTAGATGGTAAGGATGCTCAGTCGGAACCAGTCAAGATTGGAATCATCAGATTTGTATTCAGAACATGCAATCAGAACTGATCTGTGCTGCGATTGATGTACCGACACTGTTTAAAATGTATAGACCACAATTTCATTGAATTCATTTCTAGTCAAAACAGCCTTTAAGCTCCTCTTTTCTGAAGACGATACTGACATGACTATCTACACAGTATTAAGTTATGAATATAGGGACGTTAACAGAAACTAGACATGAAAAAAAACAATAGTTTTCACTCAAACACTACTTTCATCTCTGAGATAGAGGAGAAAATCAAGCTCCCCTCTGGCATCAGATCTGAAAACATCCGCAGGAGCTTCTGTCCATCCTTCCACCGTGAGAAGACGGCTCTGAACTGTTATGTAGCGGTCAAGAAACCTTTACTGAGAAATACAGTTAGGCACAGAAATATTTGGACAGTGACACAATCTTCATTATTTGGGCTCTTCATGCCACCACAGTGGATTTGAAATGAAACAACTGGGATGCAGTTGAAGTGTAGACTTTCAGGTTTAGGTCAAGGGGTTGAACAAAAATATCCTATGAAAATTTCTACAGAGCCTCCTCATTTCAGGGGCTCAAAGTAATTGGACAAATTAGCATTACTGTAAATAAAATGTTCATTTTTAATACTTAAAGAATTGAAGTACTTAAGAATCCTTGGCAGGCAATGACTGATATCTGTAACCCACGGACTTTACCAAACACAAATGCCACACCTGGAACTTCAGACCTTTTACCTGCTTAATTGATAATGGATTAATGAGGGAAAAGTCCATGAAATAGCTTTTAAGATAGTTGTCCACTTACTTTTGGCCCCTTAAAAAAAGGCAGCTACATATTAAAGAGCTGTCATTCCTAAACCCTTCCTCCAATTAGAATGTGAACACACTTAAATTAAAGCTGGGGGTCTGCACTTTAAGCCTATATTAATATAACATTATATAACATTATCTTGAATATGGTTTAGTAAACAGTTAAAATGCAAAAACTTGTCACTGTCCAATTATTTCTGGGCCTAGCTGTATGTAGGCTTTTAACAAAAGGAGGAAAAATTGCAAATCGAACAAAGAAGCTGCTGGTGTTCTCAGAACAATGGACCCCAGAGTCCAGTCCTCAGCATTTTTGAATGTGTTTGCTAATATATATGCAATATACATACGCAAGTATGCGATGCGGCCAACATATAAGCCCTTTTTTCTTTGAAGAACTGAAGAACTGAACAGTTTCTACTCACAGGCCATCAGGCTTGTGAACACCTCACGCACTACCTCTCCAACCTCTCCTTTCTGAACTGGTTTTAACTGGTCTGATTTAAACTGCACCTTACACTCACTGTACTGTCAGAATACTGTTTACATTCACTACTCACACAAACATTATTGTTTACATTCGTTACTTGCAACTTGCACTTTATGGCTGCTGCTCTTCATACTTGCACATAAAAGCACACATAACTTTTATTTTTTATTCTTTAACTATAAAAATATTTTTATCTACTTCAACTTATATTGTTATACTTTGTATATTTTGTATATATATTTTTTATTTCTTTTATTTGTTATCTTATCTATTGGTGAATGGAGGAGCAGCAAAGTAAGAATTTCATTGTACAGTGTAACTGTCTGTTCTGCTGTACATAGGACAATAAAACTCTTGAATCTTGAAGAAGTGGGTCTCCTGAAAGGAACAGAAACTGTAAACAAGGCACAACATACTGAATGATATCTCATACTCAGTTATTGAACTTTTGAAACTTCTTTAGTTTTCTATGTCATTTAAACACGATTGATGTTCTTTATATCCTGTGAAAGTTTATGATGAAACATAATAAAAACTTCTTTACATTAACCTACGTTGAAAGTTATGAGTATTTCTGGCCTCTCCTGTAAAATGACTGTTTTTGGAGATTCTTGTTTTTCTTTGGCCAATATGCTTTCTGCTTTTTTCTTGGAGCTGAAAACTGAAAACTTGTATACTTTGACTGTTTTGATAGAAAATCAAATAAATTAAAACTTTTACACAGTGCTATGAGTGGCACTCACCCTGTATTCGAATGCTGCCACGCTGGAATTGCGTTACAGGGTGAGTAAATTCAATTTTCCACATCCACTTTATTTGATTCATTTTCTTTACACTACTAGGCAAAAGTCTGAGGCACCTAAGCTCCTTATTTAAAACCCTTTATCTTAGTATGTACTCAATAAGTGTATTTTCACCAATAAGAACTCCAGATATGATTAGAACAGATGTAAATAATCCTACATACCATACAAAGTAACATGAATATCTTATTGTGAAAGAAGTAGATCATATCTTGAGCTCCAGTTTGAAGAAGTGTAGTTCCAAATTTCTCCTGGATGCCCCAGACATTGTATGAACGTATTCAGTTTCTTCAGCAGCAATCTTGATTTAGCTTAATGAAGTACTGAGCAGTCAAAGCAGGTATTAGATGAGAACTGTAAACAATACTGGGTTGTTTCCACAAGGAGAAGCTTGGAAAGGGTTAAATAAACACACTGAGCACTACTTACTCTATTAATACTGTTTAAATGATTTAAAATATAAAGTGTTTTGTTGAGTAAATAAAAGCTTTTTTAAAATAATAACGTCCTCCATGTGCCTAAACCTGCTTCTACTCTGTAGGAGTCCTGAAATAAAACATTCAAAGAATTGTTTCAGCCACACATATACACACATTGGTCAACATCACCACTGCTGACTGGATTCAGTACTATTACAGAGCAGCAGCCGCTGTTTATTTCACTCAGAGAACGTGATGGGACTATACAATAAGAGAGACTACAGTGATCCACACTCACGTTTGTATGATGCTCATGTGTAGATTTGACAGTGTGGTTGGTGTAGCACAGAGGATTTGATTGTTTTTCTCTCAGGTTTTATATATTAGGCTTATATTATGTTATAATAAATACAGGGGATCTTACCTTGATGTGAAGTAGTTCATATTTATTTATTAATAATGATTGTTAACGCTGAGCAAGCACTGCAGGTACAGCACTGCTTAATCCATATAGATATTCACATTAGATTAGCACCTTCTTACGGCGTTCCGGGGGACTCTAATGCATTTTGATGAGCATGAAGATTACAAGTGATTCACACATTTATGGATTTGCTGATGTGTGTGATTGTGTTTCTAGCGGAGTTCACACTTTCTTTGTGTTTTTCTTTAGGTCAGGTTATTTTTCCTGCTGCTCTAGACGGCTAAGCAGCATGACCACAGTCATGAAACACTGAGAGCGATCCGTGCGGCCTAGACTCCTTGGTATTATTTGTAATTATTTTTAGTGCTGTATATGTACACAGGTGTAAACACATTGTTAAAACAGAGAAATCTGCGTCAAACTTTGGGATTATTTCCTATAACACCATAAACACACTTGCATTTTCATCTAGCATTTATTTTTGTGCCATATTGAAGTCAGGACTTTTAAAGTCTAGGTCGTAAACATACTGATTGAAGTCTGTAGTGTAGTGATTGATCTGCTGTGTCGCTCTGACTGTAGGTATCAGTATATCGTCGCTGTCTGAAGAAAAACAAGTGTATCCAAAATGGCAATAAAAACTGTCCCTAGTTTTACTGTAAATCAATGGAAGCAGACTTTGGAATATTTCTATTGGTCCATTCATGATCCATGAAATTTTCACACAATGTAAATGGCAGCTGTCGTGTTTAAACAATACAGAAAAATAAAAATTCATGTTTTTCGTTGGATAGTGACGATATGCAATTATTAGTTCACATTAGAACTCTTCTTATGGCTGTATCAGTTTCCTTTTTTAAAAACTAAGAAACTGCAGTAAAATTCCGGATTGTATTGGATCCGTTTCAAATTGCTCTTGTTAAAATCATGGTTGATTACTGCGCTTTGAAAAATTCACGTTAAATAAAGTCCAGCATCAGCCAAAGTCTCTCAGACACCAAAATGAGCGACGATCTAACTTATGTATATGTAGTCCTCTACATAAACTGACATAACCAACATTAAAACTATAACCCTGGAATCAGCTTAATTTTCTAATTTCTCGGTTCCGCCTTAAATAGTACAGCAGAAACATTCTGGTGCCTGAGCTAAGTGTTGCATTATTTACGGTGCTAAGTGAATATTCCAGCAAGAAACTGGCGGCTCTCCTTATAAAATGTCACCAGCAATGAAAGAACTGTACAGAAGAGGGTTGTCCGAAGAAACTCAGTCAAGACAACTTAATGATAAACACAACCCTGCAAACACAGTTACGTTGTGACAACCTGCTGTTTTGACGGCCACATCGCTGTTACAACGTTGAAATGCAGTTCTTCTGAATTATCTAACAAATAAACTGATGACTAAACAGCAACATTATAGAATAATTAGCATGTTTTGAAATTGTAAATCAGTTTATAAGGGATAAGTAATAATGTTGAGTTGAGCCTGTAACTGAATTACAATTAAAAACACAACAAAACCTTTACACTAGTCATTACACTATACTAATGATATACACATGTTTGGTTTGACCATTTGACTGGAATTTTATTTATTCATTTATTTATTTATTTTGCTTCCTACTTATTTATTTATTCAGCCATTTTTATTTGTGTTTATTTAAATATAATACTTGGTAAAGTGATTCAGATTATGTATCAGTAGTTTTTTAGAACATTTTCAGCACATTTGAACAATACCATGATAATACTGATTACAGTGGTAATTTTGGCCACCATAATCATAATATTACATTTTAATTATGTGTCATATCTAGTCTGGAATTGGAAAACAAAACAAATGTGTTAGGTAAAAAGGTAATCATGACCAGTTTGATCATGAGAACTTGATATATCTCAGTACACATGTATTGGTTTATATGTGGATGTTGACCGCTCCAATAGATGTTTTGCGTTAGCAGCATCTGTGTATGTATATCTATGATTTCAGCTTGTATTGCTTTTTAAATAAGGCACAATCCAGAACAGCCAAGAGGTCAATGTAACAGTCTTAAAGGCACAGCCTGTTTGATGTAGCACTTTCTGAAGTGACTCCTAGCGGTGCTGGAGACGAACCCAGGGCTGTGTTGAGGTCTGCCCAAGGTGTTTGGGGTTTGAAGTGGAGGCCATTTAGGTCAACTCTGTAACTACAAGTGCTACTTTAATGTTCAGCCTTCATTTGTAATAATAAATAGTCTTCATTTGGGCATGAAAGATTTATACGGGGTGAACAGAAAATGTATATAGGATGAACTAGGGGTGGAAAATATGGCCTTATAATAATATCACGATATTTCATGGTATTTTGGCGATAACGATACTCTTGGCAATATAACAAAACACTGAATTAAAAAAAATATTTCAAGAATATACTACTGCAACAAAAAGAAAAATAATTTGTTTATTGCATACGATATGATACGGCACACCCCTAACTGAGATATTAAAAAATACGATAATTTTCATCAGATTGTAACAGAAGTCAATGATCCAGAATGTCACGATTCTAAATAATGCACTCCAAATATCTCCATATATCCAGGACTGAAGTAAAATGAATGATACTGGACAGATAAAATCTGTCTCTAGTAGAAATATAATGGGAAATGAGAAAAGTGTGAATTTTTCTTTTGCTAAAAACAGTAAAAAGTAGTACCTGATGTGATAATTAGGGATGGGTGATATGGCACGATATTTCAGGGTATAGTATCGTTCACGATATTCAAAAATGTTGGCGTTATTATTGTGTATGATACGATATGGCACACCCCTAGGATGAGCATAAATTGAGCCGTGGTTTGTAGGAGCCAACGGAGCAAGCATCCGTCCTTTATATGGCCCCCTATGGGTCTCCATGATCTAGAACTAATTTAGTTTCAAATAAAAAAGTGGTTCTTTATTACTACTGACAGTGTGAGAACAATATTCCAGTAGCATCCCAAGTCAATATTCCCAGTTAATCTTTGATTTTCCCAAGTTGGAGGTTAGAAATCCAGAGTAACGAGCTTTAGTTGAACGCAGCATTAGTTTAACCCCCATTTCTTGCTGCGAATTTGTGTGAGCGCACTAACAACATCTCCAAGAGAACATCAACCCACTCAGGCCTTACCCAAGCAACCTGTCCGCCCTGAAAAATTCAACAGTACATTGATTTCATCAACTGAGGGGAAGGAGAGGCAATTCCAACCACAACAAGCGTAAGTATCCTTCACCACAGCCCCTTCAAATGTGCGCTGCATCTCAAATGCATGCTTCCGCAGGCCTTCGAGCGAGCATCTGAACGTAACTGAATCCAGGGCAGAGCGCCAGACACAAACAAACCCTCCTACGGCTCATTATGAGTGATGAGGTGCTACGCTGCAGCCCTGACCCAGCTCGGCGCTCTGCTTTATACAACAACACACACACATACTCATGTAGCCTGACACGCACTGCATTATCTGCCAAATAGCATTCTGCTTATACAACCGTCTCCATTGCACAACGTGCCGTTTCTCAGAGGGGCCTTGACGGTCTGCAGAGAGTGCATTCCTCGATGCAACATGAGACCGCCATACCTGCGTCTAGATGGAGCAGTAGCTAAACAGACGTGACATAAGGTCTGGTAAATGATGAGAAAGCAAGGTGTGAAGTTTGTTAGAGTAGTGGAGCCGCTTGTAGGTCTATAAGAACCAGATCATCATACATTGAGGGTTTCAACACGGACTAATTTGAAACTTCAAAACTTCTGCAATTCCGATAGATAACAGTATATAACACAGATATAGAATTTAGAGCTATTTGTCACTTGTGTTTGCACACAGCAGAGGTTGACCTACGCATTTAACCTATCTGTGCAATAAAACACTCACATATACACACACTAGTGATCATACACACTAGGGGGCAGTGAGCGCACTTGCCCAGAGAGGTTGGCAGCCCTATCCACAGAGTTCTGCGAGCAGTTGGGGGTTAGGTGACTTGCTCGAGGGCACTTCAGTCATGTCCCGTTGGTCCAGGGGATCAACAAGGTATACATTGCAATACATTTATAAGAGATGTAAGATTACAACATTGTTCTGATACAACATCAGATTCCTGTGCTGCTGTTTTGCGAGCAGCATGTTAGCACACCAGTGGGGAACCTTCATGGCCCTCTATGCCCTCTCAGAGGGCCTAAAATATTCTTAACACACACACACATATAGAATTTTATTTTATCTACTTACAGTTTGACAATCAACATCTAAACTATTATAAAAATATAGACAAATAAATTATTCAAACGTGTCTATTCAATCTGTGTTGGAGCGTGAGCATGTGAGCGTGTGTTGAACCCTATAAGGACTGTGATGCCTCCGCAGAATGTTGGTGATTGGTGGTCCCGCTGTTCATGTACAGAGGGGGGCAGGCAGTTTTAATTCAGTGTGATACCAATTTCAAATGACAGTAAAACTGACCAATCATATCTTCCCTCTAAGTGGGCGGGCTTAACTGTATGATCATTTCCACCCGCTCTGGCGACGCTAGCTGAAGAAACAGCTAGCTAGCGCTAGGCTACCACCGCTAGCTAGTTTGCTGAGTCACGATGGAAGCCCATGTCCCGCCTTCAAACTGTCAAAACCAGCTCCTCTGAAAACACGAGTGCAAATATTTCACATTTACGTTCACCAGTGAAGCATATACGTGCGTGTAATGTTAAAACGTGCAGGTTTATATCTTTTTATCTCTTTTATATCTTTTATCTTTTATCCCCTCGGCCGCGTTGTCTACATATTCCTCTGAAGCGCAGACGGAGCTGTGTGATGTTCGGTTATTTATAAGTAGGACCCTTTTTTTGCTTAAGAAGTTGTCTATGTTGTACAGATGTTATTGTTTGTTGCATTTTTGTCGTCTCTATTTTTGTTTATTGACTTGCAGTTTATTAGGAAACTGGCTTAAGGGTCATGGTTCGCTACTGTAGCGACATACTGTTTCACATACGATACTTTTATAAGATATAAGATATAATTCGAATGGAAAACTGACCTTACTATTTTTATAACTACTGTTTTTGTTGTATAGTAAAATGTATCATATCAATTTAAGAAGCTTTTCTTAAAAGGAACGATTTGTAAGATGACACGATCTGTCAAATTCATAATCTAAACAGCAGGCAGTATGAAATCACCAGAGAATGCACAGCACCCCCTCCTTCCTCTTCACTCCTTACCAGTCTAGATAAAACACTGAGAGCTCAGCATCAATCTTTACCCCATTACTCTTTTGGGGGGGTCTCCAGCTTTGGAAAGTAGCGGCAGCGGGAATTAATTTTCTTTCTATTTATGTTACTTTTCTTAGTTGCCAGACATGCATCGTTGCCGAGTGTGGGAGTGGCAGTCTTCGTAATAATCACTTGCCAAGAGCTTCAGCCATCTTTGCATTTACTCTTCCTTTTATTGGCTTTCTGTCGTTGGGTGATCTAAAAGTCGCTCCTCCTCCCTCTTCAGCTCTTCAGTTCAGTTCATCCCTTAGGTTGGCATAAGTGTCTCCAGTGGTGGACAGGGTTATTAATATATGAAAATATGAATTCTTGTTTTGCTTCTACTTACATCACTTATTTTGTTGTCCTTTTGTATTTGGCTTCTTACCAAGATCTTTAGCCATGGTTGCATTTACGGATCCTTTCATTGGCTATCTGTCTTCTAATGACCTAACCATGAGCAGCACCTTTAACATGATTAATAGGAGGTTAGCATATGCCATCAGGGCAGCAGTGCTACTTCTTCATGTTGAATTGATTTCACTTGACACTACAGTGACTCACTATCGCCTCCTGAGGTACAAAGCAGTATTACAAGGCAGAACAAGCCTGGGCCAGCTGGCTAACTGTGTACATGTCCCTACCACACCATATATAGACACATCTAATGTACCGATAGAACTGTTATTTCTTACATTCTGTTCATAACTTTAGTTCATTTAGTTTTAAACTAAAAATCTTACATATTGTGCATGTTGTACTGTTACATCCCCAGCATTCTGCTATATGGGTGCAATCTGAGGGGTGGCCATCTGCTTTCTGACATTACACGAGATGATGTTTTCAATTCAATCTCCCACAGCTCTGCAGAAAAGACCAGCAAAGATCCGCCAGAGCCACAAAAAGTCTTGGCTAGTCCAATTTGGTCTATATCAGTATAGAGTTGGTCTGATGACCCACACTGTATGAATTGCTTTGTTGGTACAACCTAAAAAATGACTACATGTTGCAACAAGCAATTTAACTAATTTAATTCAACCTAAAAAGTGGTTTCTTGACGCACTTTACCCTTTAACCCATATGTTTGGAATACATTCATTTCATCATTTAAGCTTCCATGAATTCCTCAATTTACTCGTTTCTGATAATCACAAATCCTTATTTTAGTTAAATGTTTGTATCACTGCCCTTCTAACACACAACATGGGTCAGAATTAAGCCTTATCTGTTCACTATGAAATTTGATAGGAACTGTTGACATGTGTAAACAGTTGCTGTCAGGAACATATTTAAAAAAAAAACATTTTACTTATGAATTCAATAAATAGTAATTCAAATAATGATTTAAGATCAAAAACAAGATTTTTATTGAGCATGTGGAACATTAAATAATGAAATAAACTGATTTCAGTAGATTTACCAAAGAGATACTTAGCAATACATACAAAAACATAGGAAATTAATACGGGTCACGTTTGACCCATGCTGTGCATTAGAAGGGGTTTGCTTAGCTTGTGCATCAAAGTGGTGAAGAAAACTACTGAGCTGAGTAAAATTAGTTCAATATCTTGTTACAACATTAAGTATTTTTATAGTGTAGCACATACAAGCCGGTTAACCAACATATCAGCATCCAAAACTCAACTTAGGCTGGTTTTGCTAGTGACCAGCTGCTCTGTTTTGTTTTTTTTCTAGCAGAAAGTGGCCACACATACTACACATTAGTGAAGGGCAATAACAGAGGTTTTCACCACCTTTTAATCCAATACCAAGTAATACTAAGGCTAGTATCATGATGGTAATTGTTGGTGTTGTGTGAAGCCATAGACTAAACATTTTGATATTGGTTCCTCACACTTGTCAGTCCCAATTTTCACCCCCCCATATGTGGCTTTAAGGTAATTGGAGGCTTACGATGCTTTTCAGCATCTAGATTATGATCAGAAATCAAAGCAAAGGCAATGGGGTTGTATGCTTTGCCTAATAACCCCCACCCACTTCCTCTGGTCTCCTTTGTCTTCTCTCTGACCTCCATAAGAGCCCCTCTTTCCTCACCTGGATCGAGTTACCCAGAACGACTCACTTTTTTTGTTGGTAGTGCTCCACCAACAACAAAACCCATCGGAAAGAGCCTGGGGGCCAATGTTTTAACAGCTAAAATAAGTCCTGGAACTAATCGCTGATATATGAGCGTAATCTAAACTCATTTGACCAAACATAAAACACACTGGAGAGCAACTGTAAACATTACCGCACAATTATTAATTACACATTATTATACAATGCAGCTTAGCAGAAATACAGCGCTTACAATGCTCACTAGTCGTGTACTGTGCAAAATTAAAATTTAATTTCCAATCAAAACAGCCATTAGGTACAAGCTATTCATTTTTCAGGAAAAAGGCAGGAAATATATTGCGGCTCATGCAGCCGTGGGAGCGCAAGAGGCACGGCAGTGCAGAGCAGCCACACACGCAGGCCCCGGGGTCAGAGAGACTTAACTGTTATGTTGCTATTAGTTAGATCAGGATGTGCTGTGTGTGTGTTGTGTGTGTGCTGTTCTGTGCTGAGCTGTGAGGTTGACTGTGTATTAGCTGTACAGGAGAGTTTAAAGTCCTGTAGTTAAAAGTGACCTTCCCTGTTGTTCCTCTGTATGGGTAGCGCTGGCAGCGGTGCTTCTCCTGCTGCTCTGTGTTATAAAACAGTACTTAGCGCTTACAGTGCTGTTTCCGGCGTCCTACTGTACACTGACGCCACGATATAACAAACAGAATACTACACAGAGGCCTGAGCAATGAAATATGTTGGCCTTTATTACAGCATCCTCTCTTCTTTTGGAACGTTTGCCATCAGGTCTTCACACAAACCTTCAGGGATATTCTCCCAAGCTCAGTCTTAGAAACTTAGTTTTCTCATGATCCAAATCTCAGATACCCAGTTTTGGTGTTCCAGTACAAATTATTTTCTTCATTTGTCTCTGTCTCTCAGTAAGGACTTTCTGAACAGCTACACATCCTTTCAGATCCATAGTGTTATCTTCTCACAGAGAAAGGATGGACAGAATGCTCTCCTTAATGTTCTCCTCTCTTCCAAAGATGAAAGCTGTAAGTAGGGTTTATCTGATAGTGGCTGTTTTGGTGGTCCACCAGCTCTTGCACGGTTACTGGGAGTCTCATTTTCTTCATACCTTTTAAGAGTTTTTCAAACTCTAGTTTTGGATAGTCCTGTGTTTCCCTTTGAGTTTCCTCTTATTTATATGTGGATCTTTATACTGTATCTATCCTCAAAACTAATCGCCTTAGAAACTTCTCCTGAAACATTAATAGACAGTTTAACTGGAATAATGGAACTGGAAGTCTGTGAACTGTGTACAGGAGTGTGTAATTTGTCAACCATCTTTTATCCCATTTATCACTGGTCAGTCTCTGACCACTGGACCACTGTAGACTAGATATTATTTGGATGATGGATTGTTTCTAACACAGCAGTGACACTGATATGGTAGTGTGTGTAGTTCTGGTATGAGTGAATCAGGCACAGGGGTGTTGCTGGGGGCTTTACATGTCATTGACAAGTTGAGAGAGGAGCCGGAGAGGGGCTCGTTTTTTAGGAGTCATATGATCAGCCCACCCCAAACTGTGTTTCTTTCAAAATAACTCTTTTCTTCTTCTCCATTTCTTATTTATATGTGATTAACATGCTACACTGAGAAAACCAAGGCGGCTCACTAGAGATAAAATGACATTTACATTTAAATTTTTTTAATGTGATGTAATCGTGACAGTCAATAATTAAGTTATGATCTCATCAGCATTTGCTCAGATATGTGCTGATCCTCCTCAGCTAGCTGTTTCCTTTTTGGTCCACCTTGTTTTTTGCTGCTACTGTCCGTCTTCTGCTACATCAGCAATGCTATAATAGTACTGAACTCTGTTGTTTCAGCCAGTGCCAGAATCCCACTGTCATGCTGAATTTGATACACTAATTTTTGAGTTGTTTTTTTTTTACTTGTTCCACCTTAAAAAAAAGTGCAGCAGTTACACACTAACACTTGTACTGGGATTTGAACTTAACTACTACATAACTTAAGGTGGAACAGGACAGGACATTAGACTAAGAAGCTAAAGTCAGCCTATTCTAGTCTCAGTTAGAAAACCAGAGCTGTTGTAGTTGAGTTGTAGTAGAGTGGGGGTGTGTATGTGGGGTGGGGTGGGCTTATATGCATTGATTTAAATAGTAATTTACAGCAACCGACCCAAAATGCTACCAGCTCACCGGGAATTTTTCCTAATTCTTACCCACTCCAGAACTGGTTGAGAGAACCACCCACAAATATCCAGCCAAGAGCACTGATGAAGTACTAGAGGATGGCTAACATAAACTGTCCATCAACAGACGACCTACAGTCTCTAACTGTACACCAGCAGCAAGATGTTTCTACAACCCTGTTTCCAAACAAGTTGGAAATGTACATAAACACATAAACACACAATTATGTGCAAATCAATTAAAGCCTATATTTAAGATAATATAATCCTTTATTAGTCCCACAGTGGGGGAAATCACAGTGTAACAACAGAAAAGACAGGAGGAGACAAAGGAGAGCAAGACACTCAGTACAAAAAAAATAGCTAAATAAACAGTACAGTATATACAATATAAATAATAAAAATCAAGAACTCTTAAGAATATATTTATAAATAATTGCATATTGCACACAGGGAATGGAAAAATATTGCACATTATGTTACACTAAAAAAAAATATTTCCTGTAAATGTGTAGAGTTTAAGTGTGTGTGTATGTGGTCTGCTGGGAGCAGTGTGTAGAGTTTAAGTGTGTGTGTCTGTGGTCTGCTGGGAGCAGTGTGTAGAGTTTAAGTGTGTGTGTGTACGTGGTCTGCTGGGAGCAGTGTGTAGAGTTTAAGTGTGTGTGTATGTGGTCTGCTGGGAGCAGTGTGTAGAGTTTAAGTGTGTGTGTATGTGGTCTGCTGGGAGCAGTGTGTAGAGTTTAAGTGTGTGTGCATGTAGTCTGCTGGGAGCAGTGTGTAGAGTTTAAGTGTGTGTGTATGTGGTCTGCTGGGAGCAGTGTGTAGAGATTAAGTGTGTGTGTATGTGGTCTGTTGGAAGCAGTGTGCAGAGTTTAAGTGTGTGTGTGTGAATGTGGTCTGCTGGGAGCAGTGTGTATAGTTTAAGTGTGTGTGTATGTGGTCTGCTGGGAGCAGTGTGTAGAGTTTAAGTGTTGGTGTATGTGGTCTGCTGGGAGCAGTGTGTAGAGTTTAAGTGTGTGTGTATGTGGTCTGCTGGGAGCAGTGTGTAGAGTTTAAGTGTGTGTGTATGTGGTCTGCTGGGAGCAGTGTGTAGAGTTTAATTGTGTGTGTATGTGGTCTGCTGGGAGCAGTGTGTAGAGTTTAATTGTGTGTGTATGTGGTCTGCTGGGAGCAGTGTGTAGAGTTTAAGTGTGTGTGTATGTGGTCTGCTGGGAGCAGTGTGTAGAGTTTAATTGTGTGTGTATGTGGTCTGCTGGGAGCAGTGTGTAGAGTTTAAGTGTGTGTGTATGTAGTCTAGATGGCAGCATATGAGGGCTCCAAGCCCATACTGGTTTCTTGTCTCGTATTCTAATATTATGTACCACAGAAGATGAAATCTTCACATTTCTTTATATTTTATGTTGAAATCTAAATAATTAAATGGCCTATATATATATATACATATATATTTCATATGTTGTTTTTAGTGTAGTATAGGGGATTGAAATGATTGGCCCATAAGTGCATTCTGTTTTTATTAACAATTTGCAGACTGTCCTAACTTTTTTAATAATAGGATTGTAATACAGCGTCCAGTCTCTAATACAGTGTCCAGTCTGTGCAGAAATTGCATTACTGCGACTTCATATTCCTGCAGTAATCAACAGTCGAAAACATGCTCGCATTCCTGCTGACTATAGCGTTTGGCTAAGAAATGCGCTCTCACTGTAATGTGATTCCAGTGTTAGTAGTTTCCCATGTAATTGAATATGATGCTGCAGATTCACCAACTTGGAACTGGCACCAAATCCAAAGCCTTAGCATTCTGTGTCCATTCGCTGCGGTTTGTCTAGTAGTTAATCTGCACTCTACTCCCTCAGAGTGGATGAAGAGCGGTCCGCTGTAATGTGTGAGAGCTGGCTTTCCTCTCTCAGCCCCAGGAACTTGGCGGCCATTCTGAGTGATGGACAGAAGATGATTAATGAGGGAACCACATGCAATTAGGGTGGGGTTTCAGCAAGCCCCCACTCCTCCCTCTTTTTGTGATGGCTAACAGAGACATGAGGCTTCAGTGGGCTCTCGCATCAGCAGCGCCCTCCCCCACACCCGAACTCATGCTCTCTGATTGGTAACAGGTGGCTGGTTCAGAGAGACGGATGTCCATGAAGGAAATAGAGTGGACCGTTTCAAAGACAAACGAACAACAGAGTTGAAATGCAATCCCACAGTGAGGAACTCTGGGCCTCGACAGCGTTATCATCACTCAATGCTAATGGCTGGTAATTGCTAATCCTGCCGCTAGCTCTGTTGTCACACCAACACCCAAGTTAAACGGGTACAGTTTTGATTACAGATTTAATTCTGAGGAAATTTGCAAAGATCTTTTGTTCTACTAGTTTGATGATCCTCTGACAAACATACATGTGCTTGATTACTTCACCCAACCTTGTTTTGGAGTAACTCTGACCTGCAGTGTTTAATGTTTTTCCTGCTTAGATGCTTCAAATTAAGCCCAACAGTTTACTAAAATAGGCCCCTACAGAGTTATGAGGTGCGTCCTAAATCGCGTACTTGATCAGTACGTACTCAGTTGGAGCTAGAGTGCACTGGCAGTACGTTAAAGTAGTACGCTCTTTCAGTGTGAGTGTTTAGTATCCACGCAACTTAAACGCACTATGTCCACCATCTTATTAGCGTCCTGTGACGCAAGACGTCAGACCATCACGGTAAAGGTCCCGCTATTTATTTAAAAGCCCCGTTTACTGACGGATTTAGAGACTGTTTGTGACACCGTTCTGCGTGTTTGTCTAAATATCTACTCACGCGGTGCCTAACTGTAGCTCGGAGAAGAACAGAAACAGGAGGAATTTAATCATTGTTTACGTCAGAAGCAGCGCTAACTCCTGTAGCAGCAGTTTACACCATGCTTTTTCCTCCACTTTGAATTCCTCCGCGGCTCTGATGGAATTCTGGGATAGGACAGTGTGCTGGAGCTGCATACTTAAAAATGTCTGCCGGTGCAGTACGTCATGCGGGGACTTTTCGCGTACTGCTGGACGAGCACTACATATTCGGACACCCTAGTCACTCTCGCGCACTGCTTTTGCGTACTGTTCAGTATGGAAGTACACGATTTCGGACGCACCCAACCTTTTGATGCATGGACATATAATTTGGACAATGGACATATAATTTCATAATTCTCTGCTAAATTGTTATGAATCAGTAATATTAACTGGCCAGCTCTGACTTTGAAGCACTTTAGATGCATTTTTAAACAGTTTTCTCTGGTGAAAATGTTAGCATTCACTGTTAAATATATGTCCATTTGTCCTTTAGAGTGTGAAAATGTGCAGCTGCTAAAATCAAACTGCTTGTATTGATGATGTGTGCAGGTATGTTGCAAGTACAGTTTATTTTCTTTGTACAGTAGTTTTTATGTTCAGAGCTAATGTGTTTAAAGATGAAAAAAAGTTCCCTTTTCTCTAAAACAATACTGAGCCAGCAAGTAAATGGAGGAATTCATGTAAGATTAAATGACAAAATTAATTTATTGTGAAGATATGGAAAATAAAATCTTAGTCGCGTCACTTTTGACCCACTTTGCGCATTGAAGGGTTAAAGGGGCCTAAAGTTAGTGTTTAATATGTTATTTCTGGTGGTAGATAGCATTTCTAAGGCTTAAGATCAGAGTTAAAAGGAACTACTCCGTAATCATTCTAGCGCTTTCCTTGTGATGAGAGAGAGAAGATGAAATAGCTGCAGCTGATAAGGTGAACTACAATTCTTAAACGAATTAAGAAAAACAAAGTTTGTTTTCAGTGTGCTATATATTAGCTGTGCTAGCTAATCTAGCTAACGTTAACTCCTACTGGTAAAAGCCAAACTGGTCATTTATGGATCTTCTTGATATCAGTAAGGATTTTATAGGTTGTTTCTTGCTATTAAACCACATCTTCATGTTGTTACCTGTTTTTATATGCTGCCCAGTGAAAGGAAAGTTAGCTAGCCTTACCCTGAAAAGAGTGTAACAGTGTTGTATCAGTGTAATGTTTTAGTGCCCACAAGGTTGAAATGTGATTCTTCAGAAAGTTGTGACAATGTTATCTGACAATGTTCTGACAACCTTGTCAGTAAGTTGTCACAACCTCCTAGAATCCTTCATAGGTTCTTTATCTGTGTAGAACTCTATAAAATTTTGCTAAATTGCTAGTAGTGATAGTAGTAATAATACTATACAATGTTATTTAACAGTGAGGTTGTGACTGCCTTGTTCAGACAGTGTAAAAAGCACCATCTTTTAACAACGTTGTAGCAACAACAATGTTGTGACAGCATTGTATGTTTTCTGGGTAAGCAGCTATCCCTGTCTTTAGGTAGTTAACGTTAGCATTCTTCGTCAATGACCCACAAAGCAAAAAACATGGAAATGTTTAATAAAGGGAGAGTTTGCCAGTGGGTGCTAACGTTAGCTATGTAGCTAACATTAAACCCTATAAGAATTGTACCTCCCCATACCAAACAGCAGCCATTTCATCTTTTCTTTCTCTTGAAAGAAAAGTTGTAAAGTAGGCTGCAGGGTTTTTTGGACTTTTTTATTACAACAAGAGCCTGGGGCCAGTGCATGCAAAGGTTGATACATCACGGCTTAACAAGTAGAAAATATCTACTCTCATCACCACAGCGTTTTCGTGGATAAAACATTCCCGCGTACTACATAGATAACAATAACAAAACAGAGAATGTTAAAATGTTTTCAAGTGATAAAACTGATAAAAATTAATTACAGTTATTAATTATAGTTTTTGTGCGAACTATAGATTAAATAGAATAGACCAGTGGGCCGCCATAGGTTGTTGTCTTGTGTACACATCATGGATAAATGGTTAAAAACAGGGTCTTTGACAACAAAAGACCCTGAAGCTGGACCATCTACAAGTGAACCAGCCACTGTATCTCTTACCGAGAAAAGCAAGTATAAATCGAAAAGAAGAAAATACAGCAGTGAGAATCTAGCACTAGGCTTCACAAGCACAGGAACAGAAAGCGAGCTGCTACCACTCTGAGCTGTGTGTTCGGAGGTCTTGGCAAATGAAGCGTTGAAGCCAACCAAGACTAAGCACAGCGAGTATGCGTCTAAACCTGTGGAATTTTTTGTGAACAAACTTAAAGAATACCAAACCAGGAAAAAGACCCTTGCTCTAGAATCGATAATGCTAAAGCTTTTGAGGCTTCCTACCGTGTTGCGCAGCTTATAGCAAAGGTTGGAAAGGCTGGACCAAATACAGGAATAGGCTTAATGTTGACCTCCGTTTGCAACTTTCTGCACTTCAACCTGACATCCACCACTTGGTAGCTGGCAGACAACACCAGCCATCTCATTAGGTGAGTGACTAAAAGTGCTGTAGATGGTTAGTTTGTTTTGTTGTGTGATTATGCAGTCAGTTTTGAAGGTCACGTGGATGGTTGTACTGTATTTGGTTTTAAATGGCAATGTAAAATGTTCTGGGGGGCCGTGGAAAGTTTTGGGGTGGGTTAAGTGGGCCTTGGGTTGCAAAAGGTTGGACCTGGACCAGACGACTGGGCAAGACGGTCAGGTCAGTTGTAAGAGCACAGTGCTAATGCTAGCTGGCATAAGAGGGCAGGACTGAAAACATTCCATATAATAATTAGTAATTTTATAAAATATTTTACTTTAAGTTTTTTTTTTTTTATTTATTGGTGATTGCACAAGTTTGATGCTGGAGGACTGAAGGGACTCAAGAGTATATTTTGCTTTGTAATTTATTATTTGAGTTCTGTGGAGGCAGAGTGGATACACATTCAGCTGAAATAGTTTATAAATTCCCCAAATAATTGAGACATGTTGGTTCTCCACTGATTTTGTTTTGAACTGCGGGTTAACTTTATTTTCCCCCAGAAAAGGGGCAAGGACGTGTTTCAAGGAAAAGTTCTCGGATGTGCCAATCTGATGTATGAATCCGTTGGGAATCTCCCCCACACTGTGACTGTGTTAGTTTTTGGCCAAACTGAGGACTTGATGATTAACGTGAACTGCTAATGAACTGCAATGGCGGGCTACAAGTCAGACACATTCCCTCACAAAAGGAAACTCACGACAGTGGCAGATCTCATGGCGTTTGCCTTTTCTGTTGCAAATAATGTGTCAAACAAGTGGCATCTCCTTTAGAGAGATAACCAGGAGTTAGCAGATCTGAAGTTAAACAATATCTGACACTAATATCATGTTTGTCATTTCGGAGTCCAGCCATTGAGGTGTAGCTGCTGTATTGGAGATACTTATTATGGTTTGCTAATGTGTTTATGGGCTGATTATAAAAAATAGTAAATGCAACAAGCACTTAGTTTAAGGGTTCAGCGTGATGAGCGTCCAACCTCCTAACCATAAAGATCCACCCCGCCTCTTCACGGCTTTGCAAAATTTGTCACAGGCTGATTCCTTGGCTCAGACGTGGATTACGCTCTGCCGTCTGGGTGCAGCTGAAGATATTTTTTCCCTAAAAAGCAGCATGTAAACACAGTATTAGCCTGTACCTTTGTTTCTCCTGATCTCCTGGTGGGTGCATGTTAGGCTGCTGTGAGCACTTGTAGCTAAAACTGTCAAAAACAACAAGAAAACAAATCTTGAAACATTCGCATTCGCTTTAAACATTCAAATTCACTTTAAACGTTCACATTCACAATCTTCAAACATTCACATTCACTTTAAACATTCACAATCTTTAAACATTTACATTCACTTTAAACATTCACAATCTTTAAACATTCGCTTTAAACATTCACAATCTTTAAACATTCGCATTCGCTTTAAACATTCACTATCTTTAAACATTCAAATTCACTTTAAACATTCACAATCTTTAAACATTCACATTCACTCTAAACATTCCCAATCTTTAAACATTCACATTCACTTTAAACATTCACAATCTTTAAACATTTACATTCACTTTAAACATTCACAATCTTTAAACATTCGCTTTAAACATTCAAATTCACTTTAAACGTTCACATTCACAATCTTCAAACATTCACATTCACTTTAAACATTCACAATCTTTAAACATTTACTTTCACTTTAAACATTCACAATCTTTAAACATTCACATTCACTTTAAACATTCACAATCTTTAAACATTCGCATTCGCTTTAAACATTCACAATCTTTAAACATTCACATTCACTCTAAACATTTACAATTTTTAAACATTCACATTCACTCTAAACATTTACAATTTTTAAACATTCGCTTTAAACATTCAAATTCACTTTAAACGTTCACATTCACAATCTTCAAACATTTACATTCACTTTAAACATTCACAATCTTTAAACATTTACTTTCACTTTAAACATTCACAATCTTTAAACATTCACATTCACTTTAAACATTCACAATCTTTAAACATTCGCATTCGCTTTAAACATTCAAATTCACTTTAAACGTTCACATTCACAATCTTCAAACATTTACATTCACTTTAAACATTCACAATCTTCAAACATTTACATTCACTTTAAACATTCACAATCTTTAAACATTCGCTTTAAACATTCACAATCTTTAAACATTCGCATTCGCTTTAAACATTCACAATCTTTAAACATTCGAATTCACTTTAAACATTCACAATCTTTAAACATTCACATTCACTCTAAACATTCCCAATCTTTAAACATTCACATTCACTTTAAACATTCACAATCTTTAAACATTCGCATTCGCTTTAAACATTCACAATCTTTAAACATTCACGTTCACTTTAAACATTCACAATCTTTAAACATTCAAATTCACTTTAAACATTTACAATTTTTAAACATTCGCATTCGCTTTAAACATTCACAATCTTTAAACATTCACATTCGCTTTAAACATAAAAATCGTTAAACATTCGCATTCGATTTAAACATTCACAATTTTTAAACATTCAAATTGACTTTAAACATTTACTATTTTTAAACATTCGCATTTGCTTTAAACATTAAAATCTTTAAACGTTTGCATTCGCTTTAAACATTCAAATCCTTAAACATTCGCATTCGCTTTAAACATTCACAATCTTTAAACATTCGCATTCGCTTTAAATATTCAAATCTTTAAACATTCGCATTCGCTTTAAACATTCACAATCTTTAAACATTTGCATTCGCTTTAAACATTTAAAATATTTAAACATTCGCATTCGCTTTAAACATTCCCATTCGCTTTAAACATTAAAATCTTTAAACATTCGCATTCGCTTTAAACATTCACAATCTTTAAACATTCGCATTCGCTTTAAACATTAAAATCTTTAAACATTCGCATTCGCTTTAAACATTCACAATCTTTAAACATTCACATTCAACATTTACTCCTGGTATTGTACAGGTGAGGACTGAGGCTCATTAGCCTTTACCTGTAGAGGTATGAGTTCAGGTATAGCAGTAACTAGTCAGGGTAGGGGAGAGATTTTGTAAGTATTTAGCTAGAATGAGGTTGGCTGGTTGGTGGTCGTCATTCTGTTCATGGCAGCTGACCCCCATTAAGAAAGACCACCTAAACAAATAACAAATTCTGGCTCTGCCACTGCTTTAAAGTTATTTCATGTGAAGATAGTGAGGGCACTGAAACATGTAGCAGGACCAGAGTCGACTGCTTTAGCCCAAAGTGCAACCCCCACCCTCCCCGATCCCCTGTACTGCAGCGTCCACTGTGGCTATGAGCCCTTTAAAACACATTTCCTCGGTAATAAGCAAGTGCCTGGAATCGATTGCCATGACTAATGACATGGGAAAATGAGACCTTGATAGCATTATACCGCAGCCCATTTTTATGTTCCCTTCTTTTCCCTCTCTGCCCAACACTCTATCCATTTACGTTTTCGCCCAATTCCTCAGATTACAAACTAGTGTCTGGAGGCCTCAACCCTCACAAAAGAAAAAAAGAAAAAACGCATTTTCAGTCAGTGCAATACTTTCAATCACAGCCCTAAGAGTCTTCCACAACCTGCCGCCCTTTTAAATCTCTGGACAAGCTCCAAGGGGTTTCATTTCAGCAGATGAATCGCTTTCCTGCCCACCACAACTACACAGTGTGGACGTCTTGTCCAGTTGATGAACTATGTGTTGTAATGTTGGGAAATATTAATGTCTTAATTATGGTCGGCTGCGGTGCAAAGTGACTGACCTCTTAATGTGATGCATGTTTTTCTACTCTGGTTTTATGCCAGAGTGCTTCCGGTTGTTACAGCAGTAGAAAATAGCATAGCAAACAGCCCCAGTGTGCAATGGCATTTTTAGCACAATGCCCGGCTTCAGTAATCACCTCAGAGGAACACCATAAAGGCCTCCATCACCTTTTGTTCGCGGTGACTGATGAGGGGTAAGTCAGAGCCCCAGAGGAGATGAAAGGCAGGGGACGGGGATGGGGAGGAGGGGGGTAGACTAAGGCAAGCAAACAGCGGAGGTTTGCCTGCAGGTTTTTGGGCAAGAGATGCATTTGCAGGAATGATATGCAGCTGTTTTGTGGCTAAACATTCAGGTTGTTTGCCGGATTTGCTGCTGGGTATTTCAAAACATGGTTTGGTAACACTCTGCAACATTGGGCTCTCCCTCTGCAGTACCAGCCATCTGTGAAGAACTCAGAATCACTTATTTCCCCAAGTGTGTTACACATACTCTGACTTGATGAGTGCACACCTGTCATGACGTCTAACATACTAAACAGACCAGACAAGCACACCGACGGTCAACAAATATTTATAACTGCACTGAATTCATTTGTAGCAGCCAGGGTGGGGGAGGTATTTCGTAACAATCTAGCTAGAATGAAGTTGGTTAGTTGGTGGTCTTTATTCTGTGCATGCTGGCTGACCCCCATTAAGGGAGGCCCCCAAACCAAGCCCTCTAAAATACATTTCTGGCTCCACCACTGATTTAGAGTCATATAATGGACGTTAGCGATGGCACTGAAACACGCAGCAGGACTAGAGTTGAGAACTGCTGCTTTAGCCCAATGTGCAATTCACGCCCCTCCCCCAAACCACCTGCAGAGACATTCAGCATTCATCATTTGGGCTGCTTATCCTCCTTGGTAGTGGAGGTGCTGGAGCCTAACCCAGCAGTCATGGTGCAGAAGGCAGGAAACACCCTGACTAGACCACCATCACAGGGCTGACACGCATATAAACACATTTACACACACATTCACACCTATGGGGCAGTGTAGTATCTCTAACTCTCCTGACTGCATGTTTTTGTACTGTGGAAGGAAACCGGAGCACCCGGATAGGAAACCCATGGACACAGAAAGGACACAGAAAGGACCTGGTCGCCGAGGAATCGAACTTAGGCCCTTCTTTAACTATTATGGAATATATTTTGATGGAATGTATATTTAACTATGAGTAATATAAAATACAACAAATTGAAAAAAGGAATTGAGAATAAGAACAATGAAGGGTCATAGAGCAGAGCAGAAGAGATGTATGTATATCTGTACATATGCAGGTATGTTTATATATATATGTATACATATTGGCACAGATAAGCAGCGGAGACCGGCGCCCAGCGCTACTGAACAGCTGGGATAGCATGCAGGTCATCAATAACCACATACTTTAACAGGACGGTAGGCACCAGCACCGCATCACTAACTTACTGAACAGCCTCACAGGCCAAACAGAATAAGAATCTTTAAGCTTATGGTCCCAAATATTTACACATTAAAGTCTCTTTTAACCTTACTGAGGCATTCCCAAGGTGCTCTGTATGGCCATACCTCAGCTGCCCACAGCTGAACGAACCAGTAGCGGGAAGCTGCAAACAAAGTACACATATATAATATTAAAACTATTATATACAGAATAGTCCAGAATTATTTGAACATTTGTCAAAATAATAAAAAAGAAATGGTCACAGCTACTGTAATGAGGTTTAATAAAAAGGTTTGTTTTTATTTAGTTTAGGTTTAAAGTGCAAGGTGTCCACTATGGTTAGTGATTTGGTGACCATTATTAATTGCCTTACACATTATCAGCCTCAACTTGAGTGCCTCGCCAATAAAACACTTATAACATATCTTTAAGGAAGCGTCACGTTGCTTATTGTGGTGTTTTTTTAGACAACAACCAAACACAATGCTGGCAGTAATGAGGCACTAATAACTTGCAGGGAACAGAAAACACAGAGAAACATACCGTCACTATCCAAAGAAAAACATGTATCTTCAAAATGGCAACTTCACAGGCGAGGCCAAACACCTCCTTTAATGTTAATGTAAGTCAATGGGACCAGAAATGTTTCCAAATTATTTTAAAGCATTTCTATTGGCAGCAGCTGCTGCATTTAAACGATTACAAAAATGGAGATAAATGTTTTTCTTTGGACAGCGACGATATCATAAATTTGCAGGATACTGAACGCGAGTGACATATTACATCCAGCAAGCTTGTAAATATAAATAAAACATGGCTTAAAAATGCTGATCAAGCCTATCTGAGAACTGTGTGGGCGTGGCTAATGATCAGCTTGATTGACAGCTATCTGTCCAACACTCCTAGATTCATACAGAACTAACATCATCCAGCTTTTATGTGACTGGCAGCTACAGCCAGGAGGTCTAGCTTGCTAGCCGTTGGTTGTGCTGGTTTATCTTTAGTTTGCTCTGACTCTTTTGTGTGGGCGTGGCCAGAGACATCAGCCTTGTGATTGGTTAGGAAATGCTTACGGAAGCGTTACCTAGAATTAGGACTGCCCAGTTTATAGAGAAATATGGTGAAATACAGCAGATGTTTAGTAGACTTTGAGACTTTGAGTTTTCATAAGACATGTGTAAGAATTATTTTAAGCCTACTTTAAAAGGAAGTATACACAGTGCTATAACCGTGTGACAGTATAAAACATGGATATACACCAGGCTCTGTAAAACTCATTAATGGTTTATAGTGATGCTGGGTAATGCTACAACTTTAAATGCTGAAGCCAGACGTTCTAGTATTTGCTCAGGCAGTGATACTGATGTGTTTAGGCTGCCTTTGGAAACAATTATGACTAATATATTTGTTTTCTTCTGAAATTTGATTCGACTGTATCTCTCTTGGTAAGATTCACTGTAGTATATTAAGTTTTAACATTCAGATTCCACGGTTCCCCGTCTTTTACCTTGAGCCCCAGCCCCCCAGAAAAGGATAAGGTGCAGCACAAACAAGCAAGTCTGCTAAACAACATACTACACAGTATACTCATTATTCACAATCAGAGCAAACGCAGCTTGTTAGCCAGTCAGTAAAGAGCAGGTGGTGTATTGATCTTCTTACTGTTTAATCTGCTACTGATGTTGAATTGCTTGTTTTGTCTGTCTGTTCAAATCAGCATATAACACAGCCAAAGCAACTAACCAACAAGTTCATACTGTGACTTCTCATGGCATTTAACCTCCATGTGCCCTTCAATCAAGAATGAAAATTGAAGTCTTTTTGCAGTGCGCAGTCTCTACAGATAGATTTGGTGTCATCAACAATTGACATGAATATATATCACAAAACTAATATACAGTACTGTGAAAGATATTGGGCACTTACTGATATTATAGTTAAAAAGCCAGACTGGAAACATTTATTTGCTCAGCAAAACACTTTATTTTTTTTTAAATATTACAGCAGTACTAATACAGTAAGTAGTGCTTTTACATACATCAGTGTGTTTATTTAACCCTTGCTAAGCTTATCCTTGGGAAAACAACCCAGTATTATTATCAGTTCTCATCTAATACCTGCTTTAACTGCTCAGTACTTCATTAAGCTAAATCAAGATTGCTGCTTAAGAAACTGAATACATTCATACAATGTCTGGGGCGTCCAGGAGAAATCTGGAACTACACTTTGTTCTTCAAACTGGAGCTCAAGATATGATCTACTTCTCTCACAATAAGATATTTATGCTACATTATGCTAATTATTTTATTGTATTATGCTTATTTACATCTGTTGTAATGCTATCTGGTGTTCTTACTGGTGAAAATACATTAATTATAAGATAAAGGCTTTTAAACTTCAGCTTAGGTGCCTAAGGCTTTGTGCACAGTAGTGTACCCCACATGCCCCATCAGTCAAAAGTACATTTGCAAGGTCAGGAACTGATGATGGATGAGAACGTCTGACTTGCTGTTGAACAACACTGTCCAAACACTCAACACACTGCATACTAAAAAGTATGTATTATTTTTTTATTTGTTTTTATATCATAAATTATGAATAACTTGTACTAAATGACCATTTGGACTGGAGATAAATAAATAAATGAAGTGTGGTCCCTGCATTAGCACAGTACTGTAATATACTTCAGAAACAGTGAGTAAATAAGCAAATGACTTCATTTATTTATCCACTCAAAGCCATATTTTTGTGTGGGGCTCATTTGTTTTGCATATAGGGGTTCATAAGATCCTAATTACACCACTATATATCAGTCTGGTGTGGGAAAAGCTACAGCTGTCATGCAGTACATGAATTATTTCACTTAATTAAGTTAGAAATCTTTTGGGCTGCATGTCGCACATTCCACTCAGCAGTAAAGCGTGTGTATTTCACACATCATATCTGACATCATTGAATGTGTCAGCTCTTTTCAGAATGGTGACAGATGACCAGCGAGCATTCACCTCCTTCAACATATAAATCATTCATCACACGGCCTTGAGAGAAGCGTGCCTGGCCGATCTCTGGTTTCTTCAGCACGGCCTGCCTCAGACCCCAAACTCAGCTTACTGCCCTGAAAGCCTGTTTGCTTTGGTGTCCATGTTTGTTTATCGCTCACACTCTCTCTCTCTCTCTTTTCCGTATCTCCACCCCCAGTAATGAAAGACAACCTTCAAACAGTTACTTCCAAGGACTGTTTACCTGCACATTTCCCAGAGATTTTCTTAAAGTCGAGTCGCTTTAAGGGTCAGGACACAGAGAAGCGTCTGTTTCACGGTTACTCTTTCTGGTTAGAGGGTCGTCTAGAAATAAATAACCGCTGCACCACATGAGTCAGGCCTGGACGGAGAAGCAATGGGTGCTGCATGCTCACTATTTGCTTCAATAAGAGGGAAAATACTTTACATTTCCAGCGCTATTTCAGTCACGTTCTTAGGCTGTTTACAGGGAAAAACCGTATTGACCTAAGCCAAATCACTATGAGCCCTTTCAAGATAGACCCCTGATCCATACAGGGGTAAAAGAGCTAGTTCAGTGACAGTCACTGTTTTCCTATACATTAAATGTTGTTGACCTACAAAAAGAAATGTAGCCTGCAGTCCAGATCTATTTATACTATTAACAACCCCATAGACAGATAGATAGACAGATAGATAGACAGATAGATAGACAGATAGATAGACAGATAGATAGACAGATAGATAGATAGATAGATAGATAGATAGATAGATAGATAGATAGATAGATATGTATTGGTGTTTCTTTGCCCAAGTTGATGCCAGCAACACGTTTCTAAATAGTTGGGACAGAAACAACAAAAGACGGGAAAACTTGTGTAATTATGGTGGAACATCTCACAACTAATTAGTATTTAGAACTACTTGCCACACCTACTACTTGCACACAGTAGACCTTATTTAATCTATCTGTGCAGTAAAACACGCAAATACACACACTAGTGAACAGACACCCTATGGGGCAGTGAGTACACTTTCAGAGTAGTGTGCAGCCGTATTCACAGCACCGGGTCTCTTACTAAAGGGCACTGCGTTCGTGTCGGTTCCTGGGATCGAACCAGCAACTTTCCAATCACAAGGCTGGTTCCCTAACCTCCAGCTCACCACTGTTAAGATGGGGAGGCATTCACCTCTTTGTGAAAGACTGTGCGGACAAATAGTGCAACAAGAAACATATAACTTATAGCAAAATAGCAAAGAACTTGTAGATTATCATCGTCTATGGTGCATAATGTAAAGAAATCACTGTGTGTAAGGGACAAGGGCCGAAACACTGTTGGATGGCCTTGATTTTCAGGCCCTCACCCTGCACTGCATTAAAAACAGACACGATTGTATAGTGAAAATAGCTGCATGCCCTTAGTGACGTTTCTCAAACCTATAGACTGTGAACAAAGTTTGTCATCGTATCCACAAATCTGCCATACAAAGAAGAAACCAGATATAATTAAGATCCAAAATCACTGCCACTGGTATGGCTGGGGTAGCATTATGGGATGCACATGGCTTGGGTGACTTGCACCTCTGTGAAGGCACCATTAATGCTAAATAATATATACATACGGGTGTTGGAGAAACATATGTTGCCATCCATATGACGTCTTTTTCAGGGAAGGTCTTGTATATTTCCACAAGTCAATGTCAAACCACCTTCTGCACACATTTCAACAGCAAGCTAAAAGTGTCATCCAGACCGGTCACACATTTAAAACTTTTGGTACAATATGAAATAAAAAATACGTCAAAGGAGACCTCGAACGGTTGAGCAGCTGAAATCCGACATTAAGCAAGAATGGGCTGCATTTCACTTTCAGGTCTAGAACAATTGATTTCCTTAGTTTCTAAACACCTACAGTGTGAGGTTAAAGGAACAGGTGAATAACACAGAGGTAAACATGAATCAGTCACAATGTTTGGGCCTATAATAAAAAAAAAAATCTCAGTTTCAACACTTGATATGTTGTTAATGTCTAAATAATTTGCACATTATTGCAAATAATGTTTTTATATTTTGCCAAGTATTTCAGCAACTTTTAACATATAACTTATATTACGTCCTCTAGGGGTTTGATGCAATAAGGAATTGCATCTCCCTGGCTTTGTGACAACTCTGTTGTATACAAAGAAACTTGAATTGAAAGTTCAATTGAAAGTAAAATTAAGGATTATTTGACTTCAGGGTGACCCCAGGCCAAAATAACAAACGAACCCTTTTAAAGAAAAACAAATCCCATAACTAAAGAAAGTTCTACCTTGTCTATTCTCCCCATAAAGAGATAACACAGCGGGCAGGTCACTTCTGCGAATAATTTTAACATACATTAACAAAGATACGAAGAAAAAAATGGAAGTTTCATTTGTTATTGGCGGGCAACCTACTGGAGCAGCGAGTCGGCCTGGACGGAAAAAGAACAGCTCCTCAACTGCAGGAACAAAGGTCTATTTAAGTCTCCTGCCATCAAGACTAGGCAATAAGAGATGATGAGGCAGAGCAACAAGCAGCAATCACCTGAACAGCAGACACCTGTGCAGGAATCCAGAGAAGAGGAAAGAAAAACAAATTATTTATATCAAGTATTCCGAAACACACGATGTAACACAGTCTGTGACGTCTTGGTAAAGAAAGAGCGAGCGCTTCAAGTAAATGCTCTTTTATTGAACACAGTAGCAGTGGAGACACTGCTGCCAGCGCTACCTGAACGCTGAGATAGTCCAATGTAACAGTGGGCTCAGGAAGAGCCATGCGCTAACTCCTTTATACTGCTTCGAACATCGGGCATGCCTGCTGAGCCATCACGCTCAGCTTCACTGTCAGATCTCAGCATCGCTTGAGGGCCATAGTTAACGCTACCAGGGTACCATGCTGCTCCACAGGCAGATCCTCATCGATCACTGTCCAAGAATGCTTGCCTGGCATTTTTTGTCATCTTCCACTAGGTTCTACTGCTGGTCCTTGCCATGCTGCCATTATCTTTGTTGCCTGTTGGCCAGTTGCTGCCTCCTCTTCCTCCATAGTTCTTCTTTGCTGCTGACCATCACAGAGTTCCCCAGACTTCCCCAGAGTTCCACAGACCTGTTCGGCTCAAGCTCTTGTGTGGCAAGATCCACTTCTCAGTATCAACGTGAAGTCCCTTACAAAAAAGAAGTTTATTCAAGTGTACCATTAGTTTACTTCTTTTAAACTAAAAGGAAGTGAGTATGCTCTCAGTTTATTTTTTATTTACTTCTCAGTGATAACTGTGACTAAACACAGTTATACTTAAGTAAGCTTGGGTTATACTGACAAGTATAGAGCAGTCTAAGTATATTTGGCCTTTACTTGTACTTAATCTTTTGATTGAGATAAAATTTGATTTATAAAGATTTATAAAGATACAAATATGTTTCTTAATCTGAGTGTGTCTTGTTTATTTTACGTGTGTCCACTGGTGAGTAAGTAAATGTTAAATTCTATTTTAAGTAGAAAAAACCCAATAATATAAGTACAACAATAATATAAGTAAATTATAAGTATTATGTTAAGTTCACAGTAAACCCTTAAGTTTACTTTAAGTGTAGTTGCAGTACAAAAGATGTAAACTAGTTGTATACTTGGTTTACTACTCTTACACTTAAAGTGTACTTAATAGTATACTTTTAAAAGCTAGAAAGTGGGCCTATTTAGTCCCAAGAAGTATTAAAATAGTACTTATACAAGTGTACTACTAGTACAATGACATTAGTATAGTAACTGCATAAAGTATACTTAATACAATGAATTTTAAGTTAAGTTAAGGTTTGAAGGCACATGCGAGCATTTTCTAACCAATCACAAGTCTGACGTGTCTGCCCCCCCCCCCACACAACAGTTTCTGAATCAGAGAAACTTATGCTTAAGTTAGAAAAAGCTAATAAGCTAGATAATGATGTTAGTTCTGTAGGAAGGGTGGAGCAGGCCAGAAGTGCTGGACAGAGAGCTGTCAATCATGCTCCTTATTAGCCACGCCCACACAGTTCTCAGATTGGTCTCATCAGCATTTTCAGTTATATTTTTATCCAAGCCTTCCTGGATGTTTAATAAAACACTCTGGTTTCATACAAACATTTTTATTTCTTTATCTCATACATTAATTTAAGAAGCCACTATCATTAAATCTGCTGTCATCATTCACACACAAATCAAATCCCTGAACATATTTCTGGCTTTAAAAACATGCCCACGCATTATGATTTACAGCAACCCCCCACAAGCAAAGCAGTCCAGAACCGGGGCCAGGCTCTTGTATGAGTGGGCGATATTTACGACGTTTCAGACACAGCTAACCTCGACATCCAGACGTCTTGGAGTGGGAGAATGAACTTCTTTGGAATTGACTGTCTAGCAAAAGGCTGGGGAACGTCGTCTGGGCTCAGGGAACCACAGCGCTTCTGTAAACAGTAGTAAAAGTGGATTGCTGTGATGAAAGTAGGAGCAGTAATGAAAGACTGACTAATTTTGGGTTTAATGTTAGTTCAGCTAATGTTATCATTTAGGTGTGTCTAAAATCGTCTACTTGCCTACTACTCAGTTGGCGAAATCAGTTGGCGAGCACAGCTTCTATGTCCGAATTCTCAGTAGTCATTGAGTAGTATGTGAACGTTACCCAGATGACCTACTGAATTGGCAGACATTTTTATGTATGCGACCGCAGCACATTGTGCTGTCCCATAATTCAACTGGAGCCAAATTCAAAGTGAAGGGAAAAACAGTGGAAAGCGGTACGTCAGGTGTGTACGTAGCTACAGCTGGTGAACTACCACTACAGAAGTTAAAGCTACTTCTGAGGTAAAGAAAGATTAAGTTCCTCCTGATTGGTCTTCTCAGAGTACAGATTATATACAGAGTATCTAAATGTGTCAGTAAACTGAGCTTTTAACGAATAACGGGACGTTTACAGTGGTGGTCTGACGTCTTGCCGCACAGGACGTGTGGTGTATCTGAGATTGTGTGTAAACTAAAAACTCCCGAGCTGAAACTGCCCACTAGTCTTCCACTCGAGCAGTACGTACTGGCTCCAATCTAGTACCTACTGCCTTAGTAGGCAATTTCAGACGCACCTTTTCTTTTTAAAGAAAATTTTCAAACTACACATTAACGTTAACACACTGTCCATAATAAGATGCACATGCTAACTTTCAGGATTGGGGCTGATTAGCTTCATTTTTGCCAGCTTCTTATTTAAATTTTCTGTTCCACCTTAAATGGTGTAGGCTAATTTAAGCTCCTGAATGTAAGTACAGCACAATTTAAGGTGGAACGGTGGAAAATTCAGTGAAGAAACTGGCCAAAACAGACCTCATCGGCTTCATCTTGTTTAGGCATAGGAAAGCCAGGCTAGCCTTGTGTCCCTGCAGTACCGCATAGTCTTTTTTTTAAAGATGGACATTAAACACTCTAATGAAATAGGTCACTAGTTCTTACAGACACATCTATTTATGGCCAGATGGTAATTGTACATGCAGGTCTTTTTTACCTAAAGGTATATCTACTTTGAAGTAATTAATTAAATGCTGCAGCAGCACAAGAGTCAATTTAACAGCTCGGCACAGTTTAAAGCCCCGGGTTACCTAAATATGTGATTTCCCTATAACAAAGTTATTCTTGTTCCTTTGGACCACCATATACAGTATACATGCTTTATGAAAACCTTTATATATCTGCTGTATTTCACCGTATTTCTCTCCTCTCTATGTAAACGGGAGGTCCTAATTCTAGGTAACGCTTCTGTAAGCATTTCCTAACCAATCACAAGGCTGATGTGTCTGGCCCCGCCCACACAAAACAGTTTCAGAATCAGAGAAACTTATGCTTAAGTTAGAAAAAGCTAACAGGCTAGATAATGATGTTAGTTCTGTAGGAGGGGCAGAGCAGGCCAGGAGTGCTGGACAGAGAGCTATCAATCATGCCCCTCATTAGCCACGCCCACACAGTTCTCAGATCTGATCAGCGGTTTTTAAGTTATATTTTCATTCAAGTTTTGCTGGATGTTTAATAAAACACACATGTTCCATACAAACATCTTAAATATTTTAATCTGTGCTTTCTGGGACTTAAAACAAGTGAGTGGTGATTTAGGGATGCAGCTTGCAGACTGCTTACTGGTGGTCGTGTGCTTTCATTACTGGTTTCATTACTGGCTATCTTACCTTCATAGTTCCAGTGCAAAACTAAAAAAGACAATATCAGACATCAAACCTGTCTTGGCTAATTTGGTATAATAAGATATTTAAATTAGATTCTTTCAGTAAAATATAATTTGTATATGTTATTTCATTTTATATTTAAATATTATAATTTAAGGCAATAAAAACATGGTTAAAGTGAGTTTGGAGACATTAATAGGCTAATATAAAAATCCTACTCGTGACTGTACATTAACTTTTATACAACATACAATTTTTAAACTCTAAAATTATAATAGGGATATTGTTTCATTATTAATTCTGTATGTCCTGAATTTCCTGTTCACTGTATATGAGAATGCCTTTCCCATCTGCACCAGTAACCCAGTGAACGCTGCTAGCCCAGAGGGAAGATTAATACGCAGCGGGACGCTCGGGCTGGCCGCGTGTTAAGGTAGGCCTGGGGTGAGTGCGATGTATTGGACATGATGTGTAACAGGTGTGAGGGGCAGAGAGGAAAGCGAGACGTCCAGCTGTCCCTGCAGTCCTGGGTCACGTCCTCCCCATCTGCCTCCCTCACTCCCCTCCGTGTCCCGGCACCTGAAGTGTGTCGGCCAGGCGGCACACTCCCCTTTATCCAGCCAGGGGTCAGGACCACTCTCTCCTTCCCCCTCCCTCCCCACGTCCACACTCCACCTGCCCACCGCTCTACTGTCCAGCCCACTCCATGCTGGGGGGAGGGTAAAACACACCCACAGGAAACATAACTGTTCTAAAGAGCCCTTAAGTGGAATGTTTACAAGAACAAACCTCGCAAGTCTTAAATTAATAAACCAGCTGTGCAAAAGTTTGGGGACATTATTATATTTAAAAAGCTATTTATATACAAATATTCAAACAGTATTAATACAGTAAGTAGTGTTTTTACATATGTATGTGTGTTTATTAACCCTTTCCAAGCTTTTTCTTGTGGAAACAACCCAGTATTATTTACAGTTCTCATCTAATACCTGCTTTGACTGCTCAGTACTTCATTAAGCTAAATCAAGATTGCTGCTGAAGAAACTGAATACATTCATACAATGTCTGGGGCGTCCAGGAGAAATCTGGAACTACACTTTGTTCTTCAAACTGGAGCTCAAGATATGATCTACTTCTTCCATGATAAGATATGTATGCTACTTTATATTGTATTTATGATTATGTGCATCTGTTCTAATGATATCTGGTGTTCTTACTGGTGAAAACACACTTATTGCTAAGATAAAAGCTTTTAAACAATCAGCTATAACTCAAAAGGTGATAGACCAATAAATGTTGAGTGTCAAAAATTGTGTTAGCTACGAGGCTATCATAGCAAACAAATAATAAAAGTTTATAGTCTACCAGTTAACATTATGCAAAACTCAAACTCAGTGTCTCAAAGTCCATTACGTGGAGAAAATTACATGTGAAGTTCGGGATTCAAGATGGCTCACACTCCTGTGTTTAGCCAGTGATGTTCATTTATTTTCAGCATCAGAAACACATAAGCCAGTCTGTCTGAGATTATTGATCAACTTCACAAGTACGTGATGATTCAGGTATGCAGTCAACGTAAAGCTCACGTGTGGCATATAGATCTGTATTACTTGTTAGCTACATTAGCCTGAATAGATAATGAAGCAAACATCGAACGCTAAACATGTTCATTGCATTGCTGGTATTAGGGGCTGTTTTTTAAAAAAATCATCACATTCTATATAGCATTTCTATGTTTATTTCTGGGATAAAAAAAGTCTTCGTTTTGACATAATGTATTGCTGGTAGCAGGAGCTGTTTGAAAATCTGATTGTCGAAGTCAGCATTGTCGAATAAATGTGTTCAGTAAATGTGGCTTGTGGTAATTCATAGCTTGCTGAATGCTGTTTGCTTGTTTTGGCCCTCTGCTGAAAAAAACAACACAAACTAGCATGAATTCAATTGTGGTTTATGTTGGTCCGATGCTGGTTTAGCTGGTTTAGCCGGTCACCTGGCATAGTCGTGTTTGTTGACCAGTACACCAGCATCCAAAACATAACACACCAGTGTTGTTGAAAAAAAACCTCATACCTCAAATTTTTATCCAATTACTGTGTAATTTGAATATATCTGTTGAGCTCTATGCTCCGTGTATGTCATAATGACCAAACAAAATGATCCAAAATGCTGGTTTCACCGACTAACAGTAAAGGTAAAGTATGTTTTTTTCCTTTCTGTGATATAAGGTTTTGTATTGACAGCAGCGGTGTGCTGGATTTGCTGGTGACCAGCATTAAGATGTCCAGATTTCTGGAAAAAAAAAAAAACAATAAAAAAAAACGGTGGTCAGCATCATCTTACAGTATCCTGTATTTTTATCTATGAAATAAAAATCAGAGGGAAATTTCAGTTTCTTATATTTTGACTGTAGTAACGCTTGTACTGTAATAAACTGTGATGAAGGCCGACTGATAAATCTGGGCTGGCCTTCATACTTAGTAACTTTGTAAATAAGTGACTTTGTAAACCGTGTCGGAAAATCAAACAGTAGCCCACCAGGGCGAGTGAAGCCCCCGCCTTTAATCGCGGAACTACCTCGTGTCTTGAAAAGACATTTGTTTGATGTTATGGACTCTTGACACTTGCTGCCTTCTGGTGGAGCTTTACACAGCAGTATTTTCTAAAAGTAGGCCAGCAAGTGGTAGAAGTCGTTAGTAGCACAAGCACAATACAAGATATATGCCCGTCTGCTCTGCTGCAGGTCTAACGGGGACAGCTCTAGGAGACAACTACAGCTCGGGGACAGGTGACCAAAAGCTGTCCCCTGTGCTGTTTCTTGTTTTTTTTCTAGTAGGGACATTCAATCAATCAATCAATCAACATTTATTTGTATAGAACTTTTTACAACCAGTGTTGTCTCAAAGCAGCTTTACAGAAAAGCAGTCTATGAAAGAAACGAGGAAACAAAGAGAAGGATGGAAAAAAAAGAGTCCATGCAGAACAAAAACATGAGAAAGGGTATCCGGGTCCGAGCCCCCCTAGAGCAAGCCAGGGGCGACATTCAGCTCATAGCCTCAGTGCAAAACTAAAGAAGCCAATTCTGGACATTGAATATGTCTTGACTTTTCTTTTTTACTTGTCAGGTAAAGGGGAAAATTGTGTACCATCCCTTAAACTTGGTGAGGAGGACGTGTTGGCATTTATATAACGTACATAAAAAAAAACGGGTGTTGACTTTGTGTTTGCAGATTGGTTCCTGTCTGTCCAGCAATGTTTATAGAAACTGATACAAGTAGACAATACGTGAGAGAGGATGGTTCAGGACATAGAGAGTGCAATGCTTTTCCATCTATGTTTCCACACAGCTCATCTTTGATTAGGTTCATGGAGGTAGTTTAAGAGATGCAAGCCACCAGAGAGTAGAAGTTGCTGAAGCGAACAGGCACATCAGCTCTGTCAAGAACGGCAGCATGAAAAACACTATTTACTAGATTTTCCATGAAACTAGGACAGGATGGAGACAAACTGCTCACACACCATAGATCCTTCCATTCACACTCAAGCTGTGCTTTCATAATAAAACAAAAGACAAATCTCTTTTCTGTCTGCAGTAAAGAAAGCGTGAGGATACGCTGTTGTCAGATTTGACGGCAGTGGGAAAGAGGATGCTGAGGTGGGGGGTTTCTGGAAACAATAAGGATGTATAGTAGATAAACAGATTTTCTTTGTGCTCAATGGAATCAAAATCAAGTGTCATGAATACGGTACAGTATATGCAGTGTGTATATATATATGTATATAAATGAAATCATATTCCTGCTACATAGAGAAAATAAGCTTCTTCTGTTTCTTCTGTTTTCTAAATCATTTTGATTTAGTATCTCAAAACAATGTCATTTTCTCAAATGGTCAATTTACTATCTGAAAATAATCACCTATTCTCTTGAGCTTTTAAGTTATTCAAGCAGTTACTTTTTTTTAATCTCAGACATAATGACTTACTGTGTTAAGATAATGGGTTATTAAATTAAGTAAGTAATTGTTTTGGGAATTGGTTCATCATTTCAACACAATAAATTATTATAACTGTGATTAAAAGTCTTTGTTTTAACATAAAAAGTTCAATATCTGTACAAATACACCATTTTCTATCATGGAACACGCTCGGAAATGAGCCAAGGGTGGGGCGAACTCAGAGGCCCTGGGCTGGAGTTCTAGGTAGCTTTAGTACTTGTGCATGAACAGGGACCCCCTCCCAGTCTTTGGGATAAGAATGAAATATGGGGAGGAGATGGGGAGGTGGTGGGTGCAATGTTGTTTGGCACGGGAATGGAGTGAGAATGGGGGAGTATATATAGGAGTATATATGGTCACCTGGAGATAATCTGTTGGTATTCTGAGAAAATATTCTGAGTAATTTTATATTTTGAGATACTTCAGTACTAATAATCATTTTGACATCATAAGTCAGCATATTCAGAAAATTATTTTGACATACTGGGCCAACATATAAAAAATAAGTCACAATATTGACATAAGTCAAAGCTTTCAGAAGAAACAAGTAATTATTATTATTATTGAGATACCAAGTCTTAATTTTGACAAAATTAATTTTGATAAAGTTGGTCATTGTTTCTGGATAATAAGTACATATTTTGGTAGAAGTCAACATTTTGAGTAAATAAATCACTATTTTGACATAATTAGTCAAACCTTTGAGATAATATGCCATTATTCTGAACCGAGAGAAATATCATTATTTTGATGACAGTTTGAAAAAAAAAATAGCCCATTATTTTTGATATAGCAAGTCAGTACTTCAGGACAGTTATTAATTATTTTGGCGTAAATTAATATCCTGAGATCGAGATAATTTAAATTTAATACCATAAGATCCATCATGTGGACCTAATAAGTCAACAATTTGAATAAAAACCTCAGTAAAGACTTTTGAGTCCTTATTTCAGCAAAGTATGTCAGTATTTAAGAACACAAATTATAATGTCATTATTGTGACATACTGAGTAGAAATTAATGAAAATAAATTGTGACACACTGCTGTAGTGTTTTTTTCCTCTTGGCAGTTTTTTCCTCTTCCAACTGGCGGACTTCCAAACAAATTCTTCAGTCAGGAATTCATTTTCATCTTCTTTGCATTTACCCGGGAAAACACAGGCTCATTTGTAAACCGTTACATGAATTTCACAGGAAAAGAAGATCCCTCTTCTCTCTGCCAGCAACAACACTGGCCACTGTTTATACAGGATTAGGCGAGCGTTTCAAATAAAACTTGGATTTTTGCACAAATGGCCAATATGTTTCATTAAAAAATGTTTTGTTCCCAAAAACAAGATTCATTATTTCGAGCTACAACAGCGGCCGGGGCAAACTGATGAATATTTCATCTGTTTTATCATGCTGCCGCGTCTCTCCCAGCGCCACAAGCTTAATTCAAATTACACTGGTCTGAAAGAAATCGATCCAGTAAAGAAACATAATTTCGAAGTTGGCCATCAAGCTACTCCTAGCAATGTAATTATACTCTGAGGGGCATTTGTTACTGGCTTGTAGATAGGCTCTCTTAAACACAGTAATTGCATTGCCTGGGTGCTGTGGCTGAGCATTTAAAACAACGCAGCGAGTGCAGGGGGAGCTATTAGAGTGGGGGCTGCATGTGATGGATGGAATCTCTCAGTGACCCCCCACTACGACTCCCTTGCACTAAAGCCAAGCTTTATTCATGCTGGGCCATAACACGCTCACCTGCGGGCTAACATATGTCGTGCCACTGAAGCTTTCATTGTGACTGTAACCACTAGCAGGTAGACAAATGTGGAAATTACTGAAGTTCATTTTAAATGAAATTAAAGGTAACTGAAAGGACCTCTGATGCCAGAGGATATGTCTTGTAATAAAAGTGATTAATCTACATAAATCTTATATATATACATCCCTCTGTGCCATCCCGCTAACTGCTCCATCCACTGTGCGTAGTGATTTACTATGGAAACATACACTTACTGTCTGTCCACTTTATTAGAAACACTTTCTGCATTCATTTATTGGGGTCTTTGTGAGCCCACCTACCTTATTGCTTCACTGTATAAGTGTACAGTTACAGACTGTAGCCCATTTATTGTAACTTCTCAACTGCACTCCACTCTATTCATCACTGGTCATTTTGTGACTACAGGACTGCTGTTGACCAGATATTGTTTGGGTGATGTACTGTTCCTAGCATAGCACCGACGCTAACATAGTAATGCATGTGATACTATCAGGATAACAGAATGTCATTCCTGGGTTAGGAGTGGTCCAAAAATGTCTAGCCTAGAGCAGCTTTGTGGTCAGAAACTGATTGCTGATGAAGGCTTAGAGGATGGCTAAGACACAAAGTGCATCAACAGATGAATTCTATTGTCTAACTAGCAAGGTGGAGCCGCAAGGTGGATGGACAGTGAGTATATAATTAAATTCATAGTTCATACCAGCAGCTTAAACAAATTTTGCATGTATATTATATACATTTATTTTCTATATTCATTTTCCCACAGTGATTTCATTCTGAGCTTGTGAAAATCATTAATTAATTAATTAATTATGCTTACTCAAATTTACCCTATCATATTTAACTTGGATTATGATTCTCTGAAGTGAAAAAAGAAAAGGCTGTCACACTTAACCAAACCACATTTAATGCCTCCTAAGATATATCAAGTTCAGTTTCACCATACTCACTCCATAGGTCCAGTATGTAGTGTGTTGATGTGTGTCATCTTTTGAATCTCTTTATCCTATTAACTCTGTGTTGTTGACCAATGCAGTCTCTTCATACCAAAGCAAGGTTAGGAGTCAAGTGACCAGTCAGATGTTTGAATTCAAGCAACCAACCAGAGCACAAGGTTAAACTAGATAACCAGTGGGCAAAATTTGATTATCTATTCTAATTGCAGAATCCAACTGTTCAGTTAGAGCACCAAGTTAAATCAGAGGGTGGATCTTAAAGAGCCTGTCATAAAGCAGACTTTGAGAAGCCAATCAAATTGTGATATTTAGATATTTAAATGTTGTTGCTATTCAAAGCACGGTGAGTCTAGCTTATAAGAGGCCAGGATTCAATGTGGGGATTTGATTAGCTATTCTAATAGTGGAATTCAAAAAAAGCCAATCAGAGCATAGGGTGAAACTAGCCTGTAAGAGGCCAAAATTTGAGTAGTCATTAAAAACGTAGAAATTATTTAAACGTAATATCATTAGATCCATTTTTACACAGAATTTGAGATAATAAGGAATTATTAGTAGCCAATTAGTTGCCCAGAATTTAATAAATCAAAATTTAATTAGCTAATTAAATTGAGGAATTCAGAGCACAGGGTGAAAATGGCCTATGAGAGGCCAAATTCAAACAGATAATCAGACTGTAGTATTTGGTTAGCCAATCAGAATCCTATTTTATAGGGCAGGATTCAACAAACAAATCAGAGCACAAGGTTAAACTAACTAATAAGAGGCCAGGATTCAAGTAGCCAATCAGAGCACAGGATTAAATTAGCTTCTCAGATAGTAGAATTCATTAACCAATGAGATGGCAGGATTTCATTAGCTAATCTGAGGACATCATTCAAGTAACATGTTAGAGGATTAGCCAATCAGATTGTAGGATCCAGTCAAAGCATATGATTTGATTAGCCAGTCAAAGTGCAGGATTAAACTAGCCAATCAGTCATGGTTTGACTAGCCAATCAGAATACAGAGTGATCGAGGTGTAGTATGTATTTATAGTATTTACTATGTACTGTAGTATGTGATATAGATCACAGAGATAGAGGGTCAGCAACCATTTCTTTCCTTTCTTATTACAATATCTGGTCAATCAAAAGATGAAATACATCCTGGACGAGTTTTTCAAGATGCTGAATATTTTGCCTCACATTGTGGCTTAGACCACCGCTGTAATGCACGGACCCTCATAAATTACTGCTGCATATGCCCGCACAGCCACTTCCATGCTTAGGTTGTAAAGGAGCAACAGCTTAAAATAACCCACCAGAGCAATAACTAACAGAAACAGGCACTGAGAACTTCAGAGACTCCGTTAAAAGGGGCTGAGGAAGAACAGCATGGTCCTGCTGCATTGATCGGAGGGCACAGCTGAGTCGGTGTTTTCACTTATTCGCCCGCCCTTGCGCAGGCTGCAGGACATGCTCTTGCCTCTCGCTATATACATAATTAAAAAGCAAGAAAGTCTCCTCTGAGTCCACTTCAGATTCTGAGCACGAAAAGCAGCCACCTACCCGGCCGTCCCCTGTGCAGGCGAACCCTGTCCCCACTCTCTCCTAATCTGTTAGAGCTGGACGCAGACGCAGGGTTATTCCTGCTATTCTTCCTGGAGAATCTGTAGCTCCACACACACAGAGCCTGTACTGCTCATAGAGAGAGAGATAGAGAGAGAGAGAGACCTTTACACATACCTGCTGTGTCCCTGACGTGCCTTGAATAACATGGCATTAAATGAGCAGGAAGAATAATTATTTACTGAATGGTTAAAGCTCCGGGGCACCAGAGGAATCCCGAGCACGCTGACTTATAAGATATTAAAGTGTGAGTGTGCATAATAAGCAGCTGATTCATTTGATTTGGGACGTGGCGACGGAGCAGCAGAGGCAGATGCGCAGTGACACGCGACCGTGCACACAGAGAGAGAGAGCGAGCGAGCGAGAGAGAGAAGGATACATCAAAATACATCTAGAGAGAGAGAGAAAGGGTTGGGGGGATAGAGAGAATGACAATAAGAGAGACACTGAGATGAAAACACAACAGAGTCAAAGAGTCAAGAAGGGAAAAAAAAGGTTAAAGGTACAATTTACATAATTTTTTTGTTTAAAATGTTCCAAAATGAACACAATTTAACAGAATGCAAAGAAATAACAGTTTTGACAGCATGTTTAAGACGTCTATCTATCAAATTGCAGATGTATCTACGGCAGTTTGCATGCTAACCAGCTTGCCCTGTCCTGTCTTGCCTCGTAATACCACTTTGTACCTCAGGAGGCGACAGTGAGTCACTGTAGCATCGAGTCATGGCATTCAGTCCATCATGAGAGGATAAAGAAGTAGAGCTGCTGCCCCAACAACATATTCTAATCTCATTTAAGGGCAGACAGCCACTGGAATGAAGAGTAAATGCAACCACTGCTAAAGCACTTAGTGTTATGCTGGCCACCCACTCTTGGCAAGAAACCACATTCAGCAGTAAACAAAAGTAGTGATATAAATAGAGGGAAAACATGATACTAGAGATGGAAGGATCGATCTGCCATGTATTGGTATCGGCTGATTTTTTTTATCAAAATATATGATCAGCGATTTGCTGATATTTCTCGATCCTGAGAGCCAATCGATGGTGTTATTTCTGTATTTCCAGCTAGCGTCTTATCTAGGAAGAGGAGCCCTGCGTGAAACCCCCTCCGACCAGGTCCCTGCAATTCCCATCTGAACCGCTAGGTGGAAATACACACCCTTTCATTTTCGTCAGACTGACTAAAGCATGTGTGGAAAGAAAACATAGTCAGTCTGGCAGTTTGTTACCGTATGTGACTCAGACTCATTCAGGGCAGTTTGTAACATCTGTAAAATTAGTAAAATCAGTGTTTCTCACGGGGGAACCAAGACAAAGACATTTAACACTACTAATCTGATACGACACTTCAGAGACACCACACAGCTGAATACAGTGAGTTTCAGAAAACAGCAGAGCTAACGCGCACAGCTAGCACAAAACAAACAACCCAGAGCACCGTGCTGACCAGATCTGACCGGTACGAACAGAACAGCAACAGAAACAGCCAGAGAGCTAAAGAACCACAGCCAGAGTGATTGAGTTTATAGTTCTAGATAAGCAGCTCTTCTCGGCTGTAGAAGACGTTCATTCTGCTGCTTAATATTCCACCTGGATCTACGCTCTGCTGTTCCTAATAGAGATACTTTTTAGATGTGGCTCTTTTGGAGCTGTATTAAGCGGTTTACACCACATAGACCAACTTCTAATTTAGTTAAAAATATTATGCTGTTTTACATGAGCTCGTTAAAAATGGTAATAAACCAGTTTAGACCATGTTTCATGATTTGCTTGTGCTAATAATATGTAGCCCTGCCGTGGCATATAGCCCCACTATCTATTGGTATTGGCTATCCGCTGATTGTGCTGAAAGAAAAATCGCTTAGTCAGTAAAAAGATGAAGTTGGGTGTTACAACTGTCCTGTGATATGTTGCTCATTGTTGTTTGGAGTATGACTTGATAGATTACGTCGTCTTGCACATTGCTCCTTTAAAGAGAGAGAGAGAGAGAGAGAGAGAGAGAGAGGGAAATAGAGGCTCTTAGTTAGTTTCAGATAAGCATTAATAAAGCCAGGTCTATATCCTCCTACACCTTCATAAACATATAAGACAAAGTTTTTCTCTTGACTACTGTCGGGATCAGGCTACACAAATTTAGCCTGATTTTCAAAAGTTGTTGTTGCATCTTACAAATTTCCAGCCTCGGACTCCAATACGAGGAAAGAGTCTCATAGGGTGATATAATCAAAGAATAGAGATGTGGCATCTGGGACGACCTACGACACCACAACGAAAAGTCAGAATTTTTGGTTTGACAAATCCCACGTTTCTCGACCAATAGGAGGACAGAGCACTCTCTGGCGCACATATGTAAACAAAGAGAAGAGAAAGTAGGGAGGCTGTCAGGGGAACAACGAAACTGAGGAAAGGTTCTTTGGACCACGGCAACAACATCCTGCCTGTTTCATGTTTCTTCAAGGGAGCACCATGACTCACCGTGGGGTTGTCTAAGGCACAGTGTGAATCCAAAAAGATTAAAGGTATCTTTTCCTCCACAAGACGTTCTCCTTTACATACAGTGAAGCTGGAAGCTGCATTTATGGAATGCTTTTGACATGTTCACACGTTACCTCGATTTCTCTTTGAAGAATAGACAGCTTATACTGTCCTCGTCGTGACAGCCAGGAACGGGTCCACACTCGTTCTTGTTTTTCTTTCCTGTGCACAAAACTGCCAGCAGCTCACTCAGCACTTCTCTAGCCATGAGTGACAGTTTCTTGATCCACCTGACTGCTGACCTATGAGCTCACACAAAGACGTGAATGATGATTGGTCAGCGTCAAACATGTTGTCTCCCACTGAAGACACTGCACAAATTTATGGCACCACTATTGTCTACTCTAACATAGAGAGCATCATTTTTTTTAATATAGTTTATTGTGAAGAACAAATACAGGTCATACAAAACAAGGCAGAAGCATAGTTGAATCTTTATTTTAAATAAAGTAGAACCCACAATGCCCACCCCACCACACGCCCCACCACGTCCCAACAACACCCCACCCCAACCATCCACAGCCAGAGAAACCCGAACCCACATCCCCAACCATCCCATGTAGCACCCCCAAAGTGGAACCCAAAAAGGAAAGAAAAAAAATATCTAAAACATATATATATATATATATATATATATACATATAATTAATAATCATAATAATAATAAAAAAGGAAAAAAGAACAAGTAATAATAGAAAATAAATATCTAATTAAAAAGGAATATCATGACAGACTACATTGTGTGCGTTATACACCATTGTAGATTTGACAGAACTGGTTTAGACTCTTGTATTTTAAAATTCAAGTGCAGGGGGTGGCAATGTAGATCTACACTTACTCCTAAGATGACGGCCATTTATTGAACAGGGGTTGCCATGTTTTTAGGAAAATATTATTTTTGTTTATGAGATTATAACGAATTTTCTCCATATGCAGCACATTCCCCAAATCCCTAAACCACTGATGGAATAGTGGGCTAGCTTCTGACTTCCACTGAGATGTTTGACTATCAGTGAACAGAGGGAAACAGCTTGGCTTTCATATAGTGAGCATCATGAAAGACAAAAATACTGTATAGTCTGAACCTGACATTTATAGTTAAGATACTGTTCTGACTTTACATCGAGGCAATAATGCCAACTAAACACAGCTACACATGCAGCAGAATGTGTGAATTAAATCTATGTTAACCTTTAAAGGCTAAATCTGTGTTTTCTTTCTAATAGAGTCTTATCCTATAAAATCTTCCCAAAGACCACCTGTCTGTAGCTTTCTATCACCCCCTCATTCGTTTTTACCATACACCAACTTTCGTCCAGTCCCTCATTCTTACATTGCTTGTCTGGCTGTTCATTCCTTTACATGTTGCATCGTCCATCTGTCGATCTGCATGTCAGTTTGTCACAGATGTGCAGAAGTTTTACTATTAAAAAATGCTTTGAATGTTTAATGTTTGAATGTTTAAATGCTTATAATAAAAAAAACATTTTAAATATTTCACTGTGTGTTTCCTGGTCTATTGGGACGTTGCTATGACAGTTCTCTTTCAAAAGTGTTATAGAAAAATGTAGTAACAGCACAGAAATGCTATTCAGTGAAATTTCAGAATCAGCCCCCTCACATGCTCAGACTTCATCTGGATTCGATCCATCACACTGTGTATCTCACCATGCAGCGCCCCCAAAATACACTGATCCTGAGGCAAACCCATCTCAGCCAAATGCTCTCAAAAGCTTGCAAATATTTATTTTGTAAATAAACCAGGAACCAACAACGAGTCTTTCCAGCAAATAAAGTTCATTTCCAATATATGTTCAATCAGTTAACCCCTGCATGCTACACTATATATTGAAGGCCATCACAGGCAATACTAGCTCAAGGCTTTGTGTGCATTAGGGGATCAGTAAAATTTGTGTTTATTTCATGCAGTTTGTAGTCATGCAAGCTATCTGAAAGGAAAACTGGCCACAAACAAGGAGATAAAGAAATAAACCAAACAAAATGGTCCATGACAAACATGGTTTTAGTCAGCCAGTCACTGGAGACTGTGCTAAGCTAGTGTCTATCACCATGCCTTTTAAAACTGTGGCCAAGGGGCCTTTTATCAAATACCCAGGTCAAATTGTCCTGCTGTAACCATGGTAACCACCTTACAATGCTACCTAGACAAAGAGAGTCAAGACAATGAGCCTTTGCTTTGGCAGTAGGGACGTTAATATCAATCAGTCAGCTAGTTCCTTCCAGCATATCAAATGTTGGGAGCTTCGGGAGGTTGGGCAGACGCTCTTATCCACAGTTTACATGTATACAGATGGGTGAAGGGATTGTTAGGAGTCTTGCCCAAGGACTCTTATTGGTATAGTGTAGGGTGGTTATCTGGGTGGAGAATCAAACCCAATCTGCTGCATGGAGGAGTTAGCAGTTAGCCAGTCATTAGCCAGATTACTGGATCTTCAGAGAGTGGGGTGCATGTCATAACATGGTCTTCCTACTTTAACAGGAAAGGGCTATTTAATTTGGGCATGAACTTCATAAACACTTTTTTAATCTCTGAAAGACCATTTTGTAATGCCCACCTAGCATACAACTACTTAAACATAAACGTAATCCCAATATATCCAATCATAAAGAAGCTGGTGAAGATAATCCCTGGTTGTGGCCAGTTTAAGTCTTATCAGACAGCACTGTTTATATACTCACCATCCCACTTCATTACATACACCCACCTTGTATCTACATCCATTCCCTTTAACTAGCTACACTTACTATATAGGAGCACAATGTAGCTCTACAGTTACAAACTATAGTCTCTCTGTGTACTTGTTTATCCCTCTCGCACACTGTCCTTCAATGGTCAGGACACCCACAGGACCACCACAGAGCAGGTATTATTTGGGTGGTGGATTGTTCTTAGCACTGGAGCGACACTGGCGTGGTGGTGGTGTGTTGAGCTGGTGTGAGTGGATCATCAGAGTTTTTAAACACTGTGTCCACTTATTGTCCAGTCTATTACACACTCCTACCTTGCTGGTCCACCCTGTAGATGTAAAGAGAGGATAGCTCATCTGTCGCAGCACAGTTTGTGTTGGTCATCCTCCAGTCCTTCATCAGTGCCCACAGGACACTGTTGGCTGGATATTTTTTGTTGTTGGTTGTTGTATTTTCAGTCCAGCAGTGACACTAAAGTGTTTTACTTCAGCAGCACTGCTGTGTCTGATCCACTCATACCAGCACAACACACACTAACACCCCACCACCATGTCAGTGTCACTGCGGTGCTAAGAATTATTCACCACTTACATAATACCCATTCTGTGGTGGTCTTGTTAAAGAAGAAGGTAAAAGGGTCATAACAAAGAATACAGAGAAACAGATGAACTACATTCTGAGACTGTAGAACTACATAGTGCTGCAGAGTGCACAATGTATAGAGGCAAGGTAGGTACCTTGTTCCTAAATAGAGTAAAGAGAGCAAAGAGTGTTTATGTATAGGAGGAGTAGTAATGTCACAGGATGTCTATAAATGGACCAACATGCACAGGGTAGGGAATCTCAGTATAAATGATGGCCGTGGCTGCTTGATTTGTCTCATCTGTCTTGCTGTCTTAAGTTAATGCACTGTGTCATTAGCATTGTCATTAACTTTAGAATTTACAGCCAACAGTCAACAACACTGCACAAAACCAGACTATTTTCAGTCATTTCTATATGTTGTAATACTTGAGCTGTGTACTTGAGTTAGGATAGTACATATCAGCTTGATTTAAGCTATATGGAACACAAATATGTATTAGTATTTTTACAGACATGATGACTGGGACAGGATAAATAAAGCCTGGAGTAATTTCTAGGGTTGGTTTTTAGGTTAGTATAGACATAAGGTGGATATCAATAGTATAACTGATGTCTCTTGGACATCCCTCCTAGAAACCAGTCCACAATCTTTAGGGATGTATCCATCTTCAAACTAACTGTGTCAACTGAGCCAATTGAACATATTTAAGATGGACAGATCTGCTAAGAAAAGTAATGACCCGATATCATCACATCTTATCTTTGCATCTCTTCCCTGCAGAAAGAAAGAAGAAACTTTGTGAATAATTGCTTTGTCTGGCTTAAGCTTCAGGCTGCCTCATCAGCAGAGTAAAGTAACAAGTAGTCTATATGACCAACAGTCAACATAATGCCCAGTTTGCACATAGCACATAGAAATGAAACTTGTTTTAGATTTCAATGATTTCTGTGCAAGTTCAACTCCTGAAGTCTGCATTTACATTTGATTCCTTGATTCCTGAACCCTCTAAATGTTTTTCAATCAGTTGTTTTTATTCATTCTCTTCAATGTCTCTTCAATGTAGGCTCATAAACAGAGATGCCACTTCTGGAGCAGGTAGACGCAGTATTACACTGAAAAATCTTTATTTATTGGCAGTTTGTCTGTAGACTGATACCTGAACTCTTTGAGTGTGCTTTGTTACTCTTTCCAGCATTATGCCAATTAACAATTATTGATCGTCGGTCTTCCGAGATCCTTTTTTGTGAAGGAAAGTAGTTCTAACCCACACCCCCAACGCGTGACCCCAATTAGCTTTTGTTGACATCACTGGCCGACCTGGCAAGATGGTGCCCACCATGGCAGACGTCTTTGTGTGTTCCTCTGGCAGCCAACGTTATTTATTATTTATTTTATCTTTAGTATTTATTTTAAATGTACAGTATACATATATTGTATATTTTTTAAATTCATTTTGTTATCTTTATCTACTGGTGAATGGAGGAGCAGCAAAGTAAAAATTTCACTGGACAGTGTAACTGTCTGTTTCTGCTGTGCATATGACAATAAAACTCTTGAATCTTGAATCATTGACCTAAGCTGATGAATGCTGAGCCTGTCCCAACACACCTGAGAAAGCGAGAGCAGCTGTGGAAGTACTGTTGCCAACCAGTGTTGAGTAATTCCACAACCTGAAATGAAATTGTGCTGGGGTGCCTCTCTGTTCCAACACTCTGGAGAAGAGGATGACCAGAGGGAGGACTGGTGACACCCACGGGCGAGAGCACATGCCTGCAGTGTTTGTTTACTTGGACAGTGGACATTCTGTTACCCCTCCTGCAGAGAGGCTTTGTGTACCCCAGGGACTCTGCTCGGACTGTGCTTGTAACTTTATGGCATGCTCTCCTCTCTGTTCAGAAGCACTGAGTAGGAGGTCTTCCCCGCTACTCTGTTCAGTGTAAGAGCACTTATTTGAAGAGCTATGTTTCCTATGCTTCATTTTTTACCAAAATGTCACAGCATCAAAGTGGAAGGTAGGACTTGGCTCTTATCAACAGATTGAGTCTGTGGCCTGTCATTAGACTGGCACGTATACAAGAATATTATGTATACACAGAATCTGTCAGGGCACTTTGGCGGTCACCTTGTCTGCATGATCACTGATCCAGCCTCTGTACTACAGAACTATAAGCCTGGTGCTATCACTGCAATCCGACAGTGCTTAAACATTCATCAAAGGGACTGTGTTCTTGACTATTAAAACCTCCAAAAGCACAGATGAGACTAATCTGATTTGTTGGGAGTTATTCTAAGGCGAGTCTGTGAGATCCAAGTGGGTTATATAAACTGAAGGGGCTTGAATGGATTATAAATGGGCTCATTAATAAATAAAGTGTGGAAGACTGTCAAGTGTAACAGATTGTAAACTGTCTTACTGAAATACCCAGGCGTAGTAAAGACAAGTTATTATCAGGATGACTCATGTGCTCAACAAACTCATTTATGTGCTATTGTCTTTCAGAGCGCAAAGAAATCACCCTTTGCTTTGAAGTCTTTGTGTTAATGTTATAGGACGCGGGCTGCTCCTGCTGGTCAAGTATAAGTCATATTAAAGACCTCTCTGTAGCTCACTCATTTCCCAAATAAACAAGTGGATAAATCACGAGAGGCCTGAATGAGTAGGAAACAGAGCTGACATGAGAACACTAATGGCTACATCTTTCATGTTGGAGATGCTGTCAGCTCTATGTTTCTGGCGAGTGTAAAATGCCTCTGCAGGGAAAACACCAGGGGGTCTCCGAGTTTGGAGAGGAACTCAGAGGGAGCGAAAGAGAAAGGGTCCTTGTCAGTTTATAGTGAAATGTAAGTATTTCCTGGAGTAGATATTTCTGAAAGAATCACATTATAAAATGATTAAGAAAATGTATTCTTCCCTGTTAATTCAATTATATCTGCAAGAAAGATTTGAAGAAGGGAACAATGATAAAGACTGACATATAATATAAATATATATATATAATAGTTATTGTGAGCAGACAGATTTCTTTAGACTTAGAATTGATGAATAAAGCAGAAAGATGCATAACTGCAAGTGTACCTCTCACATGCAAAAAAAGATGAGTAGAATTTAAAAGGCAATACTGCCCACTGCTGGCCAGACAAAGCAACTGTCTACTGCCAGATCAACATGAGTGTCCTTGGCTACAATTGCATTTCTTTGTCATTGAATGGTTCACATAAAGACATTTAGAGAGGTTTGTTGAGACATGTATCAGTTGTTCACAGTGATGGTGATGGGAACCAGACGTCTGACTTCCTATGTCACAGAAATGTAGTACACCATATTACTAATATACACCAAGTTACTAATACGTGGCCACATTTTTAATAATAGCTCTGCAATGAGGTTTCTGCTTAAATTTTTTTTCAACAACACACATTGAAGGAGAACTAAATTAACCTATTTTTATGAAATGTAGAATAACAGTATGCAAACATGAAGTTCCTTTACATTTTAATTGATTTTCCCATCCATTTATGGACACTAAGCTGTGAAAACAGAGCATTTTAAATGAACAATGTCTGTTAGGTCACAAAAAACTATTTCAGCTATTAAGCAGATGTTTATCTCTGCATATTCATACTGAAGTTCTATTGAATGTTTAAACCCAGACAGCTTTTTAAATGAGGCACAATTAGTTGTTGATACGACAAATATATGATAATATTTCACCACATTTTTAGGGTGCACAACATGTATCATGATAGTTTTTGTTTTAGTTGGAACAGATTAAACAAAATCTTTAGGGCCACATACAAACAATACTATAATAATAATTATAATAATACTGCATCTACAACCGCAGGGCTTTTTTATTCAGTGTACTGCAGTAAATTCAGTTTAACTGGCATAATTACATCTTACTCAGTAATGAAACATGTAATTTGCAAAGTGCCAACCACTAAAACAAGGCAAGGAAGGGGGACTCCAAGAAATTTAGGCTGAAGTTATGAAGCCAGAATGTCATCATGAGAAGATGAGGGCAGAGGAGCGGTTTATATAGGACACGCAATGATGGTGAGAGGAAGTTTGGGTGTGGTTCTTTCCCCGAATGCATTTCATAATTTTATTTAGTCAGTACCATGTGTGGCTCTAAACGGGTGGTCAGAATGGCCAGTGCCACCCCTCAAAATCTGATACCACATCAATGGCATTCTACCTTGCCCATCCTCAGTGGTGCACATTCTCATTGCAAGTACATCTGTTCTGTGGAGCTTGTGAATTGGTGATTGGTGGAACAATTCCCCAACACTCTGCAACCCCACCACCCTCAGATGTTGGCACTGCCACCCTTATAAAAATCCCTGCCATCCCTGGAAAATTTTGGTAGAACTACCCCTAATCAGTGCTGATGTTAACCATGATACTGTATTTTGACATATAATAATAAAAAGCTCCCCACTAAGCACAATACAGGACAGCCAATTAGAAAACAGGACATTTACATATATCAATTGTAAAAGTACAGAAACCAGCCAGTTATTTTAGGGGGCTAGCGAACCCATCACTATCACTATAAAGAAATCAGAGTCTCAACAAAGAACCACTTCACATCAAACGACTCTAAATGACTCTAAAATTGTGGCCTCTAGTGGAAACCGAGATATGTGATATGACAACGAAAGCATGGTGGAATGTAACTCCCAAAGAAATTTAATAAGGCAAAGACAATAAATGAAAATGGATAAGTATGCACAATGAGATATAATAACTATAATAACCCCATTCAACAGTCAATAAACAGCAAATAAGCTTAATAACTAATAAAGAGAACATGATTCTGCTTGATTGTTAAATAATACATAAAATTAATATCCCAATTTCCACACTAGAAACATAAACAAACCTCAATTTAAATACAGAATATGTAACTTTGTTCATGAATTATTGCTTAAGAACACTGAACAGACATTTAACAGGCAAGTGTGTCAAGAATGTAACATCTAGTATAACACACTGACAACAACACAAAACCGCACAACATGGCTCAATCCAAAATAAAACTTCAAACTATAACTCTGCACTTCCACAGACATTCTATGTGAGGGGGGTAAACTGAAACCATTGCAGCAGGACCTGATGGGGTCAACTGCCTCTCCAGCTTCTTGGATGTATCAGGATTTTAGGATATTGTGCAGTATTGTGTCTATATGAGGGGACAAAAGGGGAAGAAATAGAATAGTGCACATGAGCAGCATCAAGAGTTTTCTACATTCCTCATTAAAATGTGCCAAAAACGCATCATTTACCTTAAAAACAAAGAAATATGTCCAATATGTACTTCACCTGCACAGTGATGTAGCAGCACATATAAACAAAATCCACTAATTTAACATTCAAAGATGTTCTGTAACTATGGGCCCTTTGTTTACTACATGAATTATTGTAAATGCTACTTTTAAATGTCATCACTGCCAAAAGTCTGAACAGAAATCTGAATATTGTATATTTTTTTATGTAATTCTGTAATTAAGTCTTTCTTACATTATGTTGCTTAAGCAGGAACCTTCATAACATTTAAAATATAATATTCTTATTTATAGGTGATGTGCTAAATGACTACCACTTCTACAAAGCTGATTACATCACTGTGCACCAGCAATATCAGAGAACTGGTTCCCATTTTTGAGTTTCTCTCGAGGTTTCTTCCTCCTAATCTGAGGGAGTTTTTCTTTGCCACTGTCAACACTGGCTTGAGGTTGGACTCAGATTTTCAGTGAATCTGCTTTGTGACAACATGTGTTGTCAAAGGCGCTACATAAATAAATAAACATAAACATTAACCTTAACCAATAAGCAATAATATCATACCAACACCCCATGTATCATCCTGGGGGTCCGGGCCCCTACATTAGCCACTTAGAACCCTAAATATCTCAAAATCTAAATTCTCAAAATTGAGGGGTCCCTGAAAAATAAGCGAATTATATATTACGCTGTCCGTTCAGGAAAACTAGTCACCCAAATACAAAGTTAAGAAAAAGATCACTGTTCAGCTGTCAAGTGTCTTTCTTTGGTATTCTTAACCAATGAGAGCTACAGCACTGCTTTGCGTCATGGTGGCGCTGTAGCAAATAGGTTCAAACAGGAGTTGGTCCTTCATAGCCTAGCAACTATAACTAAGCCCTGGATACCTCTTAAAAACTGCAGTATGTTTGTAAAATGTCACCTTTGATTGGTGGAAAGAGAGAACTGTTACTCGTTTCTCAAACAGAAGTAAGAGAGGAGACGTGAAGATCTCGGTGAATGTGTGCAGGTCCGCATTACGAACTAAAACAGAGCTGTCCATGTTATTGCCACTGAAGTTTGCATCAGCACAGCTATGGTGAGTGACTTAGCAGCCAGCCAACATGGTACCCCTCAAACACAGGGGGTACTGTACTGTCAGAAAGTGCCCATGGTGATATCAAATAAAAAAAATAATGCACTTATAATTTTGCTATTATTCATTTATAATCTTAAATATTACCAGGAAATAAGAAACATGAGGAGCTCTCCATAGAAACGCATCGCTCAGCGCAGTGCTGAGGATGCCCATGGCGTTTGATGTCCCTGGGAGGAAAGTGACCGTCAGCATGGAGCAGAATAACATCACTGTCATAACAAAAACTTGGTAACTTGTTAAAGAAAAAGATTCTTATATCTAGTACATTCAAGCCATTCCTATTGGTCCATTCAGAGTGGAAAACAAACACAATATAAAGGGCAGGATTTTGATATGACAGTGATGAGCACTCCACAACCTTGCGTGTTACTGGTGTGGCATTTGGCCTCCTGAGCCAGTGGTACTACTTGGACAATTCCATTTAGCTGAGGGAAAGCTGATTTGAAATCATTTCAAAAAGTTAAAAATAAGGTTTTATTTACATTATTCCTACTTGTACCATCCCCCCTCACTGTTTGCCTCTCATGTACAACTATACAAGTTTCCTTCAGTCACCACGTGAGTGCATTCCTTCAGTAACCGAAGCAGACATAATCCTCTTAAACAGACAATAAAGACTGTAAGGGCAGAGTAGCGATGATGGGAGGATTAGTGTAGGGCAAATGGATATTGCATATAAAGCAAGATTTCTCAGTTAGCCAGATAACTTAAATAGGCATTTCTTCACTGATTAAATGGTTAAGCTGTAAACTAAGCAATTCAGAGCAGTCTGTTGTGAAATGTGAGCCAGAATTGTTTAAAGTGGTGGTGATGGGAATCAGATGGCTGTAGAGTTTAACTCCATGAAGTTAATACAATACTATAATGCCTGCAATTGCACTCTGATGCCTGATGCCTGAGACATTGTTTTACTATAGTTCAGAGATTTTGTGCTAAAATTTCTTTATTATTTCTATTTAAAAAAGCTTGTTTTTGACTATTCTAGCATATTGAAAATTACATATAAAAGCTCAGAGCATGTGTAGGTTCACTGGTGGCTTTGATTAGTAAATAAAAGGGCTACATTCCTGCTGCAGACATGGCGGCCCCTGGTTCCCATCACCATCACTGTAAAGAAATGTGTTGGTAGGTTTCTCTACATTTACTCTCTACATTTCGCATCAAACCACTCTAAAAGAGTTTGTGTACATCTCAATGACTTGGCTATACAGTAAAATAGTGGAACACTAAAGGAATATTCCAGCATTCGTCACATTTTTCCAACCTTGGGCATCTTCTTATTAGTTTTCATTTTTTCATTTTTTACAAGGCACAGTAATTACTGAGCAAGGTAATCGCTGGTAATGCAGCAGATAGAGCCCAGGTTTAAAAAGCTGTGGGATATTCCTTAAAGCCCAAAGTCAAGCCTGTGAAACTTTTGCCTTAAGTTATACAGCATTACTGATAATCCTACTTTGTGAAACACCTCCCAGTGCACAGAATAGACTTAGTCAGCTCCAGCGTTAATGAAAGGCTCCCTGAACAGCAGAAGAGGCCGCTGTGGCTGCAGCAGTCTGGAAGGTTTGGTTGGTGACAACACCCTGAGAGAACTCTTGCTGGGCCTTCTGGAAGCTGGCGCCCGTTCGCCTGTACTTAGAGTGGACCTGCGGAAAAATGAGCAGACAAGGCCAAAGAGTGAGAAACTACTGCTGAGCTGTGAAAGGACGACACAGACGAATGTTTTTATATTTTCATTATAAAGTCCATATACTACATATACTCTACCATTTTCAGTAAGATAACCGCCAGCACTGCGTTAACTGTGAAGAACCCAGCCACGACCAACATGAAGACAGCAACTGCAAGATTGCTTCCGATCATGGAGATGGCAGAGATCCAGCCGCTAGGAAACAAACAGATTTACAATAATACAAACATCTTCCACTCTCATACACAAAACTAGAATCCTTAGAGCCTGTGAAACCATATTCCATCTCATACAACAAAACTATTTTCATATATTTGTCTAATAATATCTGCTAAATAAGCTATGGAAATCTGAGAACTCTGGTCACATGACAGTCTCTGCAGGGACCACTCTTCAGCATTTTACTGTATTATTTGTGGTTTGTTTATTTAGTGTGTATTTTATTTTAGATATATTTAAAGTTACATATTAAATTACATGTAAAGTTACATATTAAATTACATGTAAAATGCATAAATCTGCATATTTAGCAAATAAACAGCATTAAAATGTGCAGTACTGTTTTTACTGTAGCGGCTGTCTTCACTTATTTTCAGTAAGAAAATCAACACGTCAACATGTCATTTGACCAGGAGTGCCAAAACTTCTGCATACGACTGTAAGCCAAGCTTTGAATGGTTAATAAATCCTGAGAAAGGATGTAGAAATACATAAAACAAAGATTACTAAGAGGATTTTTTAAACTCTGTTCAAGTGTGCTATTAAATCAACAGGTTTTAATCAGTCCACTCTTCTGTGCACCCTTGTGCACTCTAAACTCTTCCATCCTTTCATTCTCTTGCTGTGTTCAGGTGCTCATTAAAAGGTTGTACATACTACATGGTTAGCTAGTAAATGCGACTTTACAGGTTCAGGTGCTTGTCTTTAGATACACCCACCACACAGAAAAAGAAATTAAGAATGTCTGATAAACACACATCCTGCTTTTTTATATACCAATCTAACAGAAGCGCACCAACTTTATATATCTGTCACGGTCACCGCAAGTTTAACAGGTTTCACTCGTGTAAAAGATTAAAAGTCGTGTTATGCGTCACATCTCGTAAACTCTTGTATCATCTAGACTTCTGAGTTTGCCAATTGTAAATATAACTTTATCAGTCATTTAAATACAATTTACCGTGAGACTACTGCCATTTCCCAGTTTCCGACACCACACGGACGCAGCATTCAAACCAACCAGCTACAGCTGCGACTCCCCAACTGAACTGCAACCCAAAGCTATCAATCATATTATGTTTCCCTTCAAACAGATACTAACATTCACACAAGCAACAAACCAACTACCCAACTACCTGCATAAGAAAGAAAACAGCAAACAACTGGAGTTATTAATTAATAAACAAAACTGCCCCCATCAGATAAACAGCAGCATCTTTGAGAAAGAAGAACATCCAGCTCAACTGATGCCTCAGATCTAAGAAGATCTATGATGTTTCTACCCAGACAGCTCAAGTAAAAGACAACTCAACCTCGTGGGTCTGAAAGGATGTCTGGCTGTCAATAAGCCCTCACTTAGAAAAGGAGATTTGCACTACTGAACACTGAAACTGGACTGATGGGTCTGAATTTGTTAGTAAGATTATTTGGATTATGGGAAGCAGATAATGCAGGTAACTTCTGCAGGTGTAAAAACAATATCCCTGCATATTTCTTTTCTAATTTACTAATTACTGAAATACATTATATTATATGCAGTGATATAATATATATGTTGAGGCTTTACTGTCATTTTCGGTTAAATGTGTTTATGCTGTTCTGATGCTAAACATTAATAATATGTACTGAATGGCAGTGTTGACTAAAATGTGACTAAAATAAATGAAACGTTGGCCTGTATTTATTAAAGATGATACACAGATATTTAGAAAGTGCAGAAATCTAATCTTCAGCTTGAATTAGCTCAGACGATCATGTGCTAATACAGAAATTATATCATTGTGCATCACTATTTTATAAAAAAACCTATTATAAAACCAAGCCATGCACATTTATGGAGAACCAAATATGTAAGCTCACATTCACACCAGGACAGGGCACACTTTAGCTGATTAGAGAGCAAAGACATGTATCAAAGAAGAAGGAGTAACACGCAACAGCTGAAAAGCCCTGAGTAGCAGTGCCACAAAATAAAAGCTTCTTAGATAAAAGATAGTAAGAAATAAAAAGTAGCATTACTGAGTCAAAAGTACCCAAAACACACACTAAACTATGATGTTCACTGAGTCACAAAACCTAAAATAATAATTTCAAATCAGAAGCATTCGATCCACGATAAATGGATCGAATAAAGTGAAAATGTAATACTTGACAAGAAGACGTCTGGCTCAATGTTTAGGTCTCAAATGCAAAACCAACATTATACTATTGAATATATGAGGACAACAGTAAAAATTCAATTAATACTCGTCAGAAGTGCAATCATTCTTCCACACATTACACACAATTACACACTTTCACCAGAGAGGTCTCCAAATCCCACATAGAGAAGCTTTTACTAACCTGTTTCCCCACTTTGGGATTCCAACGCTTTGAATGATGTACACCACCACTTGGAAGGAGAAGATGAAGAAGAAAAAGAAGAAACTGAAGGAGCTGTCTGACCTGTTATGAAAATAAGATGGGAAGATGCAGATTCACATTCTGGTCAACGTACCATTACCAAATCTCTTCTAAACAGAACCAGATCAATATTTGAGCTAAATGCATTCTCACAGCAATTAAAAGGCAAATATAAGTCTATTTGAGATTCATTTTTAAGCACGATAATAATTAATTAGGGATCAGTAGCGGATAAGCCTCTTCTGATCGACTACAATTCGACTATATTTTGGTTTAAGAGAAGTGTGTCCATGTGATTTCAGAACCATAGCTTAAAGAGAAACTCACCTGAAGGCCTTGTAGACAGGCCTATACCAGCAGACGAAAGATGCAGGGCTGAAGAGAAGAAACCAGAGGATGGAGAGGCCGAAGTCAACCCCATTATCAGAGCTTGCAGTGAAGTAGGCCAGACATGCCAGGAGGTTCAGAAACAACGTCACACAGTGATCTAGGGTTAAGGTTAGGGTTAGATCAGTAAGTAATTTAACAGAAGCAATGTATAAAACAGGGTCCAGGATCGATGTTCGACTTTATTACATTTAATGAATCATTTATTACATTTATTTAATAAATACATAAATAATACTCAAGACTTTGCATTTACAGTACCTCAAGGGAAATGTCTACAATGCAAATACACCCATTACTGAACCTACATGCTGATGATGGTGAAATAGGGTTAAATCTGGGAGGGGGGTTCTTTTACACCCTTTATGTATCTATAAAATAAAATCTATTTCAGGCCAAACCCATATTGCTAAATTATCATAAAATAATGTGATCAGAGAGTGTGTTCGTGTAGCTTTCAGATGTCTGGCTCCCACCATCACCACTGTGAACAATTACTTTTCTAAAACTGTAATCAGATTAGCATTTGTTGTAGTTATTACTTGAAAAAATTATTGTAGTTACTCATTAATTCACTAATGTTGCTTTCGAAATGTTTTCTTAACACTTTTCACCTACCAGTTAGATCTCTACCAATCACACAGTACTTACAAGCTGGAAAGGAGAGGGCTGGCTGCTAACACAACGCCACAGAGGCTCACCCTACTCACCCAGAGACGTGTCTGACTACAACTTCCCCCTTCTGATTACGTAGAAAATGTTTGTTGCAGTGCATTTCATGTACATTTCAAGTCATAAAGCCCTTTTAACCCCTTAAAATGCCAAACTTATTAGATACTACAGCTTGTTATTCAGTAACTACAATACAAACTGGCTGACTGACAGAAGTGTGTAGTAAAACTACAGTGACTGACAGAAATATAAAGTAGGTACTTACACATCCAGAGGTAGTACATCATCTTGCAGACTCTATGGTATTCCAGAGGAATTTCCTCATTGAAGTCCTGGTAGAAACATGGCTTTATTGGGAAAAACTTGGGTAGCGGAGGCCAATTGTTTTCTTTGCCTGCAATGGATTTTTTTAAATTTTACATTAAACTCAACCTTAGATAAATAACTGTGCTGTTATGTGTATCATCTCACTCTACTCACCCCTGGAGGTGTCTCTGTTTTGAAGCTCCTCCTCTTTTCGCTGCAGTTCGGCTGCTTTCCTCTCCAGCTCAGCCTGCTGCTTCACAAGCTCGGCCTGGGCAGCAGCTGCGGTTGCCTATACAATCCAACACACAGACTCAGCAACATCTTCTAAGACATAGCGCGGCACAGCGTAACAGCACAGTGATGTGACATATCAGCCTGAAAACGCAGCACTGATTCAACTGCATCCATGTCATCATTAGAATCTATTAACAATAAATAATAACAGTAAATACATTTCTCTATTAATTTAAAAACTAAAAAGCTGAACTGACCCGAGGACTAGGCTCCACTGTGGGCTGCAGCACAGCTGGCTGAGAGGCAGCTGAAACAGGTATGGTGGTTCCACTGAGATCATCCTTAAGGGGAGGGGAAGGGAGAGGGAGACGGAGACGGAGAGGGATTACTGATGTTTTGCATGTCATTCACATGTAACTGAAAGACACTGTGTCACTACCTGGTGGAAATTTGAATCTGTTTACATTTCCTCCTTTTATTACACAAAAAATGGCTTCTAGGTTCTGCTCTGTCCTGAAAATAAAACATTTTACTATATACATGTGTAATATGTAAATGGTAAACCTCTCACACACCTGCCTTCGTCATTAAACTTTCTAGTTCTTTTCTCTTTTATATACTTTCAGTGTTCTGCTTCTAAGGCTTTCCCCACAGATTATAACATGTATATCCATATACCAGCATCCTAACATCATCCTATTCCAAACAACACGGGGGCATGGATGCTGAATACTGGCCAATAATGTGTCCAGTCTGTTTTGTTTGCCTAACTTCAAATGGTTCTTTAGAAGTTCTGCAGTTACAGTGTACCACAGCTTTCAACGCAGTGAAGTGTGAACGCTGCCAGTCTTACCAGAGCCCTGGCTGAGAATGGGTTGAACTCCTCTAATCCCTCTGTTCCAGTGTTCGTCACCTGGGTCACTGACGGATCCTGAGAGACACAAGATATCAGTCCACATCAGCAAGAATACAGATGTAAAACACAGATCAGTGAATCTTTTCCTATTTAAGCAAGTTTAGAAACACATGTGAGCTAGTGAATCCTTTAAAGGAGGCCAATTATGCTTTTCTGGTTTTTCCTTTTCCTTTAGCATGTTATGTAGCTTTTGTGGCTGTTAACAGTCTACCAAGTTGTAAATCTCAAATCCCACAGAAAACACTATTCCCAGCCGCCTAAAATGCCTTGAAGGAATTCCATCCTTTTTCTTTGTTGCAAGATGATGTCATCTCATAACACGATTCTTATTGCCCGCCTACCAGGAAGCTTAGCACACCCTCACTCGATGAACTATAGGCTTAGACAACCACTTAATCCTTTGTGATAAGCCCATGTAGGCCATATTCATAGTTTATTACAGTACAACTGTAACAATGGTCAAAATTAGTCCAGCACAGTATATTGTTATAGGATCATCATCACAGTGTGCACATGCTCAATACTCACAATGTCAACTAAGCAAAATCAAATCATCTGCTTTTGTGTTTGATGGGTTGAAACCTATTATAAAGAGTGAGTAGAAAGGCATTTATTTTTATTATTTTACACAAATCATTGTAAATAGTACGTGTCTAAGAGAAGTCCTGAATGTTTCCTCATATTTTGGTACATGTATTGTCTCACTCCATCTTACAGCCGGGTTACTGTAACAGGCTCAACTGCTTGCTTTCTGAAGTTAGCGTCTTATTCGAATTGTCCGTTCCACCTTAAAAGCTGCAGCTGCTACATTCACTTCAGGTTTACGCTTAATACCGGGTCCCCGTGCTGCTGCTGCTGCACCCATTTAAGGTGGAACGGGCAATTCGTATAAGAAGCTAACTTCAGCCCCGTCTTGTTTCATGTTTACGCTTAATACCGGTCCCCTTACAGCGAGAACCGAAAACACCTGACAGCGCCGACACAAACAGTCCGTAACGGGGGCTGGAGCATAAAACAGAACTTGAACGACACCGAACACCTTAAATATCTCTATATTCTATTCACATCAGAATGTAACGTTATATATTTTTTCTAATGTATTATTTAAAAAACAATGCAGGCTGTTGTAATAAAACACACTTCCTACATCGTCCTCAGGTCGTCATTGGTCTACGTTTCTACACGGTCGAACCTGATTGGTCCAGCGTGCTGTCAATCTTGTGACGCGCGGCGGAGAGTACGTGGGCGTGGCTAATGGAGCCCGAACTCCACCAATCCAACAGGTTTCAGTCCTGAAGTCTGACGCTCTTAAATGAAGCGCTCTCGCCGAAAACCGATAAAACAACAGCGCGGTGTATGTGCTTTTTACCTGGAAAGGGTTCACGTCGACTGGGTGGACGAAAGGGTTGCTGTCGAAGCCGGACATGTTGTCCTCAGGTAGCTGCAGTACAGGTGTATCCGCTCGCTGCTATTGATACCTGCCCGCCTCTTAAATGAATCGATCTTGTGAAACCGGCTCTTCTTAACGAATCGATTCACGAATCATAATTCAACGGGATCGAACCTCACTGTTTACGACGGTGTTATAGGTTTATAACTTGTAGTACAAACTTTTATTTTATTCCTCAGTGTTTCGTAAGGTATTATAACCGCTTTACATTTTCTCCTGTTGTATTTAAAGGCTAAAACCTTTTTTTATTAAAAGTCTGACTGCGCTAATAGACAGTGGACTCGTTTGTTTAATGACTGTTAATGACTTCGTTCTCTTCTGATGAGTTCATTCGGACATTCGGCTCATTGAATCGGACACTCCAAAAGAATCGGTTTGCTGAACTGCTGAATCGACCTCTCGCGCATGCGTGCTGGGATCCCCCCAACACGTGACTCTCCGGGTTCCAGTCGCTCAGGTCGGACCAGCAGTGGGTGTGTGTGAGAAAGAGAGAAAGAATGAAAGAATGAAAGAAAGAGAGAAAGAATGAAAGAAAGAGAGAAAAGGCTGTATAACATGTTCCCCCCCTTAAAAACACATCATCACACCTCATTTAAACAAACTACACACGTCCAGCAGCCTCAGTTTCTCAACCCAGAACCAGTTTCTGCTCTACTTTCCAACAACTGAGAATCTAACAGCAACATTCAGTATGTGTACTGAACTGAACTATGTACAGCTGAATGAAGAAAAACAAATTCATCAGCATTCCACAGTTTGAAATCAATAAAATATAAAAAGAAACTTCAAGTAAATGTACAACCTGATTCGTTTATGATTCTACTGCTCTTGAACTGTAAGACTGAAGAGATGTTAGATTTATTCAGGCTAGTAAACAGCTGTTCACTGTAAAAAGTACTTAATTATATGTACTGATATGTACTGCCTGATTTTTTGGTTGCAGTTTATTTGAGTTCTGGTGACACAAAAACACTCTCAACACACTATTATGACTAATCAGAACTTAAAATGCTGGACTAAATAATAAAGATACAAATTCAATTGATGGCTTTAATGGCTCTGAATCTTCTACCAGAGGGAATTGGCTGGAGGAGGTGGTGTCCATGGGCCAGTTGTATTACCTTGCTGTTGTAGATGTCCTCTAGTCTGGGCAGACAACATCCAATGCTGTTCTGATTATACTCCTTAGAGGAAACCACAGGGCTGTTGATGTTAAGAGTGGGGGCAGGGAGGGATGGAAGTGCCTCAAGTCCACCACCATCTCTACAGTTCCAGCAGGTGGTTGATGCTGCATCAGCATGACCTCATTTCTGTGAGCAGACTCATCATGAGGCTCACCACAATAATGTCATCTGCAAACTAAAGGATCTTCACAGCTCGCAACTTGCAGACACCGCCGTTGGTGTAGAGACTGCAGAAAAGAATGAGAGCGCACACAATCCTATGGTACTCCAGTGCAGAGGGTTTTAGGGTCTGGCATGTTTCCTAAGCTGCATCTGCCGTCTCCATTTGTGAGGAAATCCTTGATTAATCGGCAGATGGGATCTGGTACAGATAGCTGGGTCAGCAGTTCTTGCACTGTGGTTTTGAAAGCCATGGTCCACAAACAGAACTCCAGCATGGGCTCCAGGACTGAAGTGCAGGGCCAAGCTGAGTGCATCATCGACAGTCCTGTGAGCTCTGTACATGAACTGCATGGCATCCAGCTGAGGGTTTTGTAATGGCCTTCAGGTGGGCTTGGACCAGTAACATGTTTTTTGTGGGTATTGGAATGATGGTTGCAGATTTAAAGCATGTGGGAACAGAACAAAGTTCTAGTAATTTGTTGAAGATGTTTGTGGAAACTGGTGCATGTTCTCTGCAGTGCTCTAGAGTCTCTAGAGAGTCTGACTCCAAAGCTTTTCTTACCTTTTGTCTACTGAGTGTCTCACCAAGGCTGCCATCTGTGGTATATCATAGTGTACTATTATTATACTATTACTAATTTATGGTAATATGTATTAATAATAATGTTTATTATTTATCCATTAATAAATTCCCACAAACTTGTAATATAAAATTGAACAATACATTCTGGTGTCTAAGGAAGTTTTTTCATGCCACTGGGGTGGGGGGTGGGGTGGGGTGTAAAAGGTGCTACATAAATAAATAAACCTTGACTTAGTCTTATACATTCTGTACACTTTTTAAACACTGATTGTCCAGTAATGTGTTGGCTGAGGATTGCTTTCATTTATTTACATTTAGAAAACCAACATAGGATTTTATTTGACCAGGGGTGCTAAAATGTTTCCTCAATAGCTAATAATATATTATATTATATTATATTATATTATATTATATTATATTATTTAATAAAAATAATATATGTTCACTTTAACTTAAATATGCTGTGCATTCTTGTGTCTTATATAGTACTGAGCAAAAGACCACCTTCAGTTATTTGATTTCCAGTCATAAAGTTAAGTTACTCATTTATATCGGTATAAATAATAAAAGCTAATCCACATTCAAAATGAAGGTAAAGAAAAACAAGTGATGAAATTGAGTGTTTCCAAAACCAGAGTTCAAAAATGATTAAAATGATAAAAAACTAAACTCCAAACAACAACGTTAGACCTGGTAGACCATCAACACTGTCACCATCAGACATACAGCACTTAAAGCTTTCATCTGCAAGAGAGAGAGGAGAACATCCACTGGTGTTTCTGTCCATCCTTCCAGAAGATGACTCGGTGCAGTGGGTCTGAAAAGATGTGTAGCTGTTCAAGAAACACTTACAGAGAAAAGGACATAGAACATAATCTCCTGGAAAAAGAATGGAAGCTGTTATGAATGGAAAGGTTAGACACACACACAGTACTGAAAATATTTGGTTGTTGAGGCTTCTGGGTAATTTTCTGCTATTTTCCTTACCAGCACTTTTGACTAGAAATTAAATAAATGAAGGGTGGTCTCGGACTTTTGCACAGTGCTGTACATTTTGGATAAAATGCATCATTATTTTTATTCATTATCAAAAAAAAATGTCTGTTCAAAAGACATTAATAGAATATGATACCTTTGTATTATATGAGGAGGTAAATGATTAGAAGGACATAAGAAGTAAACCACTCAGACATTATTCCAGCTTTGATTTAATGAGCTGATGCTTTTTGTTCAAAACGTGTTCTTATTTTACAACCATTGACATCATTTTCACTTTTGGTAAGAAACGCTTTTCTAAATGCACTTTATACACAAATCTCTGCGTAACGGAACACAATGCTGAGGTGGGTTTGCGCACTTCGCTCAGTCCTGCAGGCAGCGTGGCTACGGCCAACAACGAAACATTAGATTTCAGACACTACATGAGATCAGTTTACACAACAGGGTGTTTTTCAAATCTACTGCAGGGGTGTAGACGTGAAAAGCAGGTCTTAAGCAGTCAGTGTGCCCCGGTTAGCACAATACCATGATGTCAAATGCCAAAACGCTGAAAACGAGGCTAACAGCTTCAAGTGGAGGGTTTGGGAATATTCAGTAAGCTAAGAAAAGCACAGTGGACTTGGCAGGGCTTAGCAGTGATGGCTTGGTTCGCATGTACACTATGTGGTTGAAAGTATGTGGACATACGGTTAGGAAATTGCTTTTGGACAGTGATGTAATGTTTTGTAATCTCGCCTCTGTACTTCACAAGAAAGGATCTGAAATGAAGCAAGATTGAAGTGTAGACTTCCGGCTTTAATTCCAGACGCTTAACTGCTTTATTAGAAATGCAGGAATACTTTGCAGTCATTGATTGCCTGAAGTCTGGAACTCATGAAGATGCCCAAATGCTGAGTTTTCTCCTTGGAGATATATTGCTAGACCTTTATCACAGCCGCCCCCCCGGTGTTGATTGTCTGTGGGTCTTTCTGCCTTCAGTTTTGTCCTCAGGAAGTGAAAAGCATGTTTTGAATTATTATCTAACTGTACTGTGAAGCACTGTTATCATTTTTCCAGCATTTGACTAAATCTGAACAGGACGTATCGCACTAGACACTTTAGATTTCCTTCTGCTATTGTCACTAGTCACTTTATTAATAAACATGAGTGACTTCCATTGACAGACATGTGCCCAAACTGCCTCCACCATGTTTCACAGATGTTGTGGTATGCTGTGCCTTTTCTTCTCCATACTCTTCACTTTCCATCATTCTTGTACAAGTTAATCTTGGTTTCACTGGTCTACTGAATCTTGTTTCAGAACTGGGTATGCTTTTTAGGTGTCTAATCTGACCTTTCTGTTCTTGAGTGCTATCAGTGAGAGTAACAGTAGTTTGCATCTTGAGGTAAACCCTCCGTATTTACATTCCTGAAGGCGTCTCTTTATTATAGACTTTGACCCGGAGTCGCCAACCTTCTCCATATTGTCATTGACTTGACTAGATGTTGTGAAAGGGTTTTTATTTAGATGTGTCAAATTGTTGACTTGGCCATTCCAAAACTTTCTGCGATCTCTCTGCTAGGTTTAGTTTTTTTTAGCATAACGACCTCACCCTGTACTAGCATCAAAACCTCCTTGCACCGCTTATTGAGTTAGCAGTTTCCATGACTGGCTACCAAATGCATATTCAACACCTGGAGCTCCAGACCTTTTATTTTCTTAATTTGTCTCAAAATTATGAGGGATCAAGCCACTCCTGGCTATGAAACTGCTCATCTGTTAACTGTCCAGTTACTTTTGAGCCTGTGAAAATGGCTGCAATTGCTAAATGGTTCATTTTTGGTAAGCTCTTTTGAAAGTAGAAAGTGTTCTCCTGGCACTTGTACAATACAGCATAGGCAAGGTGCTTTTACATGCTACATGTGTGGTCTGCCACTTTGTGGCGCTTCCATTTCACAATAATAGCACTTCCAGTCGACTGGGGCAGATCTAGCAGGGCAGAAGCTGATTTGAGAAACAGGAGGCATCCTATAACTGTGCCATGTCACCAAGCCCTACACTCACAATGTCACAATCTACTGCCAATGTTTATGGAGATTGCGGGCTTGATTTTATAAACTAAAACACCTCAGCTCAGTAATTACGAGGAGTGTCCACATACTTTTGTCCATATACTGTATTTGCTGCTGTGCCGTTTAAATCATGTTTCTAATACGATCGTTACATGGTAACAGATTTTAATTCTACTTCTTAGCTGGCTTTTGATAAAGACAGCAGATTCTTAAATCCATATCCCTTTTGAGGACAATACTGCTAATAATGTAGACAAAGACTAGAGCGTGTTAATGGCTGCTCACAGCGAGTGATGACTTTGTCTTGTGAGCAAATCCACAATGGGACTGGATGAATGGGAGAGAACAGAACTTTAGCATGAGCCAGCTTTAGCACAGACCACTTCAGTAACGTCAAGAGTGACTGGAGCATTTTAATGACTTTGACCGGTCACACCCTCCAGCTAAACAGTTTTGCGTGTGCTAAATCATTCGACGCCACAAATGTAAAAAGAAGAGAGAACAAAATAGTGTTTTTATCCAAACCCCAGAACCGATGGATGGCTGTTTAGAGGTGAATTATACAGTAGGCTGTGATTTGAAACATTTCTGAGTCTTCATTTAGCTGGGATCCACTGGTACTACACACACCAGCTAGCTTGGTCCCTTTGATGCCAAGATAACCCTCCGCACAAAAAAAAACAAAAAAACAAAAAAAAGCAGCAAAAACTTCAAACACCATCAAGTGGTTTTCACATAATTATACAGACACCCACTCATTCACACGCACATGGCCAATGTCTGCTCCCACACATCGCTTTCCAAAAGTATTTGTGACAGGCAAAAGATAAATACATGAATTCAACGACCCAGAAAAATAACTGGTGTTCCGGCTTTATACATGTCTATATCACATAATATATTTATATAGAGATTTATATATATATCATGTAATTAAAAGTTTTTAAATAGGCTTGGGAGCAAAAAAAAAAAAAAAAAAATACATACATGTAATTATAGAGCACGCTGCTTACATGGTTATAAACTGTAAACTTTAAAAGCAGCCAATGGTTTCGCTTGAGTTTGTGGAGTCTGCACTATCAATGGCTTTGTCTCCTGTTTCTGCAACGGCAACGAGGAAAGGACATCCTGCTGCATTTTCTTATTCCCTTTACCTTGCCTACGGGCTCCACCCAGCTTCTGACGGCACTGCCCCTTTAATCTGCAGCTTTAATTCTGCAGTCGCATCTCAGACGACAGCCACTGAGCTGAGGGCATGGCACTTTATTCCCAGCGCAGCTTCTCCGACCCCCTCCTCCTGCCTCTCCGTGGACATGGCACTTAGGGACTGTTCGGCTGGCTTGTAGACATGGACAGGGGGCGCCGATAAGCGAGCTACTGAGGGGAAAGATAAGCTCCTGGAGAGGAGTGGCCACCATGGCTTTCATACCATGAACTCATTGGTGCCGTACAACACTAGCTGCTGCGGCTGTAGGTCTGGTTCTCTCTTGTGGTGGCCTCCACCCTCCGGAGGCTCGCGGTGCCTCAGGGGTGAATACTTGGCCCCGCGCAGCTTCTGTTTGCCCTTCTCCGGATTAAAGGTGCCCCGACTGGTGAAGCGCGGCCTCTCTTCACCATCCGGCAGCTCGGCTGCGTCTGGGCCGTCATCGGGGGGTCCGCCGCGGAACAGGCCTGGCGAGGGTGATTTGGAGCGCAGGCGGAAGCGGTGGGATGAGCCGGCCTGGTGCAGATGAGACGAGGAGACGGACGAAGCTGTGGAGCCGGAGTCCACAGAGTCCAGCGAGTCAGGCTGCCTCCGCAAAGTCCGCCTGCTCTTGCCCTCTGACTTCTTGGGTCGGGTGGCGGCCAGCGCTGGGCCTCTCTCTGGAGGGGGCGGGGGAAGAAGAGCGTGACACAGTAAACAAACAGCGTACAGCACAATGCCTGCTCATACCACACAGGTACACAGAAACATACCAGAGAAGTCAGAAGTGGCTCCTTCAGAGTCAATGTTCAGGTTCTCGGAGCTGTCTGCTGTCCCTATAGATGCCTCTGACTCCAGAGTCTCATCATCTGATGCTCGTGGCTCCAGAGACAGCATCTCAAATGTCAGCTCCTCCCTGCAGGTAGAGAAAAACATTTCAGACCAGGCAGCCTAGTGATAGGAGAGGTGAGCCAGCAACCAGCAGGTTCTGGGTTTAAGTCCCTGGATTGTCTGGAAATAGGACCCCCAGGTTTACAGATGCATCCTAATGTGACGTTAGTATTCTATTTATTGTACTAAATCCCTTTACGGTTGTTGTTGTATGTAAATATGTATGTAAATACTAAATGTATTATGTACCATTAACATGGTAAGTGATTCCATAGCTGTGAAAATGTGATTGCACACTCACTTCTCTTTCTGTAGGCTCTCAATCTGCTCGGTCAGAACCCTCTCTTCCTGCTGCATGGCCGCCTGCTGCTGTTCAGACACCTCAGGGTCTCTACCCGCTTCCTCGTCGGCGCTCTCCTCCATGACGTCAGGTGCACAGGGAGAGCGAGGACTGACTGGAGGAGACGGTGTGTGATAGCTCACCTTGCGCGCTCTCCCCTTACCCTGATAAACACATTGCACACAGGATTAGTTTAGTAATGACTGGTGGTCACTGTACTGAGTATGTGGGAGGGAACAGCACGATTTCTCTGTCACACAGCGTACGGGAATAGTTTAGCAAAAAATAATTGGACGTTTTGTATTCAAAGTTTGCTTTAGTTTAGTACTGATGAGCTGAAACTACAAGGATACTGTATCTACGCTTATAATTACCTTTATCAATTCAAATTAAGCCGACTGCGTGCCTAATTAATCACATACTCTTCTCTAAATACATCAACAGCAGCCACTTGTTTGTCCACGCTTTTGTCCAATTTTAGAAACGACAGGATGTCATAACATTAAGTGTAAGGAACCACAATCAGGCTAACTTAAAACTACTCCAATATACAAAACATTGCTTTAAGCACAGATGTGATGTTTAAGTCATGGATGGCTGACGTGACACTCTTTTTGACAAATACTTAAATATATAAATTTTTTTGTATATTTAATTAATGTATCCACACTTTGTAATGCTCAAATGCTTATATGCCTGTAAAATACAGCTTCTGTAGGGAATTAGGCTTTAAAACCTGCGTAACTGAAAGCAAAATAATATATTAAAATCTATTAAAATCTATTCTTAATTATATAAATGTATGTTAAACTACAGGTTGTATGCCTTTATGTTCCCACTTCCCAATTTATTACAGTTTGCTTTCGAAACTTGTCCAATTCTGTAAACACACAACCACATGTTCATTTGAACATCCAGTCACTGAAAACTCAAAACTCTGGAAAGTCCACTGGTGTGACAGACAACTGACAAAGATAAACGGCTATAAATCAGGTTGCTTATTAAACCTGTTTAAGAACATCAAATAAATAATTGTAGTGTTTTTCGTTAATTTTGTCCTGGTTATGTCTTTTTATGTCATAATTGGAAAACACACCAAATAAAGCAAGCCATGTCTGCTGTTGTGAGATTGATACTTGGGAAGGAATGTTCAGAAACATAATTTCCTGCTAATGGTTGCTCTCTCACCATAGTTATGCAGTTTCTAACTTCAATGGCAACAAATTGTTTTTTTTTTTTTATTATTGTTTTCTTCTTTTTTTTCTTTCTTTCCACACATTAACTGAGGTCTCACACATCTCCTCTTCTGTCTGCAGTTTGAGGAACATGTAACAATGCACTACTTCCACCAAACTCTTGGGAAAATTAGGGAAGTACCAAGCACATTGTAAAGTATTGTAAGGGAATTACAGCCATAGTTACAGTTGACAAGCTACGAAAGACTAACTGAGTAAACTAATTTGCTACAGCGCCACCCTGAGCCAGACTAGTGCATTCTCTAGTGAGTAAAGAATGCCGAAGACAGAAGCTTGGCGTTTTGTGGGTTAAGTAACCAAAGAATGACAGCATAACGTGATATGTTAGTATTTCTCACAATAGTTTTAAACTACTCTCATGGCTCAGTAAGAGAATGATACATGCTATTTTGATAGTATATGAAAATATTAGACGTTAAAACATGAATGATTAAGCATTTCTTTTGTCTGTCTGAATCAAATATAAAAGATACAAGAGGAATTTCCTAACTCAGTGCAAAATGTTTGTTAAATATTATATAGACACATGATTTGAGTTAATTAGATTTAATAAATACAAATATGAGAACATTTTTATCCACTATACGTGGAGTTTACAGGATGCTAATTGGTGACTGTCCACAAGCTTCCATTATATGTTAGTGGCAATGGCCTTTTAGCTTCAGTGCAGAATTAAAGAAGCAAACTCTGAATGCCAAAAATGTCACCGTCAATCAACCACATTTGGGCTAAAGTCACACTGTACGTGTGACTTTTCACCAAACTATTCCACAGAGTGTGGACAGTGCTGTGTCCACAACAAGCCATGCTTTCCAAGGCACTCGCTCAGTGTCACTAACCACTACAGAAGCCACAGCTGGTCATATCACCACAGAAACACATCTGCACACACTATCTTTACCTTTCTGGCTGCGTTTGACTGCAGGATGGCAAATAAAAAGAAAAAGAAAAAGAAAAAGGGTACAACATATTAGCTCATGGGCTTGATGAGATGGGAGAGACCTACTCAACAGAACACAACACCATGAAATGAGCCACAGGGATGAATGCCCATCCTTGAAAGCAACAGTGCTGCTGGTACAGTGCCAAGTTACAGTACAGTAACCGGACAGGCTTCTGGTTAAGAGCCAGTGTAAGTGATCTGACTGAATAAAGATACAGGTCGAGGCCTCGCACTGGTGTGCCGTGACGATGGAGACAGAGAGAACACACAGTGCTGGGACAGCGCAGACGTGACTAATGAGGCTGCCACAAGATGACGCTACAGTTAGTGATTACCTACCGCCGCTGCACTGCGGGTTATGCTCATAAACCTAACCGCGATTACTACGGGTTTCTGGATTAGAGAGGAGAGGGGAAGAAGGATGGGAAAGAAGAAAACAGAGTTAAGGAAAGAGGAAGTAGCAAATACAGGGTTAAAAAGTCCAGATGTGGGTGTTGAGTTCACAGTTATGGTAACAAGTGGAGTTAAAGAAACATTCCAGCATTTTTCAATAACTCTACTGGACAGCCTCTACTGGACTGTCACCTGACCACTGGCAAAATTATGACGGACACATCTCTCAGCCAATCATAATTATCTCTAACCTGCGGTGAGAACTGTGGTGGCAGTAAAACGTGAGGAATATTTAACAGCGACACATATGATCCTGGTTGTCTTGAGGATGTTGCTGCTTTTATTATATTAAAATCAAAGGAGTCAAAAGTATTCACATTCATTACTCAGGTAGAAGTATAGATACTAGGGTTTAAAAATACTTCTGTAGAAGTTAAAGTATCAACTCAAGCGTTTTACTCCAGTAAAAATATTAAAGTATTGCTTATAAAACTATTTAAAGTATAAAAGTAAAAGTAATGCCATTAAGAACAAAAGCTTAGGCCGCATCACAGGGGTCTATAGTGCACTAGCCCACCTCCCCAAAAAAATCTTCTAAAAGTCATAATGACTATAATCTTATATTAAAATGTTAATGTTGATAAATTTGGGATGTGCTAGGCTTCCTGTTTCAGCCGCATATACGCCCATTAAAAAATGAATGTATTTTAATACAATGCTAATATATTAAAGAAGCATATCTGTGTACTACTGAGCATTAACGTGTGTTTCATGGAGCAAAAGATATGATCACTAGTTGTCTATAAGTATTGTAATGGTGCAATAAGTTATCAGTAACATTTACTGGAATGTTAATGTTACTGAATGAAAACAAGCGTAAATGAAATAGGAGCAATGAGGCTAGTTTTAAAATGTAAGGAGTAGAAAGTACAGATAATGGAGTGTAAATGTAAGGAGTAGAAAGTACAGATAATGGAGTGTAAATGTAAGGAGTAGAAAGTACAGATAATGGAGTGTAAATGTTAGGAGTAGAAAGTACTGATAATGGAGTGTAAATGTAAGGAGTAGAAAGTACAGATAATGAAGTGTAAATGTAAGGAGTAGAAAGTACAGATAATGGAGTGTAAATGTAAGGAGTAGAAAGTACTGATAATGGAGTGTAAATGTAAGGAGTAGAAAGTACAGATAATGGAGTGTAAATGTAAGGAGTAGAAAGTACAGATAATGGAGTGTAAATGTAAGGAGTAGAAAGTACTGATAATGGAGTGTATATGTAAGGAGTAGAAAGTACTGATAATGGAGTGTAAATGTAAGGAGTAGAAAGTACAGATAATGAAGTGTAAATGTAAGGAGTAGAAAGTACAGATAATGGAGTGTAAATGTAAGGAGTAGAAAGTACTGATAATGGAGTGTAAATGTAAGGAGTAGAAAGTACAGATAATGAAGTGTAAATGTAAGGAGTAGAAAGTACTGATAATGGAGTGTAAATGTAAGGAGTAAAAAGTACTGATAATGGAGTGTAAATGTAAGGAGTAAAAAGTACTGATAATGGAGTGTAAATGTTAGGAGTAGAAAGTACTGATAATGGAGTGTAAATGTAAGGAGTAGAAAGTACAGATAATGGAGTGTAAATGTAAGGAGTAAAAAGTACTGATAATGGAGTGTAAATGTAAGGAGTAAAAAGTACTGATAATGGAGTGTAAATGTTAGGAGTAGAAGTAAAAAGTCAGCTGAAAAATAATTACTCCAGTAAAGTATAAATAACCTAAATTTAAGGTAAGGTAACGAAGTATTTGTACTTTGTTACTTGACACCTCTGATTATAATTCAATGTTTTGGATTTTTGGAAGGTAAACTACTCAGATTTAACTCATAGTCCAGTATCATAATAATCACCAGGGCAGAATGCTAGCTTGAGCTTAATAATGTTAGCTTAAGCTTAAGGCTGAATGAAAAATAACAGAAATGTTTAAAAAAAAAATGTTCTGAATTAGCTAACTACTAAACATGACTGTACAGCGCTTGAATGGGTGTATCGGGTCATTAGGTGAGAGTCATATTGACATCCACATGAAAATCCAGACCCAGGGTTTCCCAGCAGAACGTTGTCCAGAGCATCCCAATTGCTCCACTGGCATGCGTTTTTTTGACAGTGCATCCTGGTCCCATCGCTTCCCCAAGTCAACGCCTCACACATACATGGCTGCAAGGGCATAGACTTGCTCTATGAATCCCTGGTAGATTTGGAATTATGAATCCCCCCTTCCCCTAACGTTAGAAATGTTAACAGCCTATGAAGGCTAATAATATCTTCGGCACAAGACTGCAGTTTTCTGCTATTTCAACCAAAGTTAAACATGCTACTCTGGGAGACTGTAAGAGAACTGGCAGTTGTGCAGTTAATTTCCAAACCATGTTTTTCACAGCTACAGACGATGGTAGCCTGCTGTATGCCAAAGCCTAGCATCGCCATTAACGATATGATGACTTTCACGTTTCTTTGAAAAACAGCCCATGTGTCTTGAAAACCCATGTGTCTCTCACCTTGCACCTCAGTCTTGCACAGTGAGTCTCGCATATGACTGGAAAGTTTTCCTTCCAGTTTTGGCGCTGCTAACAACCAAACGTAGCTACAGAGTGTCCCGTGACAGCAGCAAAATGCACATAGGACACAGAAGTAGGATTTAAAGTGATTTAACCCTTTCTGCACCTCTAGGTTAATGAGACATTGACAAATTAGGGTTTTTTTTTTGGAGGGGATCAAATTATTGGTGGGGACAATTTAATAATCGTTAGATATTGGTGGGGACAGCCTTGCACGGCTGACCACAGAATGTAAAAGAATGTAAAAGAAAATGTCCCTCTGACGGATCTGCAGTTACGCTGCTCCATACACCACCAATTGTTGTGCCACATGTCTCAAATAACAATCATTTAAAGTTTCTGTGAACTGTGACTTGGTAGCCCTTCTGTCTGTTCGGACCAGATGGGATAGCATTCGTTGCACTTGCACATTGATGAGCCGTAAGTATCCTGTTGCTAGTTTGTCCCTGCATGGACCACTATCAGTAGGTACTAACCACTGCTGACTGGAAGCATCCAACAAGCCTTGCCATTTTAGAGATAACAACCTTGTTGCGTCTGGTCATAACAATTTGTTCATTGACAAAGTCATTTAGGTGTTCTCACCTGCCCATTTCTTCTACATCCAACACGTGGACTACAACAATTGACTTATCATCTCATATATCCCAGACCTGCCACAGTCCTCTATCACCACCCCTACATTTAATACATTCATATAGAACATAACAGCCCTTTCTCAGTGTGTATAATCTGTACCCAGGTTGGCTAACAGGGAAAATGGGTCACTGCCCTCCTCGTTTAATATCCATCCATCTATTTTAATTTTATTTCCCTAAATTTTGCAAATGGTCAGTTACCACCGATTATTAGCAGCAGGTTCCAAGTACTTAGAAAGAACCGAAAATATATTTACTCACTTATAATGGAAGCAGTTACATGACAATACAGTCATGCTTTATCCATCTTTCAAACAATAGAGCAACATGGTGAAAGAAAAGCGTATGGAAACTCCACCACAAGATACTTTAGAATTTTTTTATGATGTTTTTTATTTTTTATGTTTCTAAGTACAGGAAACGCCACAACAGTACTGCCCATGTTAATCGCTGTATGCCACAGATGCAGCAGAAAAATGCTGGAGTATTCCTTTAATCTGCCTACAACTGTTTTACTCACCATAGACCGGCGAATGAGTGTCAGTCGACTCTTGGCTTTGTTCTCAGCAAACTCCAGGCTGTTGATGTCCTTCAGTCGGGCCTTGTACTTGTTCATTTGCTCACAAATAATCAGCTCTATACATCTGTTGACCAAACAGACACACACACAAATATAAATCAGACGATGGACTAAAAATCTATATCTATAGTACTTGTGGACCAAAACAATGGAACACACATAGATATAATATATTATCGCTCTCCAAAAAAAACTCCACATATCTCCGTTTAGTCAACTTTTCTTAATGCATCATTTGAATGCAGCAACATTTACACTGTGTAAATATTTCGGGATGAATGTTGGAGTGGAAATGCTCCAAAAAAGCTTGGAAAACGTTGCTGTTTTGGAGACACTTGTTTTACTTTGGAAAGTGAAGATATGATAAATGACCCCACAGAGTACAGAGCTGTAACCTACGCGGTGGTTTTGCCAATGTCCTGTACACTCTGCAGTGGGTCGATTGTGTCCGGGCAACGGAGGACACAGGGAGCAAAGACAATAGCCAGTGCATTAGCCGACATACGGTTCGTCTCCTCTTGCAGTCCAATCCTGGACACAGCACAAACAGATCCAAGAATGTCCAGAAACTGATGTGATGACAGTCAAAATGTACATGAGACTGGGAATTTTAGAGTCTCTCACCTGACCAGATGGAAGATGAGTCTTTCTAGTGTGTACAGATGAGTTCTGCTAAGCTGATCCACCACAGAGTACACCCCTCGTACGATCTCCTTTTTGTCAGGAAGGCCTAAACATTGGAAAGTGCAAAGAATAATTCTTGTGCTAGAACCACAAATATAATCCAAACATACTTGATTTGCGCTCAACAAACAAGTTAATACGATCAAGAATTAAACTGGAACTAGGCCAGACAAACCACTTACCCATGACTCTCAGGAATTCCTCATACAGTTCGAAGGTCATGAGGGGATTGGGCAAATCACGCAACCACTGCTTGAAAACGCTGGCAATGACGTGGATGTTGTACTCATCCAGATTCACACTGTTCACATCTGAGGGACGGATAACAATGGAGAGAGATCAAACAGCAGACCAGGGACCATGTTGTTCCTTAAGGTGAACAATAACATGACACCACGCTGGCAGTCCAGCAGCTATTGTCTAACAATAAAAAACTGGTTGCTTCAAGTGCTGTACCTGTGTCCAAAGCCTGCTTGAGTTCTTTGACTTTACTGGTGGAGCCAGACTTCCTGTAGATACCCTCTGTATAGAGACCATGCATCTCAATGTAGTTGATGAGTTTCTCCACGACCAAGGGAACCGAGCGCTCGTCGTTGGTCAAACGGGACACCTCCACCCCAAACTGCCTGGATGACAGTTCAGGATCGTACTGCGCACCGAAAACAGATAAATGGTTTAAACTTTATCTCTAAATGTCCATTGAGTAAAATAAAAAGTCAAGGAAACGAGCAAAACAATCCGAGTTTGTTGTCATTTCTGTCTCATGACAAGGAACCAGCGGGTTTCAGTAAACAATCCAAGCAACAATTAAGTGGCTATCACATGATGGTAATTACAGAGAGAAAATCCTTACCTTCTTGCTGCATTTGGTGGTCATTCTCAGACAACACTTTCTGTGGCAGGCGTACCGGCATACTACACAAGAAACAGACATCTCAATGAGTCTCATTTTTTTTAAACCCAACCTCTCATCTCACGCAGATCTCAGGGAAAAAGGCAAACAACGTGTAGAAAGCACACGTTTCGAGCTGGAGCCAACATTCCTCACACTGTAACATGGCAGACATGGGGAAAACATCCTGCCTGACAAAGCCAAACTGTCCTGGAGGAGCGCAGAACGCCCTTAAGAAGCCATGGGTTCGGCGGTAAACAATCTGATTATGTTAAATTGAGGTCAGGGCCATTTTAGTGAGGAGTCTCGAGACTGAGGACACAAACTCACGTTTGCAGACGCACGCTTTGTCCATCATCCAGATGAGGGAGGAGCAGTACTCGCAGTATGTGGGAATGCTGTACTGAGTGGACTTAAAAACGTGGCCATTGTGCTCCTCAACCTGGAGAAAAGTAAAGGCATGGTCACGAGAAATAAAAACAAAAATATTAAAAACACAAACAAACATGGTGGCACTGCATGACTAGCACTCCTCCTCATAATCACACTCACAATGTCCGAGTCCTTCTTCCTTCTCTTCTTGCGGTCTGGTTTAGAGCTCTGTAATGTAGACAAACGTGAATGAGACACTGCAGAAGTTTAACGTAATGCAACACAAGATGCAGGAGACACAAATAATAAGTGTCATACTTTGCTCATGCTGCTGTCCAGCGGCTTGTACTCGGTCATGAACTCGTCCAGGAACACTTTGAAGGTGTTCACCCACACTTTAACAGGGGACTCGCTCCAGTCTCTTTGCTCCTGGCGCATGGTCTTCTCCAAGATCTGCTCAAACAGCGCGTACAGATCCTTATAGCGGATACTCTTTCCATCATCCATCTGGACAAACAGGTTAGGGTAAGGGGGTAGGAGCAAAATTCACAATGAATAAACTGAAATCGTCACCAGTCAGGTAGGTGTAAGTACAAGTATAAGTACTTTAAAGTACTCACGGCCAAAGCTGTGGAGTAGGAGTTGAAAATGTTGATACGGAATTCTTTGAGGGCCTTTTTGAAGACGACATCCACCATCGTGTCTTTCTTGCCGTCCTCAGTATCTAAATCATTGATCTGTGGAACGTTAGATGAGACGCATTTGTTCATTTAGAAGTGCCACTCAAAACAGAGGACGCTGATCTGACACAGTAAATGGATGGAGCAATCTATCATTCCGTAACTGATTCACGGTCTGGCAGGTATTCTCCAGCATGAAAACACACCTATGATGAAGGAGCTCACAAATTAGTCTACAATCATTCATATGTGTATTTGGGCCAAGTGTAAAAATTTAGTTAAAGCCATATTAAATCTTTTTATTTTTAAATATTATCATCAGCCAAGTGCAGAATTGGCAAAGAAAAGCAAATACTGTGTCATATACACTTTCCAAACTGTATGTAACTTGCTTAAATTCAGGGAAGGAGCACTTGAGGGAGCTGCAGACTAAAAAAACTAGAGAATCCAGAACTGTACCTTCTTCATAAGGAACTCATTCATGCTCCTGTAGTCGTTGGCACATGTGAGGATCTGTAGTGCATCGTTCTGCCACTGGGCGGGCTCTAGAGCCACGCTGCTGATCTTGACGCTGCGGCGGCGCTTCACTTTGGGTGACGGTTCCTTGTTCTCCTTAAAATCCCTCTGGCTGCTGAGGTCAGGGCTGTGCGGTGGGGACAGGCATTCTCCTGCAGGCAGACACGGATCGGTCATCTCCCGCAGAGACCGCATGCAGAAAAAAGCCGATAAGATCTAAAGCCCCTTCCTCTCACCTTCAGCCATGAGGAGTGCAGTGTCAGCGTAGTCTCCTTCCAAAGTGTCGCTGCCACACACCAGCCTCTCCCTGGAGGACTTCTTTTCTGCTTGCTTTGCTTTCGTCCAGAACCTCATCTTACCCCGAACCCTGAGGACAAAAACAAGCTCTAATGGCTGAAGGATACTAGTTTTAAAAAATTCATAGTTATTACCACTATATTTAAAAAATACTGCTAAATAATATATAATATCAACAGTTATGTAATATTTGTTTATACCCACCTTCCATCGCCCTGAGAATTCTTTCGCAAGGTTTCGCTCTTGCCTAGGTCCCCGGACGACATAGTTTTGTGCATCCTCTTCGACTCCTCCGTGGGTGTGGAGGGCTGGAAAAAGGCAAATTTGTTAAAAAAAGGGGGAAAAGGTGCATGTCATTCCACCTTGGAGACCACATGAACGAAGAAAAAGATGTTGACAGAAGCATGCTCAATTTTTCCAAATATGCTTCTTGATCTGGTTTTAGGTTCACTACACATAACCGAATGTCTTCCAACATCAGCAGCCAACATCTTCTGCCGGTAGATGGTAATTAAAGTACAAACACTAGTGATAGAACACAAATTGAAGATTTCATCAAGAGGCATTCATTTACCACTTATAAACACTTGAAGTCTGAAAATGAGCATACGGGCACACTTGTAAACACAATGAGAGAAAGAGTTTGTTACAAAAAGTGAAGGAGAAAACAAAGTTAAGAGATGGTGAGCGGCAATCAATGAATCTGCAGGGTCAGGGAACGGCCAAGGTAGCCGTAGACGTCTTTGCGCCTTGGTGAGGCTCTACTGGTGTGAGAGAGAAAAGAAAAGGGGGAGAGAAAGCTGGTGCCTAAAGCATGCAGTGATTATTATACAGGGTGATACACTGAGCAGCATCTGTGGACAGCAGAAGTCTGGACACCCTGAAGCTAGCATGGCTGTTACTGCCTAGTCTATCGCAATAATCAGAATGCGAAGCGCAGTGGTGGGTTAAAACGCAGAATGTGTTTTTCATTTTCGGAGGGAAAACACTCTTCTGAGAGGGGTTATCCAAATCTGTGTGGCTGAAACTGATAAAAGTAAATTCAATTTTTTCCTTGTACCGCAATCAGGTTCATCTGTGAAAACAACCTGTTTCATTTTAAAAACGATTGGCTCGGATTGAGTTACTAGAAAAAAAATAGCCATGTTTAGCGAAATGACTTGATTCGACTACGCTAAGTGCCAAAAAGCAACAAAAAGCTTCGACCTCCTGCTGTTTAAAACATACATGCTCGACCCCTTTCTTCTCAAACGCAGAGACATGCGCAAGGAAGCAAGAGAACTCATGCAAATACGAATGCAAAAAATAAAAAATAAAAATATGACTGCCATCACAGATGAGGACGGTTTTCAAAAGGTGTTTCCCAGATTACAGTAGATGTTGTAGAATCTACGGTGCTGTAGCTTTTTGAGTGGTGAGTACAGAGATCTATCAGGAGGTTCTGGAGGGGGTTAGCTGTAGAGAGAGGCCACGCTGTTGGGGTTGGGCCTGCTTTGGGGAGACCATTTTAATTACCATTTCAGAGTCACTGTGACAAGCCTCTAGTGTCCCCCCCTCTGAGTCCTGCTTGGGGAGGGGTGGGCCAAGAGACAGAGGGGTCTCATCATACTCTTCCTCCTCTGACTCCCCCTCCCCTGGGGCATTTGAACCGCGGGTCAGGAAGTCTGAGCGCGTCCGCGCCATGCGGGCTTTTTTATGGCCTGGTCTGCCAACCTGATCAACCAAACAATAACAACACAAGTATAAAAACGCTCCCTGTGCAAAAGTGTTTACCACAAGTGTGTGCTCCTGTGATCCAGAAAGCTCTCGTCTTACAAGAATTCACTACACAAATTACACACAAAAATGCACTCACGAGCACAGAAAGAACACTATTTCTTATTTATTGATATATTTTTTTTAAGGCTACACACTGTTGGTACAGGCTTGGTGGTGTTAAATGTGAGATTACCCTTTGTTTTTTCTCACCTCTCGAACTTTTGCCGCTTTCATGGATTTGAAATCTGAGGGCGCGGCCTCCTTCTGAACTCCCGGTGACTTCTTCTGACTGGCGAATTCCTTTTCAAACCTGCAAGGCATTTGTTAAGTTTCCATGAAATTAGTTTCCAAGTAAAGAACTGTCCAGCTGTGAATGACAGCCCTCTGTGGGGAATCAAAAGCGTCACACTTACTTTGAGAAGGAAGCCTTCTCTTTAGGCGAAAAGAATATGTTCCCCGGCCTCTCAGCCATATTGATGTTGATGCTTGGCGTAGGGGGCTTCTTATGTGGGCTACCTCTAGTTGCAACATCTCGAGACTCAAGGGTCAGTTTTGGCGCCCATCCATCCGGCATTGTGCGTTTATCCTTCGGCCTTTCCCTCACCGTGGATGGAGCAGCCTGTTTGTTTTGAGCCTTTGGTGAGCCTGAGAGAAGATCTGGCTCAGGCTGAGCTATGGGAGCTGGTCCTCGGTCTGTGATCTCTGAGCCGGGCCTATGTGCTGCTCCTCCAGGGCCTTCCAGTCGGCTTTGCTCTATCCTCTGAAGGGCCTCGCCCCTTTGCTTCTCAAACATCTCTCGCTCATACTGAGCGAAGTACTTGCGCTGTTTCTCGAGGATCTCCTTCTGCTGGCGGATCTGCTCCATCATCTCCTTCTCGTTTTGTTGCTGCTGCTGCTTTCGCCGCTCCTGCTTCTCTTCATTTAGCTTCTCCAGCCTCTCTAGCACGGATAGGGTGCCACTGCCTTCAGCCTGAGCCGGGCTGGGTGGCTCGCTGGTCTGAGCAGCGCTGTCTCGGACCTCTGGGGTCTTTATGCTTCCTTCAATCAGTGAGGTTTCTTTTTGCATGCTGATCACCACCACCATGGGCCTGCGGGAAGACTCTCTTCTTTCCTTCAAAGGCTTTGCAGGGCTCTCAGGCTGTGTGGTAGAAGATGCTGTATCTATGCTAGGCTTGGCGATTGTAGAGCTGCCCTCTACTGGAGGGATGTAGAAGGTTGGGAGAGAGTTCTCCAGTTTTGGAAGAACAGGCTCCACGGCTGGTTCTTTTTTAGGACTTTCAGGTTCCAGCGAATCCAGAGGAAGAACAGATTTGGGGACGCTGCACAATGTTTCATATTCTTCTGGAGCTGAAGAAGGAGAGCCAAGGTCCTCAGCTTCAGCATATGGTGCCCTGTCTTTGGGATAGTCATCCATACTGAGCAGCTCAAAGCTGCCTTTTGAGCTTTGACTGTCTGGGGTGCCCTGAGGAGACTGGACACCTTCACTGGGCAGCTCAATGGACCAGCGTCTCTCCTCAAACTCATGTGTGGAACGTACCTTCAGCAGCTCTAGGCTAAACTTTGCCTGCTCCAGCTCCCGCATCCTCCGACTCTCCCTCTTGGCGCGTGTCTTCTGGTTTGAATCGTCCAGCGTCCGTGCTCTCTCTCTGACCACCACCTGGGCCACTGGTCGTCCTGCTACTTGTACTTCTCCTTTGTCCCTCTGCTGTGGCTCCTGCAAGGCCTTACTGTGTGACTCCTCCTGAGAGGCCTCCGTCTCACCGGGGCCCTGCTGGCTCTTCTCCTGCTCATTACATGAGTAATCCTCCCACGTGCTCAAGTCCAGGCCCATGATTTTTGGGCTCTGCTCCTCCTGAGTCAGACTTATCTGTCCATTTAGTAACCGAGTATCCTTCAGCTTCTGCTCCCTTAGTTGTTTGAACCTAGAGATTTGAAACAAAACAGAAAGGCTGTCGATGAAGTAGAGAACCTCTGCCGGTGCGAGACTGCATACATACTCCCCAGAATGCTGAGCAAAATACATGAAATTCAAAACTAAGCCTATTTCCAACAAATTCACAGAATTTAACAGCACAGGCCACTCGCTGTGGAACTCTGAGACAATTATACACTTTTTCCCCCCAACACAATGCTCCTACTTAGCGCTAGAGTGTGTATTATTAGCAATGAACGAATCAAGAGATTTCTGCCTGGCTGACCACCAGTAAGATCTGGGCAAGAACAAGCTTAGGTCATGGATTGGACTGATCCACGCCATTTCAGAGACCAACCAACTGCCTGTATTATTAAGCAACATGGCTAAACAAAGCAGTCCTCTGTATGTGAGGGCAAAAGCTTACCTCTGCCTATCCAAATAGCCTCTCCATGCAGCTTGGAGTACAATGATCATGTGCCGCCGCTGGAGGTAGCGCTTCCTGGCCCTGTGGCTTTTCCAGGCAGCCTGGATCATGAGAGCAGCTTGACCCCGTCGATAACAGCATACTCTCCAGTTCCTCTGGATGATCAGAACCGCTTTCCTCCATAGCAGAAATCTGTGGCGCTCTCTGAACCCTCTCCAGGCCGACTGGATACACACTGCTGCGCCCTGCTGGACGTTATGATCGTACTCCAGCTGCTCACTCCTCTGCCTGGCCTGGCAGCTCCGCCACCAGCACTGCACATGAAGGCCAATACAGTTTGTGAGATTTGGTAAGTGACATCAGTCAGTTACATTTTCTATTGTATTGCAAGTATTGCAAAACTATTTTATTATTAAGTTGATATGTGGAAAGTGAACACGAGATCACAATAGACCAAACTGAAACAGCCATGTAAAGTTATTGCCATCAATAGTTTCATCCCTGTGATAGAAATGCAAAAGAAAATAATTGAAATCATTAAAATTACTTGATTTGTTTGGCATTAAAATGACACTTCACTCAGAGTAGTTAATGCAGTCTGTCATAGCCAATAACATATACACTAAATAAACTTTACAGGTCCATCCACTGCTTCAGATTACTGCACTGAACCAGCTTATTTTTGTTTCATGGAGAAAAGCTCCTTGTACCAGTGGTCTACTTTCATGAATGAATGAGCAGCAACTGAGCTGCTGACCTGTTCTTTCCAAACGACACAGAGCATTTCTAATAAAGTCAAATCCCCCGAATATTTTCTTAATGTCCCACACAGCCACATCATCAACACAGGTCAACCAAAAACAAAACAGTGGCTGTACAGAGCAGTACACAACAAGAATACTGTTTGCAATTATCACTAAAAAGCATAAGCAGGTTATGCAGGGTTCTGGAGTGAAGTGTTATGTAGGATTAGAGCGTTTGTAACAGTACCTGTATGAGGCAGGCAGCCTGTCTCATCCTGAGGAAAGTCCTTCTCTCCTGCAGGGCTCGGAAGCGGCGCTGAAGGCTAACAATCCTCCGCAACACCTCCTGATGGAGAAGGTCCTGCAGCTGCTGGCGGTCCACCTCATGCAGGAATACCTAAAGTGCACAGCCAATACCAGTCACATTCCAAGCCGCATGCATAACTGGGGGCACTACTAGTAAAGCGTGGGCAGTTTGTCATCCTACAGGTATCAAACAAAACTACACAGCCCTAGCATCAGTTCTGATACACACGTCTACTAGAAACATTATATATTCCTCAAATTTATTTATTGGTCAATCAGACTTTGAAGGCAATATGACGGTATGCTATTATTATTATGATAAATTATGTTATGATATGTCCGCATCAATGCTTTACTTACTTTATTGTGTAAACAGTAATAAGCATATAATAACGACATAAGTTACACAGCAGCGAGTAATCATTTTTAGAAATGTTGACTAAAATAATGTATTTATATTTGGATATTCCTTTTTTTATGATTTCATTTCATTACAAACACACAGCAGATCAGCAGGTCAGGCTCATACCATAGAGGTGCCCACTTGGAAGCCATCAGGTCGAAGGTCCACCTGGCAGAGGTAGTGACTGATGCTCTCCCGTGTGGGCTTTATGTCTTCAGGGAGCATCATGTGAAAGTGATGGAGAAAATCCTGTTGGGCAAACAAGCACAAAGTGAAGCCATTAGGAAGGCATTTGCTTGCTCAGAGATATCCAACGATAAGTGTAGCCCAACATGATCTGCTGCTTAAGGTCCAAGTGGCCTAGTGGTGGATATTAGAATGATACAAAACATATAAGATCACTGGAAAAACCTTTATCCAGTCCCAGAGGGGAACACAAGCTCTGTTCTCGGCAGACCATAGGGGGTGGACAGTATGGGAAACAGATGCTCTGTGTATGCAATTATTTTAGGCCACATTCATTACAGACAATACAGAGGCTGTGTAGAGGACCAGACTGCCAAGGTGAGCACACTGTCCAGACATTCACCAATAAAGGCTGCATCCCACTCATAACAAGGGGGAATTACTGGAGAAGAAGACAGTTTAATTCAGTTACTGATGGGTCACTTGGTCACATGGCTGAGGGGACTTCCAATAGTAAAAGGCTCTTTATAAAAGGCCTGAAACCTGATTGGCTGAACCACCTTCAAAGCAGCTGGAAAATACCACTGCACTGAAATAGCCTTTGATTGCATTTTGCTCGGCGACCGCAGCCTACATTTCTGGGTGAATTACAAACATGATTAATAATGAAGTTAAATATTACATGCTATATTATTGTTTCCATTATTTTAAAGCCACTCAAATCATACCATGGCGCATAATTTACCAAGGCTAAGCAGTTTTGCTAGACCTGGCAAAGTGCAGCTTATTGCGTTCGATCATTCCAGCATGCTTGTGCTGTGTAAAAATGATAATTGTCTATGTTGCACAGGGCAGATGAAACCATTTAGCTTCCCATCGTTTACTTGGTGACCTACATATTTATGTCATCGAGCACAGGGAAACGATGGCAACAATAACCCAGAACCTGCTGACCACACCTAGGCAAGCAAGAGGTCAAACTGGAAACAATGATTTCATACCATGGTCACCAATGGACACAGGAAATGACATAACCCTCATACACCCTTCAGCAGAGGGAGGAAAAACTGAATGGCTCAGGCTAATAAACTTCCAGAAATCATTGGATTTCTGTGTACCTTTTAATGTGTCTGTCTGAGTGTGAGTGCATCCAGGTGAGCTTGTTTTAGGATGTTTGATAAGAAAACAGAGTTAAACTGTCAGAACTTTTAAAAGAGTTTCATTTTTAAAACTGATATAGCAAAATAACACACACACACACACACATTATATATATATATATATATATATATATATATATATATATATATATATATATATATATATATATATATATATATATATATAAAATATTTTATTATTATTCAGAGTTGCCCCCCCCACACATATACATACATACATATACATGCTCCCTCACTCAAATAAAACAGGAATTATGCACTAAAATTTGTAAAAAATATTCTATATTGTCTTCTGTAGAGGATCTGGTGGCACAGTGGTATAGTGGTTAGCACTGTCACCTCACAGCAAGATAATCTGGGTTAGATACCCGGTCTGGGTTGTTCTGTGTTGAGTTTGCATGTTCTCCCCGTGCTTGAGTGGGTTTTGTCCAGGTGCTCCGATTTCAGTCCAAAGACATGCATGTTACTCTAAACTGGTCACTCTAAACTGCCCATAGGTGTGAGTGTGTGTGCGAGGGTTGTGTCAGGAAGGGCATCTGATGTAAAACACTTTGCAAAATATAGCGTGCAAGTTGACTCGCTGTGGCGACCACTGTAAAAGGGAAAAAGCTGAAAGGTGTGTGTTTTTCCTGTAGAGGATCTGTTAACTCATTCTTGTCGGGAATATCGAGCAAAACGTGTAATCTGATCGGAGGGTTCGAACATTTGCATGTTTGTATATATCTAGATTACCAATCAAGACTGAAATATCTTAGTACAACATCTAATCTTTGCTAGTCTGAGGCAGTTTTCAGTTAAAAGTCTCAATTTCCTAAGTTTGCTACTATAAAGATCATTTTCTCTAGAATCAGTATATAGCGTTAGGACCAAGCTAACTGAGGTGATACTCCTTGATTTAATACTGCTGGTAGAAAAATATATATGTGCTGCCCAGCTGTGAGTCAGTTGAACTATATGTACTTTCCTACAAAGGGTATTTTAAGGTTTCAGACATTTTACCTCAATTATTCACTGCAGTTTGATGCTGCACACTGTCTAAAATAGATTTGGATAACAAAATGTATTTATTTATTTCTAGTTCAAACTACATTCACAGAAAAATCCAAGTTGTTGACAACACCACAACATACAGAATGATGTGAAGCTACTTGGCTGGCATTTTGGTCCTTCCACTCTGCACCGTGAAATTAATGCTTTCAATGTATGTTAAGGTGTACCGTGTTTTCCTGCGTTTTATTAATTGTGGCGAGACATTTCATGAGTACATATCAGTGTGAAAGTTTAGATTTTATGACTAATATAATGAAATCTGATCCACTGTTCCATATGAGTGGCCATGCCTTTCTGAATACATGTAACTCATCTCAGCCTTTGTATACCTTACTTCAAGTATAATGTAAGTGGAGACAGTGGAGATAGATAAGAAGGGCTAAGAAGGTCCATCAGTAAAAGTGGCTCTCATTCACAAGAGTTTGTACACACACATTTGCATGCCTTGCGTGAACTTTGTCATACTTAATAACTTCTTACGTGTATTTTATGTTATATAGTTTAGTTCCAACACAATTTGCTTCCCTCTGAATGTTTTAACTGAACAACAAAGGTATGTGGACCTAAAGTTTTTTTGGCTGGCTCTGAAATGCAATTATATATATATATATATGTCTGTATATAAATACCTTAAAAGTGTATTTAACACTGTAGCCTGATTGTCTGATGTGAACGGTCTCCAGCATGCCTGTGTAGCGCAGCTGCCTCAGCACCAAACCATCATTAAACCGCAACGGCAGCTTAAAAAAAAACAGAAAAATAATTACACATGCACATCCCTGTATATTTAAGGTTATTTTATGGCTTGATATTGCTGCATTATTATGTAGGCTGATTGGGGAACAAACCTTTTCTGCATTTGATCGGATGCATTTCACAAAGTAGGGCTCGGACTGACCAAGAGTCTCCATTAGCTTATTAAGAGATGCCTTAAGAGAGAAAAACAACAGGGATTGGACAAATAAGTCATTACACAAATAAGTCATTACATCATGGCTGACATCATCCACATTAAACCATGAGACACACTTCAACAATTCAGTCCGCTCGAGTGTGAGATCATTTTATGTCTGCAACATATTAAGATGTTTTAAAGCAGCATCTGCTGAAACTGTTAGGGCATCTATAGTCCTGTCACCATATTAATCCCCTTTTCACTTTTTCACTATTTTTCACTATTTGAAAACTACTGTGAGTGTTTTACAATGAATGCACCAACTAACTTTAACAGATTAACAGAATTAACAGACAATTACTGAGAAGTGTGCACACAGAATTTGACATTCAGTGTATATTCATATAAATCTCAGTATGTTAGTTGTGTACTGATAATAACTCCCAACAAAAGCTCTTCACAAACATGTGAATGACATTGTTTTCCTTTAAAGAGCCAAACATTGCAAATCATTTTATTTTATTTGCTGTTTTTAAATATGTCTTTTAGAAACATAAAAATTGGCTTTTAGCTTCGGGTTTATAGGCCATCCAAAGAGATAAGACTCTAGGGTCTGGTGCGACTGGAAATAATTGCCTGAAAGTGCTGGTGAGTGGACAGACTTTCTTATAAGGTCTTTGCAGGATTTAAAAAAAATTAAATAACACTTCTTCGTTCTCCTTTAAAGCTGACATTTCACAGATATTTGGTTCCCCCAAATTGAGAAAACACAGATGACAACCCTAGTTAGAACTTAGCTGAGAGGGTGGACAGAATTTAACTTGAAGATAAAAGGAATTGGGCTGCACTGCTCACAGTCCAACGTGTGTGTGTGTGTTTGCATGAACGCATGTATGTGTGTGTGTGTATGTGTGTACATGTCAGCGTCTGGACTGAGTGAGAAAGGAAAAGCATCTATTTTGGTGATGGGGAATTCACTTTCTCCTCTCTCAAAAAGAGAGCAATCAGCCCCACAACAGGATGTGGGAAGTGAAGTCATCCACACATTTGTGCAGGCCTGCTGCCAGAGGCTGCGTGGCTGCAGACAACCGGAGGTGTTTACAGCTCTCCGCTGCTCCCTGGCTCGCTGCTCCGCAAGGGGAAACATGAGCATGCGGAACCATCAGCATGAGAAATCAGAGAATTCCATGCTTTCTCCAAAATCTATAGGTCAGACAAGGACTGATAGCTTATGGCATTGTCCTTTTGTAGAGTAATTACTGGCGGTTGCTTTTGTTATCCACTAAATGAGTTCAGGCACTCTCTGGGTGGCTAAGGATATTGCTTTTGGACACAATAACAAGCAACCTCTGCAATAAGATCCATTTTCAATCATCTAAATACTGCGTTCCACTGATAACACAGTATAATAATAACAACAGTGCAGATAACTACCTATACATTAACTTGGGTAATGTTGGAGCCTTATATATCAAAAAATATATTAAATATATATTTATAATATTATTACATATTAAATTATATATTAAAATTAAACTTTTTCTGGCACTACTACATTAATAATGTATGTCATTATAATTAAGTGAGATAAAAACGTGCTGTGAGTTGGTAAAAATATATTTTTTCCTTTTAAATATATTTTTTATATGTATTTAATTACAGTTTATGTGCATTACTTGGTGAGGTTGATGAGCTAAGTTGAAAGAACTGTTGCGAGCCAAGTGCGAGCACACTAACAAAGACGAAGAGAGCAAAAGAGAGACAATAAAGAGATTTAGTAACCTGAAACTGGGCACTAATACTTGGAGGTTTCTTCTTCTTGTGGAGGTGCAGCAGTGACTTGGTGATGCGGTCGTGCAGAGTCAGGTTACTCAGGTACTTCAGAGACTTCACATCTAGCAGGTGCTGCAGCAGATTATAAATAAATATTATATTATAAATAGAATCTCAGCTCTGAATTACGGCTTAATAAAGAGGCTATTGTTATGGAATACTCACCTTTGGAAGACTGGGTCTCATTTTGTAGTTTTTGTTCCTCCTTGAGGGAAAAACACAACAGGAAATTAGTTACAAGTAAATCTACAATAAACTGTGGTCACTCTAAAGCAGTATGACGCGTGACGTGATGGTTCAGCAAACATAAAAATCATACTTTCACTTCTTCACCCTAATGTAAACTATCAGCCCAGACACATTTCCAAAGTTAATGATAACCAAACGTGTCTTGGCTGTACATGTGAGGTAGTTTAACCAATCCACTAGAGTTTTTTTAATTATTAAAACTATTTAAAAAATAAAAGAATCACTCCTACAACAGTTATCAGATCATGTAGAACACTGTTGGTGGTGTGGAACTGTTAGCAAGCAAAGAGAGGTGTTAGAGAGTGAAGCCACTGCTATCAAAACAATTGGAGCACAACTCCAGCTTGTGTACAACTACCACAACATAAAAATATAATTTAGACACAATTAGATCAAAGCTTTAATAAACGTTGATTTGCAGGCTCGCATAGGAAGATGATGATCCAGTTTGCTCTCGGTTTTATAAAGCATACACTTCCATCAAAGAATTTTCCAAAGCTGTCAAAAAACATAGTTGAACTGAGGGGCTGCGTTCCTTTATAGCTATTTACCTGCTATTGTTTTCTAATGTGCAACATCAGAGAAAGAGAAAGAGAGAGAGAGAGAGAGAGAGAGAGAGAGAGAGAGAGAGAGAGAGAGAGAGAGAGAGAGAGAGAGAGAGTAAGAAGGATAGAGGACAGAGGGGAGAGAAAGGACAGAGAGAGGGGGAGAGGGAGACAGAGGGAGAGATTGGGAGAGAGGAGATAGAGAGGGAGACAGAGGGAGAGAGATAGAGAGGAGAGAAAGGACAGAGAGGGGGGAGAGAGAGAGAGAGAGAGAGGGAGAGTTGAGAGAGAGGAGATAGATAGGGAGGCAGAGGGAGAGAGATAGAAAGAGACAGAGACAGAGGAATAGAGAAGAGAATGGAGTGAAAGGACAGAGAGAGAGAGAGAGAGAAAGAGAGAGTGAGAGAGAGAGAGAGAGGGGAAGACAGAGGGAGAGAGGAGATTGAGAGGGAGAGAGACAGAAGGATAAAGGAGAGAGGGGAGAGAAAGGACAGAGAGAGAGACAGCGTGAGAGAGAGGGAGAATGAACAAGAGAGAGGGAGGGAGGGAGAGAGAGACAGAGGAAGAGAGAGAGAGAGAGAGAGTAAGAGAGAGAGAGAGAGAGAGTGAGAGAGAAAGAGAGAGAGTGAGAGAGAGAGAGAGAAAGTAAGAAGGATAGAGGACAGCGGGGAGAGAAAGGACAGAGAGACACAGAGAGAGGGGGAGAGGGAGAGAGAGAGAGAGAGGAAGACAGAGGGAGAGATTGGGAGAGAGGAGATAGAGAGGGAGACAGAGGGAGAGAGATAGAGAGAGAGAGACAGAGGGATAGAGTGGAGAGAAAGGACAGAGAGAGAGACAGCGTGAGAGAGGGGGAGAGAGAGGGAGAATGAACAAGAGAGAGGGAGGGAGGGAGAGAGAGAGACAGAGGGACAGAGAGAGGAGAGAGAGAGAGAGAGAGAGAGAGAGATCTTACATCAGGATGCCATGGGCTCTCTCCAGAAGCTTGCTGCTGGTGGAGTTGATGAAGATCCCATCCTCCTCGGTGGCGGAGCCAGAAGAGGACAGTCTGCTCTGTCGTCCAGCACGGCCATTCCGGCTCTCTCTGAAGAGCAAAATAAACACTTGGTCAGAAACCAACACACACAGACTCACTTACATTCCTAACCATGTGACACTAGAGTTCATCCAGAAAACTGCACCGGCAGGGTTCCTGGAGTGAGTATGATAAATGAAACAGCACAGCAGCAGTTGTTGAAAACATACACATTACCTACAGCTGCTCTTGTTTTAAACTATAATTATATAATTTTCATATGCAGCCCTAAAAATCTAATTTGAGCAAAACTGAAATGTGAACATGCCAAAGTGAACTGGGAATAGAATCAGACTTTTGTGTTCACACAGCTAAATCTCAGACATCTGTGTGAAATCTATGGCCTTAAACGCTGTAGTGTGAACACTGCCTTTCACATACGCTGCTTGGTGGACAGGATGTGAGCACACAAATCTATTGTAATATGAACAGATTTTTTTTGTGTGTGTTCACAGTTTGGGGAAAAAAAGACAGATGCCACTTTATTCCTGCAGCGCGAGTGCAGACCACAGCCATCCGGTTCTCATTAGGCACGGCTTGTGTTGTATTAGCTGGAGAAGAGTAAAGTCTCCAGCGCTGGACCAACAGTCTAACATACACAGTCAGATTCTGTCTCGGCTGCAGATGTCTTTCTAGCAGCAAGGTGAAGCCTGCTCAACATGATGAGAAACTTGCGTCTGTTCAGTGGCTGGGATGGTTAACCCTAATTCCAGAGAAAACCATTTAACACAAACCACTCAGGCATGAGCAAAACAAAGAAAGGAAGAAAAAAAAAAAAAAGAGCAATCCGCTGGAAGTCTTTGTGGTGTCCAGGCAAGTGAAGGTTAAAGCCCATCCATCTCTACACACAGGCAGGAGGGCTGCGGGTGCGGAGAGGTTTACTTTGCAGCTGTGGTTGTGATTTAAACCTGCTCTAGTGGTCTTACCACACACAGACACAGCACAGGGCTTGGACCGATGGGATACTCGCCAGATCTGATGCCCATGTGACAGGAAACGACTCGCTGGTCCAGTTTCACGCATAGTAAGAGTAAGTCATGGTGAACAGGTACTAAAATTTAATGTAGGTCAGGTTATTTTGGGGTTATTTTGGGGTTATTTTGTGTGGGTGGGGTTTTTTTTTCCTAGAGCATGAAAAATACAGTAGGAGCATTCCTAAGATTATTAAGACTATGTATCTTTAATATTTGGCTAACAAAGTTTTATAGGAGTGCTGTTCTGAGGCCACTACTCAAACTACTCCAACAAACCTGCTGGTTTGGTTTGTAGGAAAACCAGAACAGCATTTATAAAGTCTTTAAAAAGTCAATAATCTGTTTTTCAGAAGGAAAATATTAATGTTTACATGACTGAGTTACAACTGTACCTTTAAGACGGATATGTAAATAAGCCATGCTCTGATTGGCTGTCTTGCACGGCTGTCTTGTTTAAAAATAAAAGTGGAACAAACTTAATTTTGAATGTTTGAAACACTTGCAACACTTCTGTCTGGTTGTGACATCACAAACATATTCAGAATGGGTTGTTTATACAGCTTATACAAACTGTATTTCATTACAATTATAAATTATATAACCAAACATACTAACAAGGTGCACTTTTGAACAATTGGCTGCAATGCTTTGTAACAGCCAGTGCAAAATACCGCACCCTCATAAATGCTAGATTCACTTAATTGGGCTTTAAAGCGCTGCGGCAGATATTGCTCCCCGTTCCGCGCGGCTGTGACATGGACCCTGGAGAACGCTGCACGCTTAACCTGCGCCCCGTGCAATTAGGTCCAACATGGTTAAGATAAAGGCCAGGCCCAAAAGCCCAGGTCTAGAGGCATTCTGACAACAATAACAGCCGGTCCAGTACCTCTGGCTGATTTAAGCCTCTGGCATGCGCGGACATGCTGAGCGCAGGGACTGTAAATAACAGTACTTCCATAAAGCAATATGAGCCAAAGGCCCTTGTGCAAATAAATTAGCTTTACTCAGAGGCAACAGAGCAGTCTGGACCTATAAATACACCGAGCCGAGAATACCACCCCGGCTCAGGGTTATAGCAAGCCTGCGCTATTGTTTGCGGACTACTGGTGAATGGAGAAGGACGAAGTTCACAGGTGAATATACCAGAAGTGTGTGTGGGGGAGGGTTTATGTTAAACCCTGTTAAAAAAAAGAAATAAAATAAAAAAAGTAACATCAAATATGTCCAGGGGCAACACAAGACTAGAAACCTGGACCTTCATGTGCAAGGTTGGGTTGAGGATTGCTACTTTGCTAAAAGAGGAATTTTTACAGTGCATTACGTCAAAGTATAAATTACTGTGCATAAAGGACAACGTTAAAAATTCAGATTTGAATGCTCGTGATTAGAGATGGAAGGATCGATCGGCTATGTATCGGTATCGGACGATTTTTAATCCAAATATGTGATCGGCTGATACTTCTCCAATTTAGCCGATCCCAAGAGCCGATCAAAAATCAATTTTGTATTTCCAGCTAGCGTTTCGTGAAACCCCCTTCGGTCAGGTCCTTGCAATTCCTATCTAAACCGTTAGGTGGAAATACACACCCTTTCATTTTCCACAGACTGACTGAAGCAGCAGCCTCGCGAAAACTGTTTGCGTTTACGTGGGGAACCAAGATTTAATGCTACTAATCTGATAAAGTTTTTAGAGTACACCACGCAGCTGAATACAGTGAGTATCAGCAAACAGCAGAGCTAACACGCGCAGCTAGCACAAAACAAACAACTCGGAAAACCATGCAGACCAGATCTGACCAGTCAGAACAGCAACAATTCAAGATCTACATTTAATGATTACAGATTGTCATTTAAAATAACAGAGTCTGCGTTTAATGACTGCAGTTTTTACTGCATTTATTTAATTAGCTTTTTTCGTTTTAAATTAAGGGTCTAAATGTAATGATTGTTGTATTGAGAATATTTGTTTGATTTACTTTGTTTATTTACTGTTAATTTTGTTAAAAATATTATGCTGTTTCACATGAGCTCGTTAAAAATGGTAATAAACCAGTTTAGACCATGTTTCATGACTTGCTTGCGCTAATAACTACATGTAGGCTTGCCGTGGCATTTAGCCCCCCCTCGATCGGTATCTGCTATAGGCCGATCATGCTGAAAGGTCTTAAAAACGCTGATCGGTCCATCTCTACTTGTAATTATCCATCTCTTCATTAAAACCCTAAACTGATATTACCGCATGGAAAATTTTTATAAACCCTTGCTGCTAAATGTTGTGTGTTGCCGCATCAGAATGCACTACGCACTGAAAAAGCCAAATAGCAACAACATTCAGAAGCGTCGCCGACTTCTCTGGGCTCAAGCACATATGAAATAAACTGATGTACTGTGGAAATGTAAAGTGATATCAGCAGATTTTGGAGCAACACAAGACAGTGGTTCTCAAACCGGTCCATGTCTTTTAGGTTGGAGCAATATGTGGTACATTAAAAATCATAAAAAAATGATGAAGGCCCCTGAAGACTTACAAAAGAACACAAAATCCATTTTAAATACCATCACAACAGTTTTTAAACTTCAGTTTGTAGAATGTATCAACTTGTGTATCAAACAAAGTACTTTTTCAGAAGTATCTGACCAAAAAACTGGTGCTAAGAATGAAATCTCAAAATATCAATGGCCTAGCACTGCCTATAAAAACAGAACCATTCAACTTCTGCATCAACTAGCTGGAAACACAGTACACTTTCCACAATATCTTCATTCTAAGTACCTGAAGTCAAATTCCTCATTCAGATAATACTTACAATGACACCTCAACTGTCTAGCAATACATTACACAATGTGCAGTTCTCTTTCATTCCTGAAGAAACACAATCCGTCGTTAAATTCAGTATTGAGAGCAAAAATAAACAGAATTTTGAGAGTAAAATAGCTGACAAAACTGGATTAACTCCCCTTGCAGCCTCAGAACAAAAAGCAAGCTACATGAACCTGGACTCCTTCGTCGCTCTGTTTATCAGAAGCAGATGCGATGGGGCCCGTTTCGGAGCGGATCCTGCTCGCTCCAGCACGGAAAGACTGTAAAGTCTACGTGAGGCTGGGAGTAATTTAGAGCCTCTGCTGAGGACTGTAGGCGTGCTGAAGTGGAACCTGCAGAGAGCGAGTAACCATCAGCCCCTAGGCCTGTCCTCCGAGTCTCTGAGTGAGCGCATTGCTGCGCTCTGACATCACACAGGAAGCAGCTGCGTGGGGTTTTAGCGGTCACTTAGTAACCTAGCCGAGTGTGTGCGGTTGCAAATCACATTAAGAAGACTTTACGGGCAAACAAAGAACTGTTGTGGAGTCGGGCCCCCCCGGCCACTTGTAGAGGACACGCGGGCTAATCTCAGTGCCATGCAGTCATGAAGGAGGTATGAAGCGGAGGAGAGGCTGGGGGCCACCTGTGGGGTCACTGCATACTCATCATTGCCTCTTAAAGACCCATGCCAAGGGCTTAACACGTGCTGTGACCAGGGACAGACCTACAGCGCATCGCTTCCCACTAAGAAACAGCCGTGTGTTGAGATTATGCAGAGGAGAGTTTATGCACACTGCTTTCTGGATAGGGCAAAACAAAGAGATGGCTAGATGCCTCAAGTTTACAGACCAGATGCATAAAACATTTGCGACTGCGAGTATCAGTGAGGACAAAAAAAAAAAAAGTCATGTCAAATGCGGGGTGTGTGTGTGTTCTTGTAGAGGTATAGTTGTGAGGACCACATGTCCTCACTAGAACAGTACAGTCTGGTTTTTTTGGTAAAGTGAAGACATTTTGCTGGTCCTTACTTTAGCACGTCATTTTCTCCAAAAATCTAATAAAAAAAATCTAATAGAGCATCCTGTCGGTCTGTGTAGGGTGAGTGGTGGGTATCTGTTCATTAAATTTGTTAAAAAAAAAAAAAAAAAGCAACATCAAATACATCCAGGGGCAACACAAGACTAGAAACCTGGACCTTCATGTGCAAGGCTGGGTTGAGGCTTGCTACTTTGTTAAAAAAGGAATTTTTACAGTGCATTACGTCAAAGTATAAAGTGGTACATTATGAATCATAAAAAAGTGATGAAGGCCCCTCAAGATTTACTACAGAACACAAAATCTATTTTATATACCATCACAACAGTTTTGAAACTGCAGTTTGTAGAATGTATCAAATTTCTAGCAAAGTACTTTTTCAGAAGTATCTGACTAAAAACTGGTGCTAAGAATGAAATCTCAAAATATCAGTGGCCTAGCACTGCCTATACAAACAGAACATTCAACTAACATCAACTAGTACAAAGATAGTCATGTTAAATGTACATATACACACACACACACACAGATCCACAATGTAAACGGCAGCTGCTGAATTTAACTGATGTAGAAAAATTGGACAGTGACGATATATATACACTACCGCTCAAAAGTTTAGAATCACTTTAGAATTTCATTTCATGCATTTTTCATGCCATTCACAAACAATATTGTCCATTTCACAATTAATTTAAGTGTATCAGATGATTTTTAAAGAATAAAAATGTTTGTATTAAAGCCTATTTTTGTATAGAGGCTTATTTTGCATATAGTCCTATTATCAGTAATTCTCAGTCCTCTGTCTAAATCTCCTGGAACAGCCACCAATCCAAGTTAAGGATGTTATTGGGCTAATTGGTTGTTAGGACACTCTTGCTCAATTGTGATGTACAGCTGAAAAACATTCTACTAATAAGTGAGAATAAAAGGGAACAACATTCTAGGTTAGTTTAGTATCTGAAGCATCAGCAGTTGATGGCTTGCTGACCGACTCAAAATGACCAGAAAGAAACAACTTTCTTTAGAGACCCGTCAGTCCATTGTTGTGTTAAGGAAGAAGATACTCCATTGAAAACAAGAACATTTCACTGTGATCCCAAACTTTTGAGCGGTAGTGTGTATATATACAGAGAGAGAGAGAGAGAGAGGGAGAGAGAGATACAGATAGATATAGAGATAGACATATATATAAATATATACAATTCTCTGTGTACCTCTAAAAGCTGTCAATCAGCAAAGACAACGTTTGGTGTCAGAGGTTTCACACTGGACACTTGCAGGCAGTTATTAAATAATTGTAATACACATTTATTATCCAACTAAAACTAATTATTAAATCAAGCTATTGCTTTAAAACCACGTGTTCAGTGATGTCATTCTTACCGAGGAGATCGCTCGTTGTTGGTGCCCTGCAGGTCCGAGAGCGGAGTGCGAGGGCTCCTTCTGCTTATACCTGAGAGAAAGCACACAGCACATCCTTTACACAAAGCAGCGGGGCCAAAGCTTCAGGAACTTAACTGACTTTATACGAACATACCAGACAGATGAGGGTGAGTGTGGGGTTATGGTCAATTCAACAGATGACATGAAGCTATAATTCATATACATGATTATGAATTAACCAATGTTGGGTGGATTGGAGATGACAGCCCTTTGTGCTGATGAGTCAATTAAAAAAAACAACATGCTTTTGAGGTCAGTGTAAGAAGGATGCAAATTCACAGCTGCGTGACTGGTTAAATAGAGCTACTCCAACATCGCTGCTTTAAGAATACCCAGTCCAGAGAGTATGTTACAGCTAATACTTCATAAATAGGCCAATCACACTTAGAGCTACACCCATCCAAACAATTGCTTATGTGAGAAATTGTTCATGGATAAGCTTTAAAGAGGAACAACCTTTCCTCTGGTATTTGTGCTACTTGTATTTTAACATACTACTATCAAAGTGAGACATTAGGTGTATACTTTGCTTACATTTTAGCTTTGCTCTACTTTGTTTTATCTACCAGAGATTACAGAAGCATTTAAAATATGCTCCAGTTGAGAAGCTGGCAATACATTGCCTGTACTACTCAAAGCATCTGATATTTTAACATAAAATATACATATTAACATAAACAAAAATACATTACACCTAGTAAATAGGCACCCAATGCAGCTTCCAATGTATTAAGCAAACTATCATGTATCTACATTAACTGGCCATTTCATTGAGTCTACCATGTACAGTACTGTGCAAAAGTCTTAGGTGCCAAAAACTCTGTGAAGTAAATATGTGCTTGCCAGTAAAACAATATATAAGATCAGAAAACAATATAAATTATTATATATAGGTGCCAAAAACTCTGTGAAGTAAATATGTGCTTGCCAGTAAAACAATATATAAGATCAGAAAAAAATATAAATTATTATATATCTATACATGTAAAGTAATACAGTGAAATGTAACAAGAATTTCTTGTTTTTCCTAAAATGTTAATAGCTTCTATGAGGTTAGAAGGCAGTAATAAGTAATAAGCCGTTGCAAGCATTTGTTTAATTCCATCACCGGCACACCTTATTATTATTTAATATTATTTAATTTTGTGCAGGTAGCTATGAATACTGAGCATCCCCAAGAAGACGCTCAGAAACGGTTAAGATAAACACTGAGATAAAAAATCACAACATTACTGTTAAATGCTTACTGCCGAGATAAACACTTTTGCACAGAACTGTAGGTTTACTTTGCAGGTATACAATCAAATACAATCTATATGCAGCTGCATACACACTACAAACCAATGCCATATCGCTGTTGCAGCTCTACTTACAATGTACCACCACACAAACATTATCTGGGGTGTTCCTATGGTGGACAAGGTAGAGCACAGCTGATGAACTGTGCATCAACAGACGCTCTTCCTTTTGTTATTGTAAACCCGCACAGTGCACCCAATATGGCAGGTGTTTCCAATAAAATGGCCAAAAAGCATTGTTAGATGTACCTAATAAACCGGTAAAAGAAAACCCCACAAAATGATATTCAGACAAATACGCTAAACAGGAAGTGGCTGTATCATGCATTAACACAGTGCCTGACTGAGCGTCACCGCGGACCCTGCTCCCAGCTTCCAGGCCTGAGAGCGATAGAGAGTGGACAGCATTACCCTGCTCTGGAACTGGACTGCTGGGCTGAGAGTGGACAGAGTGCAGGCTCCAGGTGGGGGTTAGCGGGGGGCTGCTGGACGAGCATGCAGGCTGTGCTGAACCCACACACATGGCTGTTAGTGAGAGACAGAGACTGGCACAGATGCCCAAATCTGACAACATGCAAGAATGCGTACTGACACACAGACAGGTGCAGAACCAATAGGCTTAGACAAGAGGAGGAGAGCAGCCAAGAGAAAACTCTTTCACTATAGTGGTTACTATTCACTGCTCCACTCTCTGTAGTGGAGAACGTGTGATGGGAAAAATCACATTACTGATAAGAGTCATAGCATAATCATTATAAGACATTATATAATATGGGGATGGGCAATAATACAACAACACAATACTAGAAGTTATTCTTACATATACATTATAATGTAGCATGTTTTTATTTTGCATAAAAGACCAAATTAACCAGCAGAAATCATTAAATTACAAGAAGAAAAAAAATAGTTTATTTATAGCAAATTATAGTATTAAAATAAATGCAATAGTATAACAGGCTGACATCCAATCAGCTAGTTCAACTAACTAAGCAATCTGTTTTTGCTTACCAGCTCCTCATAATTGGTCTTATGATGTAATTATCTCAATAATAACGAAATATTGTCATATTGCCCACCCATATTTTTAGTATGTGGCTGGGCTGCTGCTCCTCGTCCGCCCCGGCCCCGGGTGCATGGAGTGAGGAGAAAGGAGAGTGGGAAGGCAGCCTTACTGTACTTCTCCTCTTTGCACCTCTGCAGGATCTCTAAGCTTCTCTGATGCACAGGGTGATGCAGAAAGCTAAAACTATCCACACTTTTCAAAACTGCACATGGAGCAGCATCATCATGCCCTTGGGAAGCAAAAAAAAAAAACAAGGAGAGAGATGGAGAGAGAGAGAGAAGACAAATTAAACAGAAAGAAATAAGATGCGCAATTACAAGAGAATCACCTGCAAAGCTTCAGCTGTAGAGAGAGAGAGAGAGACACAGAGAGAGAGAGAGACAGGCATACAAACTGCAGGCGCTGAGACTCGTCCACCTGAGCGCGACATTGGCTGTGTTCCTCTTAGCGTAACTGCTATTTCAGACAGGATGATGTCACCTGCAATCATTTCTCTCGTTTGTCCACGCCCTCCGGGAAGATGAAATACGACTTTGAGAGTCATTTTATTAAATTAAATGAAACCATCCTTGAGAGCGCTTCTCAGATGAGTAATTAAGACTCAAATACGGGACCATTTATCTTCGGAAACACACAGCTCATTCATAGAACAGGGCGGTGGGAGTGTTGTGCATATATTCTAGAGTTAAAAGGTCAGGTTTGATTGGGGTCTTTAGGGGACAGCAATGAAGGGAAGGTGATTACTCAGTTTGAACTACAAGCTGATGACCTCTACGGCTGAGGAACACTCTTGCCTCACATGACAACCTATCACTCGGTTTTAGTAAAGGAACCTATACTATACAGTACTGGGTAAAGGTTGGACAGCACCTTTCATTTTATTTACTTTCCAGTCAGAACTGCCATAAAAGACAAGTTATTCTACTCCAAATTCTAGATATAGATTAATTCAGTATAGTTTTATACACCAGCTTTATGTCACTTCTGTTTAACTGCATAGATTTAACCCCAACATTTCACCCCTCTGTTTTAGATGTGGAATATAAACACATATAATATTAGAGATTGAAAGAAAAGGCCTTCCCAGTGGACCCAGAAATGTGTCTTCTGGGGAAACTATACCAAAATAAATATACTCTACAGCTTACAGAAATGATGTTAATCACTGCCAAAAATGTATTGCACTAAAATAGAAATCAGATGCTCCTATTCCTATTGGGATGTGGCTTTCCGAAATCAAGAGTTGTATACCTTTAGAAAACATAACCAACCAATAATAGTAGTTTGAATAATAATAGTAAAGCATTTTATAAAACCTGGCAAGCATTTATTGATTATATTAAGGACATTCCACTGGACCAGATATAATCTATAGAGACATAAATAAATATAATTGAAACCGTGTGTTTTTTTTCTTCCCATTCCCTCATAAATGTACAATGTATGTTTTTAATGTGTCTTTTTTTGCATTGTGTTTAAAAATTTAAAATTTTAATTAAATAGATACAATAGAACCAATAGGGCAAGACCTGTGGACCAACAAGACAAACAAAACTTAACAAACAAGACAAATGAAACTTGAAGCTTTTATCTTCGAGAGAGAGGAATAATGACTCGCCAGTCTGGCTTAAAAAAAAATCCTAGTAGTTTTTCCTTCAACTGTGCAAATACAACTCAACGAAAGGATGTGTAGTTGTTCAGCAGTCATGAGCGAAAAAGAAAAACATACAAAAAAGAATCAGAAAGATGGACTGACTACCACAGAGCCCAGACATCCAACACGTCTGGGATTACATGAGAGCCTGAAAATGCAGCCAAGGTCTAAGACTGAACTGAAAGGTGGTCTCCTTATAAAGGCAGAGTGTGGACTAAAAAGCAGTTATTCAGGCTTCTGTGTTAATCTCTCTCTCTGAATATCTTAATGGCCGTTTAGACTGGAAATGACTTCTGCATGGAACTGTGACTGTTACAAAAGGTGGTGTTCTAATTCCAGTTTAGTGAGAAGGAAAGAACTGAGATGCTGAAGGTCTTAGGAACAGCAGGGCAAAAAAAGATAGTCCAAGCGAGAGGAGCTAGGCAGTATCACTGAGCACGTTCAGAAGCTGAGCTAACACAGGCTGTCTTGGTTGCAAACACACACATACACACAAACAGAGAAGGACACATAATCACGACTGACCCCACCTGTGAACATATGGCAGCAAATGCACTGAGGGCTGTTGTGGGCAATTACTGATATCACAGCACTGTGCTGGAAATACCCTGCAAATGAGCAGTAATGAGGCCCAGAAATGATACAGAGTTATGGGAACTGGTCATCAAGGTAAAATAATCTATACTATCATTATGCATCTATTATTTTACACAAACTACTGGACCAATAGGAGACAAAACAGTTCCACCAATTTCAGGTAATGTATGACTAAACATCTAAAAAGAGCTAGTATATATATATATATATATATATATATATATATATATATATATATATATATATATATATATATATATAGTCTGTTAAAAGTGCTCCAAGGTTTAAGTATATTTGCATGGGTCTGAAGTGATGGAGACTCACCGCTCTTCTTCTCCACATGTCTCCTGCCCGCCTCCCTAAAAGCTACCACGGCTCTGAAATAGGCCCGTAAGACAGCCCAGCGGAACGTGGCCACCGGGTCGATGCCGATCAGGCCACAGATGAAGGCGTTCTTGCTGCTCTTCAGGAGAGCTACGATGTCTGGCCGCATGTGGTCCGTGTTCTTCTCCCTGAAGTCCTGAAAGAGAACAGAAGCACAGACTTAAGAGAAGCCATACAGATTTCACCTCACTGCACACAAACCGCTATACACAGCGAAACAGCAACAGAGAGCTGCTGCGGTCGGGTCTGCATTACATAATAAACCTTGTAGAGAACTTTTATGCACCATCGTCTAACACATACATCGGATGGTAATTACTGAGTATAGTACCATGACGATATAAAAAACCTGTTTAAAAGCCAGAATCTATTGTCCATGAATCTATTAGCTTGATTCAAATAAGATGAAATTCTATTAAAGGGCTCATATTGTATATTTAAAAGCACCCCCTTCAAAGGTGGGGTGAGGGGTCATTTCTGCATCTCAAAATCAGTTGTTCCATTATTAACATCTCCAACTTCTAATCCAATCCAAAAAAACAACAACTGGGATATGGTAATTGGGTAACTACTTGTGAATGTGTTTACTACTGTGTCATTCAAAACTGAGTGAATCTGGTGTTTCTAGATCCCATATATAATTGAATACATTAAAAGGTACAGGCCATATGTGTTAATAGTATAGTTGGAAGCAATGTTTCTATAGTACATTAGACTAAAGGCAAGGGAACTTCAGTTTCCTATGATATGAACCCTCTGACTACAGCAAAAGCATTACATAGTTTGTCTTGACTTCTATTCTGACCTTGCACTAACAACTGGGTGGACAGTTTTATCACTCTGACGAGATGGCCCATTCACTCTTAAAAGTGTTTCTTCTTTGCAGCGAAGCAGACTAAACAAAAACATGAAAGAATGCTACAAATATCTAAAGTTAATAACAGGTCATCAGTGAGGACGGCAAGCACATTCAAGGGGAAGGAGAAAGCTTTTACAAGGCCAGATCTTGATTTAGGTAATATGAGTGTCCACCTGGGAGTCAGTCCAGCAGTGTGATTAAGCTCTCTGAACAGATATGGGTAATGTATCTTACATTTTTTCAGGCGCTCTTCATTTGGGTCTTGTGTAAAGTGGCAAGCGTAGCGCACGTCTTGAGAATGCTCATCCACAGGACATGCATGTGGTTCTCAGAGCACTTAAAGGTGTACTTAGTGCGACTCTCACCTTCACTCCGTATTTGACCTTCCCGGCGTAGTGTCTGATGATGAAAGCCGGCTCCATGACCGCGGGAAACTCAATGTAACTGTTGCCCTCGTGCTGCCGCTTAAATTTGTCCAGTAATGTCTGGTTAGTGGCCTGTGGAAAGCTGCGGTACAACAGAGAAGAAATAAAAGACATAAGAAACTATGGGTGTGTCTCAAAACCTAGAGTGTCTAGTCTAAGTAGGTTGTCTAAGTAGGCAGCTGTGTAAGTAGCAGTGTTCTCTCCTCATCTCTCCTCATAAAACAGATTACTGAGACCCTCTAGTTAGAGAGAGACTGCGTCACGACTTGTTCCCGCCCACTGCATCACGCGACCGGTGGTTTAGCTGGTTGCTAAGCTACCGGCCGGCATCCAAAACAATAGCCGAGGCTTAAAAATCCACTAGCATAAATGCTAATGGCTCGAGTATAAAACTGCAAAATGGTCTACGACTCGTTACAAAGTTGATAATAAAATACTGTTTTGTGTGATTATATGACCAGAAACACATTAAAACACCAGAGAGAATCAAAATAACTCACATTTTAAAACCACTTCACTGCTCATGGATTTGTCTTAGCGGCTGAGGAAGCGTTCAATGCTTTCTTAAAATCAGGTGAAAATAAGGTTCCTCAGTAGAAGCATGTTTAAGGTATGTAAGAATTGGGACAGCCTACATGTCGGGAGCGCATACTATGAAGTAAAATACTGTCTATGTAGACCCTCACTAGGTTTTGAGACACACCCTATATAAACCAATTGCTTCACTGACTGTGTGCATGCTTGTACACAAGATTTAGCTAATGTAGGCAAAAGAAATCGGACGAACATTTCCCTACAGAGCGCATTAGCTTGTTACAGCACTAACAAGTACAAAATGCTCGCTTCAAAGAACCAGTTTCTCCAGGCGCAGGGCACGCTGGGCTGGATAATGAACAGGTCCAAAAGCTGCAGTGAGGCAATAACAAACTCCATGCACTCAACACAGCAGTGCTGATTAGCTCGCACTCAGAATGCTGTGAAAGGTGCTGATTAGAAACTTCAGAAATCTCAGAAACAGAACGTATGAAAGAACGATAGCAGTGAATGTTAAAATCTGCCATCAGATAGATATCTATATCTAAACAATAAGAAATGTATAAAATACGTTTTTGCATGTAGGCTGTAAGTTCTTTGCCATGTAGACTATCACTTTGTGTTAGACTTAATTATACCCTATTTCTAGTAACTGGTTATCAGTGCCTGGAAAGCAGAAAGCAGGTAAAACAAAGTCAAACCAAATGTTAAAAAAATCTAGCCAACAAGGAGTGAGGGGTGAGGAAAAGGGATGAAGAAAGGTGTACACTGTCAATTCCCACAGTCTGCTGAAGGTTGAGAAAATATTTAAGAGCATATTTTGTAAGCCTACCACATCCTTACATTTGCTCTTAAGTGAAAAGTGAAAAAATTCAGGCTGATATTTAATTATCTGAAACAGACAAACATCTCCAATATGAAAACATCAGATAATTTGAACCAAAATCCACTACAAATTCTGGAAAACTCTCTGTTACAGCAAACACAATATATTATTAAAGACTTTGTTTTGAGAAAATATGACCAAAAAAACCCAAAAAACAACATTTGTCAAAACTGAGAACTGACCGTAACATCTGATATTTATTAGTGGACAGACGATAGCTAAACCAGTAAGTAAAGCTTAAAGTTTAATGGGGTCTGTTTCATTTGTGACCATATATCAGCCAATATTATCTGTTATCAGAATTTCTAGCTCCTTAAAATCGCGAGGTGTTTTAACAATAATACGTTAAAAGAGACAGGTCATGTAGGTATCTTGGTAACTTGATTATCAGGGAGTTGGGCAGAGAATGAGGCTTTAAAGGTTCTGAAACAAGATTAATGTGTGCAGTTTCTTTGGCCTTGAGAGGAATGAGAGCTGTTGCCAATATTTCAACCGAAAAGCAACAGCTACAGGAAAAGGAAAAATGTGCCATGAGAGAGTTGAACTATGAAAGCCCCCGATCCAGCCAGTCCAATTTCCAGCTATTTTAGGCAACGTCGCTTCACTTCCTTAATCTAAAAACAAGAGTTTTTATAAAATAGCTCCGGTTTCTATCTTCAGAAATAGAAGATGGTAATGCTGTTGAATCAGTCGGATTGCTTTTAAAAGACCTGATGAGACGTTCTGTGAGATATTGACACTATATCATCTTGGTCGATGTGCAGAGCTATGAAGTGATTACTCTGCTTTGGAAAACTCACTTGCACTCTTCGTCCAGTAGGTGGAGAAGTGCTGTGGGCTTCTTGCTGATGAGGTTGATGCAGCCTGTGTTGTCGATGTAATCTATGTTATGCCAGGTGATGCCCTCCGCCCTGTACTCTTCCTGATGGGGGGATAGAAAATATGACCATCAACATCTTTACAATAAACCAAAGCACACATTTAATGGCTACAGTATTTCTTTAAAAGGTTCACAACAACATAGAATAGGGCCTCACACTGGAAACAGGCAATAAGATTAAATAATGGATAATATGTACAGTATCTCAACCATTCTAAACCATTCTACAATTAAACTGAGCATCTCACACATTTGTTACAATTTTAGTGTTATTAAATACCTCCACACAACTGTGACCTATGGTTTTCTTTCATCTCTGGACTGCAACCAGAACAACAGGCCAGCAAAGAGTTTGCATGTCTATGGCTGAGGAAACATTCCCCTGCGACTGACCGTGGCATTTGTGGTTTAATAATATGAAAGGCATTCTTAACATTTCGTCCTTCCTTGCCGTTTCCGTGGATTTTGGGGAAAGTAAATTAAACAATAAGGGATGTAATCCGAGCAGGGTTTCATAAAATCAATGGCATTTCTTCTTCGTTCATTTCCTAGTTAAAGGCGACAGTGCAAAATCAGCTGAACAAACCAGTTAATGCTCTACTCCTTATTCAACTTCCTGTTCAGAATAAGACTTGAGGCTCTGGCGAGCTCTCTGGCAGACACTTCACAGTGCAGCCTACCGAGGCACTCAATTATCAGAATGAAGAAATAAAACTAAAAAGACGTTACCAACGATGTCCAGACAATACATGGAATACCAATAATGATCCTACATCATGTAAACCAAACCTTAACACAAAGAACTACATGTATGTAAATGCTTACATGATTTTATACAGCATTGTACAACATACAGCACTGTGTGTATGTCAGAGATCACCCAACTTTCAGTCAAATAAGCCAATTACAAGTTCTTTAGCTTTAAGAGATGTTTCTGAAGAGATTAGATAACATATTTGCATACGGAAGGACAAAAAATGAAATAAAATGCATGCAAAATATAGAAATAATCAAGATTTCTCACAACAGATCAGAAAAAAAACATCATTCTATCCTTCCACCATGAATTTTGTAGCTGTTAAGAAGCTGGTACTGAGAAGCGGAAGGGATGTCAAAATTACTTATCATGAGATTTTCATGAGAAGCAGAAAATGCAACCACCTTCTAAGACTAAACGTTGGAGGTGTGGAAAACTATCCCAGCAGAAGTCGTCTTCCGTACATGCTTTGTTATGAACAACACTACAGCCATACTGACTGGTAATATCAATGAAGGCTTCTTCTCGTTATTTGTTCTGTACGCATGACAGAGAACAAGCATTTTATAGGAGAACAAAAGCTAATTTCTTTTATTTGTGGATTATTTGTACTAAAGTAGGACAACGGTGAGACAATCCAAAACCAACTTGGGCCGCACAATGTGTTTGTTAATTGTTATCGCAATGTTGGCCTTGGCAACACTGATATCGCCAAGGCATGCGATATGTAAATATGCTCTCGCACAAATCTAAATGTTTTTAACCGTGCTGTGAGCAGCACGACCTAATCTGGAATGACTCAAATCCTTCACGTCACCCGACAAACGTACGACTTTGACACGGTCCACGGCATAGAATAAACGCAACATGCAGAAATACGATCTCACTACGTTCTTAGACGAAGCCCTAGAGCTAACAATCCTCTCTCCACGTTCCCTGCTGTATTAGATCGCTGACGCTGTTGAGGAGGAGACAGGCAGGAGTGAGAGCGTGTCTGCAGACAGCACGCCCGCACCAGCCTGAAATAACGCTTCAGTGCCAGAACAACACTAACATGGGCAGGACTTCAGCCTTCAGCGGCCACTTTTCACACAGCCCTCTTTTGGCTGACAAGAGGAATGAGTCCAAAGAGGCTCCGAAGGAAAGCAAATAAAACCCCATTTACAACATCTCCATAAATGGCACGACGAAAAAAGAGGGAAAAACTGCCATTAATGGTATAATGAGAGCGTGTGTGGTGTGTCTGCCTTTTCCGAGAGCCACTCCAGTGGAGCTGGATTTATGGGCGGCAGATGGCATGCATGCCAGGCGTGACTGAGGAACAGGCAGGATATCCCAGATCCCAGCTTGCTGCCCACTGTTCAACCAATGCACAGCAGGACTACGTCTACTGCTACCACCACTATTACAATGACTACTACTCATGCTCTGTGGTGTGTCGCCTATACAGGTATACTAGCATTGATGTTCCACAGCAATGCTATCTTTCAGTTTTATCAATAATCTAAAACCTAACTTATGTTGATTATTTGCTGGGTATGTACAGCTGTTTAGAAAGAACAGTTTAAATAACAGTTTTAAAAAAGGTTGCGTTTGGTTAGTGTTTCCATTGGCTCGTGAGGTTCGTCTGCAGTCATTCAGAAAACAAAACAGAGTAAACAGTCCAATCAAAACGAGCCATGTCAGGTTATTTAGATTCCCTTTTTTTTTACCCTGAAAGCATGGGTTTAATTAACTTTACTAAAGCAAACTCAAAGGGGAATTCCACAAATATTTCCAAGTGGCACAGTTTTGTTGTTGAGATATAAACAAAGTCGTTCAGAGTGGTTTGATGTGAAATGCTTAATTATAGAGAAACCTACCGACTCTAACTTCTTTGGATGGGAACCAGCGATCACAATCCACCATGAATGGACTTTTAAAGAAATGTTTTACTACAAAATCATACGTTTCAGGTGCCAACTAGCGTTTCTATAAACTTTTCAAGTGATAAGTAAAGTTCACCACCTGACAGGTTTCTCCAGAATCAAATCATTTCATAACAAACCACTCTAAATGACTTTGTAACCCTCTATAATGTAGACACCTGAAATATAATATAATATAATATAATATAATATAATATAATATAATATAATATAATATAATATAATATAATATAATATAATAAAAACATCATAATATTAAATTTGTTTAATACCATCCAGCTCTAACAATTACTAATATCAGCTTTATGAGCAGGTATACCAAATACTCCTTTTTTCTAAATATGTAGGCAAAACATTTTGGAATCCTGACACGATAAGCTAAAAGTTTGACAATGTGTCTGAATATACTGTGAGTGTGCAATCACTAGAAAAAAAGCTTATTTTAGTTTAGCACTTCAGACATGAACTCATTCCTGACATCTGAATTCAATACTTTCCATGTTTTACAGCAATTAAAGTGTGGAACTTGGCGTGAAGTTCAGCATGCCAAAGCTTTTTATCTAGAAACAAATGGGCAACGTAGTCATTACATAATGAGGCATTCTTTCCCCTCTAGACATTCAAATAAATTTCTAATGTCTCAGGAATACGACAGCCATGTGTCTTTTAGCCGAATTCCTACAGAGTGCTGCAGGGACCAATGTACAACCATCGACACTGGTTTAAGGCCTACGGTCAAGTAGGGTTAGTCTTTCTACAGAGAATGTCCACTAGCACAGCCATTTAATCACTGTAATCATCATCAGTGACAAAAGCCAGTTTGATTTCACACCAATTATTTTACATTTATGGCTCAGTGATAAAACTTCGCTAGCCCATATTTGAGTCTGTGGCTCAACCTGAATGTAAACGTCCTTCATTAAAAGAGCAATATGTACGCTTTTTAGTTAAAAACATTCAACATAATGTGAAGAAACACCAGTTTTACAGTGAGACAAAGACATCTATGCATCATGCTGCATGCTAATCAACGAGCCTCAGCGAGTTCCGTCTTATAATTACACTTTGCACCTTAAGAGGCAATAGTGAGTTACTCTAGTATCCAATCAGTCCTGCTTGAGAGGACATTGATGTAGCACTGAGTTTTGTCATTTCTCATCAGTCATATTGAAGGTTCTGCTCCCAGAAACATCATTTGAATACAGACAACCAACAAAAGAAACAAAGCAACAAAAGTTCTGGAGAAGTGGCCTTTATGACGACAGCTGTGTTTATCACCATTGGAGGCGCTCTTGGCGAGTAAAGAACAAAGTTTAATCCTGAATTTCCAATGTTTCTTTTAGACTGATCCATAAAAAGCTAATGTTAATGCTAACTCTGAGGAGGAGGGACTGAGCGTTTCTAACAATGGAGTGGACACTACATCCTTCTGGTGACATGCTGGCCCCCCTTAAGTGTGGAGTATGAATTTGGCAGGTTGTGTCATCTTACAATTTGCCTCACTGACATAACTTTTGCAAATATGTACATAAAACGAGGGTAAAAATACAGTACTAAATGACATACAAATCATAAAATCACCCAACAGTGTAATTATTTACGTAATTTTATCAGAGGTGTCAGGTAACAAAGTAGAAATACTTCGTTACCTTACTTAAGTAGGTGTATATGCGGCTGAAACAGGAAGCCTAGCGCATCCCAAATTTATCAACATTAACATTTTAAAATAACATTATAGACATTATGGCTTTTAGAAGAATGGGGTTTTTGGGGAGGTGGGCTAGTGCACTATAGACCCCTGGGTGCGACCTAAGCTTTTGTCCTTAATGGGATTTTTTTCCTCTTACATTACTTTCACTTTTATACTTTAAGTAGTTTAAAAGCAGTACTTTTACACTTTTACTGGAGTAAAAAGCTTGAGTTGATACTTCAACTTCTACAGACATGACAGGAATACTTAGTATTTTAGGGCTATTATTTATCTATTTAAATTCAGACTAGGTTTGTACTTGTGCTTGTCAGTCACCAGGTCCCAAATAATAAAAACAGTGCACTACTCCAATTACATTCAGAACAAGTAGGAGTTGGTCTATATTTTAAAATAACAGATGAGTACAACACTATACGCCTTAATCCATTAGCTCAACCTACACTCTAAACAATGCTGAGTTGACAGGGCCGGTGCCACATTTACATGATGGATCTTAATAATGTGATCTCTTGCATAAAGAAGTGCTATTCCGTGGACCGCCGACAGCAAGTCCTACCGCCTGATGAAATAATGGAAGTAATCACTGAGGCGAGTTAAATCTGATCTGGCACTTAAACGAGCAGAACACACTTCAGTTGTCTGAACGACACACTCGACTGTCTCCGGAACAGCAGGGGAGACTCAACATCGTTTCAGCCCATGCATTACCGACAACAACGTAAAAAGGACTGGAAGGACACTTGAAGAGGAACAAATGTATGATTGCTTAAAATGCTCCTTTAAGAGATGGTCTAAAATAGCCCTGAAGTGGGCAGACGTGCAAAGGCAGGACTATCTGCTATCAAGGCAGAAAGACAACAGATATTTCTTTAGCTTTGATTCATTAAGACGCCACCAAACTGTTCTTTAACCTTTACTATTATATTAAACACAAGAGAATTAATTTCACGCTTTAACTTCCGAGAAATTAATAATAAGGTTACTCGTTTAATCATTTAACAGAAATCTATTCTAGTATTCTGTAAGTTTAGTTTTTAAGCTTTTCACTTTGGCTCCTTCCATCATCGGAATATTTTGTAACAGAAATGATCAACTGAAGCAATGCAAGGCTGAACGGCACAGCAAAAATATATCATTACAGTCTATGAAGACATCTTCCTCACACGTGATGTTAAAAAACAATACTGGAATCAACAGCTGGAGTCAACACAATCCATCAGTAGTCAAAGTCTACTGATTCTTCAAGAGAGTCATTCAAAGTGGTTTAATGTAAAATGTTCAATGCACTTACTGTCCAGCGTAAATGTTTAATGACTAATAATTTAATTCCTCTTCCACTCTGGAGCAATTACTCCAAATATACAGAATACATTGCATGATACCTGACATATTGTTTCACAATGACCTAAAACGTATTTATCTTTGGATTAACCCCAAAATAATCAACATTATACCTTATACATACCTACTGTGGTGCTTAAAGGTTTATGAACCCTTTATATATATTATATTTCTGCATAAATATAAACTAAAACATGATACTGAAATGAAAGGTAGATAAAGAAAATTAAACAAATAAGCCTAAATTAATTTATTTATTGAGGAAAAAGACCACTGATGAAGGACTAGCAACAGATGTGCTGCTGTCTCTGATTTTACTTCTACAGTGTGGACCAAGAAGGTAGGTGTGTAGAATAGAGTAAACTCCAGCAGCACTGCTGTGCCTGATCTACTTGTACGAGCGCAGCATATATTAACACAGCACTACAATGGCAATGTCACTGCAGTGCTCAGAATGCTTCACCATTAATACCTGCCAATAATACATGATCTGTGTTGGTCCTGTGGGGTCCTGAACATGACAATCATATATAAATATACAATATATATACAGAGCAAACCATATATACATGTATATACACACACACACACACACACACACCTAAGCTGGAAAATATTGGAAATATACACAATATGCACATTGTAAAGTCATTCATCACAACAATGACTGACTATTGAATATTGCCCCGTCCCTTATATTAACATACACAAAGTAAAGAATGATTTTGTCCAGTAAAACTACTGCCTGCTACCCAAATGTGTGTGTAACTGCATATCTAATTTCTTTCTGATCAGTCATTAGGCTAATTCACCCTGTACCATAAGTACAAAGTAACAAGACAAAGCACTTGAGTACAAGTATCCTGCACTAAATAAAAGCTTAAACCCAACAAACCCCTTTCCGGACAAACATGTACTTTAAAAGGTGAGTCACAAAAGGCACTGCACTGACAGGAGGTGATTACGATGATTTGTGGGAAGTGTAGTTACCTTAGAAAACCAGCCCCACTGAGTAAATACCTGCTACAGAGACAAAGTGCAATACAGTTTTGCTTCAAAAAGTCATTTTGCGCAACACTAGCGGTTCATTTAGTCATCCCCACAAGCTCAGTTTATTTGCTAGGACAATCCCAGTAATCAAGACTAACCACCTTACACCAGATTCCAGCCACCATGTAAACCATCCAGCACACTGGAGATACAGTGAAAGGAAATTTTAGTCATATGGTATGACAGTACAGTGAGCTACTGTAACTGAATCTAAAAACTCACAACATAAAAATTCACTCTGCATAGCCTAATAATAAATAAGCATATATATATATATATGGTAAGCTCTGTATATACACTACCGCTCAAAAGTTTAGGATCACTTTAGAATTTCATTTCATGCCATTCACAAACAATATTGTCCATTTCTCAATTAATGTAAGTGTATCAGATGATTTTTGAAGAATAAAAATGTTTGTATTAAAGCCTATTTTTGTATAGAGGCTTATTTTGCATATAGTCCTATTATCAGTAATTCTCAGTCCTCTGTCTAAATCTCCTGGTACGGCCGCCAATCCAAGTTTAATCCAAGGATGTTATTGGACTAATTGGTTGTTAGGACCCTCTTGCTCAATTGTGATGCACAGCTGAAAAACATTCTACTAATAAGTGAGTATAAAAGGGAGAACAACATTCTAGGTTAGTTTAGTATCTGAAGCATCAGCAGTTGATGGCTTGCTGACAGGTTCAAAATGGCCAGAAATCAAATTACTTTCTTTAGAGACCCGTCAGTCCATTGTTGTGTTAAAGAAGGAAGATACTCCATTAAAAACAAGAACATTTCACTGTGATCCCAAACCTTTGAGCGGTAGTGTATATGGTATATTTGTATACACACCCACTTAAAAGGTTTTCTGGTTGTTTAGGAAAGTAAATAAAAAGGAAAATAAATAAGCAAATATCAAAGAGACTTGTTTGTACAGGAGACCATACCATATGCAAGTTTATCCTACCTTTGAAATGATTTTACCAGTATTAATCATACGACCTCATAAGAAAGCGACTCTTTATTTTAGGAAAGGCAGAGGGCTTGGTCACACGGACAACTGCCCCAAACACTCAATCCAGCCAAAGCATTAAGTCAAGTAGAGTGTAGGCAGTTATTTTTGGTCTGTGTGCAGTCAAAACAACTTGAGCCATAATTGCCAGCAATAAATCTGTTATTAGCCTGTAATGTTGAGCGATCTGCGTGGGGAGAGGAGGTGATGGTTATCTCTTAAGGCCACAAAAAGGCTGCTCCTACCTGCTCCAGCTTGAAGATGTGCTGGTTAAAGTAATGCTGAAGTCTCTCGTTGGCAAAGTTGATGCAGAACTGCTCGAAGCTGTTGTTCTCGTAGTCTTCAAAGCCGAAGATGTCAAGGACCCCAATGGATAACATCTGAGAAGAAGGAAAGACGGAGCTGTTAAAGGAACGCAACTTAATCTATATCTGGTGCCCTGTTATTAGAAAAAGATCTTATCTAATCTCTAATCTGGCACATCTGCAGCATATGGTTGATTTTAGACAATCACTGTAATAGAAGTCAACGAGGAATTAGTATGAGTGTTCTTGGTTAATGGATTTTCCATTATTTCACTAAGTTGAGGGAAACGTCAAAATGCTTGCCTGAAATCAAGCACATGTTTGTGGTCATGGAAAGGGTGGGTGCTAAGGGGGCCTGCAGCCCCCCACACCTGGATTTTAGGACTGTTTAAGTGCAACAGCTTAAAATAACATTATATATATTCACCTGTGTGTGTTTTGGCTTAAAGTATTTATGTTGTTCCACTTTTAGATTTTTATTATCCACTCGCTGCATGTTATGTCGCTTCCCTTGAATTTTAGGAGCTATTTTGCTGAAGCACAAGCAATATCTGAGACCTAAAATTTTCAGGGATGGAACACAAGACTTTTTTTAACCATCATATGTCCAGCTTAGTGTGTTTCCAAGTTAAATCTAATTTTATAAAGTTTGGAGTAGGCGCATCAGCAGTTTGATAATCCGTTCTATGTGTATGCTGCTGTTTCTAACCATATTGTAGCATATTAAGACAGTTTTATGCAAATTATATAAAAAAATTTTTTATAGAAATGTATAGAAAAAGTTATTTTGCATGACCTCGCCGCTATATTATGCATACAGTGTTTAAAATTTCAATATCCCTTCACGTGTCCTGTAGCAGAACTATAGAAAGAGTTGATTATGTCAGTGTTTAGTAAGAGAAAGGTTTAGGAGTCATTCAGACGCCACCTTTTAAAGTATTTCGACAATATCATTTTCAATGCTGTCTATGGAGCAACATACACAGTGACTGAAGCAGTCACCTAGCCTCCGTCAACATACTTTGCGGTACGTTTTCTTTAGAAAAGTATAAACTTCCAGGCCAATCAATGATCCCTTCTCTCTAGTCACTAATCCAACAGCCAAGCTTGTTTTCACTTTGAACAACCACAGCAGTACAACACGCAAAACAAGATTACTACAATCTTAATATAAAAACAAATGTAGTATGACATGATGCCAGTTGCAATATTCTTGAGACGCTTTAGTCTTCCACATTGTCTTAAAAGGATGTCTCATGTTTAACCACATGTGTGGGAAGCACATTTGTTTATTTATTTATTTTTTTTAGCATAAGATGCAGCACGTCTGAATGTCTAAACATTGGTGTCTGACTGTTCACTAAAGGCTACTTGGTCTTAGGACCACTTCAGATCAATTAATTGAATTATTTATTGTTTTATTTTTGCTGTCTAACCAGAACCAATCTTGGTATTTCAGGGCATTGTCAAAGATCCAAGCCCACTTACATCATCGAACACATCATTAGTCGTTAAAGCCATAATCTAGATTGGTACTTGCAACATTTTAGGTGGCGTTAGGGTGCGCATGGCAAAATGTGATGCAAACGCTGGCCCCATATGATATAGTCGTGCCGCGTGGCTGTGCGTGTACTCTTGCCGTTGCCTGCATGGGCGGGGCTTTCTCAAATCATTTTACAGAGAATACCGCAGTGACAAAAGAGTTAACTATAAACGTTTGCTTACTTGGCAGCCAAAACTTGGGAGTATTCAGTGCTCTTCTTCTTCAGAGCCATGAAACGTTAGAATTACCCAAAGTTATGATGCACGAGGCTAAGGATGGCTTCCTATTTGCCAACTTCATGTTCAAATTGTTCCATTCCACCTTAAATGGTGCACATGTGAAATGCTTTTACAGTCACAGTTGTTCAGAATGATCCTTTTGCTGCCACGACTGTTTATTGGGGCATACGCAGCATTTATGTGTTCTTGTCCAACTGAACCCAACAAGGGGCGATCACACTTGCCAAATGAAATGGACTGAGGGGGTCCAACGTGCTCGGGCACAGTACATACTGTCTAATGTGAGTAAACCCTCAATGAGGTGTTTATGTCTAGTAGCTGTGTGTTTAAATTCAGTTGCTTGCTATCAGACATAACAAACGACTGGATTGAGTAGTTAACTACATATTAAACCTGAGATAAGATAAATAAGGTAGGACGAAATGCTTTCTGTAATATGAACTAGTGAAAAAACTTTTCTTGAACTTGTGGCATCTTAACTTAGGAAGTTTCTGTACTTAGGCCTCATGCACAAACCACTGGAGTATTCCGTTTAAAAGCAATGTGACAGAAAACCTTTAGGTTTTTTTCTTGTAGGAAAAAAAAATGGAGTGAGAATTTTATGTAAGAGTAAAAAAACACAAAGAGACGCATGCGCTCCGGCTGAAAATATCCCGTTACATAATGTCTGCATCCATAATTTACAGATTAAAGCAGTGCTCTCCAGCAGAGAGAATGACGGAATAACACTGCAAATCCCCATCAGATGTGCTCATATTCCACTTGATCTGAGCTCTCTGAGCAGTGGAGTGGAGATGTGACATGCAGTCACCCATGTGCTTTAAACTCTTCCTAACCGCTCCTTTGCTTTCTCTCCATCTCCCTCCCTCCATCGCTGAACGTCTCTTACCTTGGCTGACTCCTCCAGGTCTCTGTTGTTGAGCAGAGCGTGATTGATTCTGAACACGATCCAGTCAAACAGTGCGCTGTACAGCGATTTAGCCATGGAGTCACGCACAGTCCCAGCCTGCAACACAACAGAGGACACCCATCAACACAAGCTCTCTCACGCTAGCCGAAGGTCACCCTAAGAGCCCTAAGATGCTGCCAGTCCCGCTGCTCATCGTGATCCCCCCCTGATTTACAGTGGGCCCTGGAACTCTCTAACTCACTGTTCTGAATGCTGTTATTCATAAGCAGCACATTGTGCTTCTTTTTAGCACAAGATGCAGCACAGCAGAATGTCTGGGAGGTGACATCTGAATATTCCCTACAGCAAGCTACTTGGTCTTGGGAAACTTTTTCAATCAAGGTTACACTTTCAGATCATCTCACTTCAGATTTAGGTTGTTATTTTGTTTACACCAAGCTGTCCAGCCAACATCTATTTCTGGTGTTTCGATTATGTGTTTAGTAGTAGTTTAGTAGTCTAGAAGTTTGTGTATATTCAGTTGCTTGATAACAGATATTCCAATAGATTGACTACCTTGATTGAACTGTCTAGGATGTATTAAACCTGAGATAAGATGCTGTAAGGTTAAGATGTAAGGCTGTAACACAACAGTAACACAAGATCTAAAAAAGAGATAGTAAAAAATGGTTTATATGTAAAACGCACACACACACACACATACATATATATATATATATATATATATATATATATATATATATATATATATATATATATATATATATATATATATATATATATATACACAGATTCCTGACAGAAAGTGAATCAGCGCATTTTGTGTTTAAACCTCTGACCACTAGATGGCAGTGTTGTAATCCATTTTTAGATCCACTCCAACATTAACAAGCAGCACAAGGACGCTAAGCTATTGCAAACATTGGCACCTGTTCATATAGTGGTGTGTTTTAATAGTAGGATTTGAGAAATCGCAATATATCTCAATACCTGTACCATGATATATATATATATATATATATATATATATATATATATATATATATATATATATATATATATATATATATATATATATATATAAAAACAGGACACTTTTTTCTCCATTTAGATGACCAGGGCAAGATTCCCATAAGAAGCTAGCTAAAGCTAGTGCCAACTAAAAATAGGTCTTTATCGTTTGTAATCATTGGCCAAAAATGAACCGTTAGTGGACTGAAACAGCACCCACTCAGGCACCAACATTCGATTTAAAACCAAGCTTAAGAGAACAAATACTAGTATAGCCCTAAATTTATTTCTTTGTGGTACAACCCACCCTATATAATATTAATTCATTCATTTATTTATTCATTCATTCATAATACAAATTTTTACTTCCTTTTCCAAATCTTACTATTGGCCATATTTTTAACTGTACATTAGTTCTTATCACCCTCAATATGCTGAATCTATTGGGCACGTTTGTTTATTTCCATCTGTCACTGCATTTAATAAGGTTTGTTCAGATGTAACACTTTTTTACACCATTTTATTACAAACGCATGACTAATGAGAAGGCTGAAAAATGCATATTAACCATATTGTGGAGCCCCAAACAGGACCCACCCAAGCAGTTAATGATCAGCAGAAAAGTATTCATTGCTAAGTATAAACTAAAGCCGTTCCTGGAACTATAGCCCATAAACTAAATTCATATCTTCACTGGAATCGCATCTAAAGTTCCTGGTTCCTGAAGAGTTTCCTGCAAAGGAAATGTGCCTTTAGTAAAAACAGTAAGCCGTAACAGAGGAGAGGTGAAGTTACCATGAAGCGTAGGAGCTGCCGATAAGGTACCATCGCTGACATTCTCCAGTCATGTCTTCTGCAGGCCATGAATAATGACATTAGGCGCTCTAATGCTCTTCAATGTCACACAGCCTCTCCCAATCCAATCTACTGTAGCGCTGCCAGGACTTACAGCAGCCAGGGCTTGATTTGTGTAAACTACTTACAAACAGCGCCTGCCGCGTGCATTTCAGCACAGCTGATGCAAAGACTGCACATTTTGTTGTCAGAGGCCATAAAGTAGGTTAGTTAGTTATCATTCCGTACTGTAAAACAATTCTTTATCTAGAAGAATTACAGTACAGAGATGCCATGGTATTAACGGCAATGGTCTTAAATGGAGAACTGATGATGGAAAGACAAATATTTTCTCAAGGGCCACCCAACGCGCACTCAGAGTGATTAGAAGAGGTGGTTTAGTGTCTGATGAGTAAAAAGAAGCTTCTCTGCTGGGTTTGATTGAGGAGTGTTTAATAGCCATAGTGGCTGGCTCTCAGATGGAAAGTAGCACACACACACACACAAACACACACAAACATCCATCCATCCTTGAGCCTTTAAGAGTGTGTGTGTGTGTGTGTGTGTGTGTGTGTATATAGAGCGGCCAGTATACGTCAGCTGGAATGTCTCTGGGAGCTGTAGCGTCTGTTTGTTTTCTAACCAGCAGTAATGAAAACGGGGTTTTAATGTGCTCTAAACAAAAGCCGACCTCTGTATATATATATATATATATATATATATATATATATATATATATATATATATATATATATATATATACAAAATGCAAAGTGAGCTGCATGCATATGCATGTGTGTAAATACACATACATAAATACACAAAGTGAGACACACAAATGCTTACTTTATACTTTGTATATACATGGAGCTCACTTGTACTTGGTGTGTAAGCAAGCTCATGTATGTATGTATGTAATATATATATATATATATATATATATATATATATATATATATATATACACACATATATATATACATATCACTTTGTGCATGGGTGTGTGTGTGTGTGTGTGTGTGTGTGTGTGTGTGTGTGTATATATATATATATATATATATATATATATATATATATATATATATATATATATATATATATATATATATATATATATATATATATACACACACAGCCGAGTCACATTATTATGTATTATTATGGACCACTTCCTTTCTTTTTCATTGTTCACTCTCAGTCTGTCTACCTGCTGTCACCACATGGCAGTTGCTCTGGATATATATACACACACACACACACACACACACACACACACACCCATACACTGTACATATTCCATACGTCACATGACTAATGTATTTGTAATGTCGTACTGCAAAGCTTTTGTGTCAGTTAGTGTCTGTTGCCCCTACTTCACTCAAGCCAGGCAGGCTAAGTGTATAAACGGAGGCTCCGTGGCCTTTCCTGTTCCGTGACCTCTCTGTGATTTCTGTCTCTCTTTGATTGGAAAAGACGAGTAAATCCTGCCCCCCGGGGGGAGTGCAGGCAATCCTGCGAGACTCCGGCAGACTTAATCAACCAATGTTATTCCAAAAATCTCCTTTGTACGAAAACAAATAAAGACAAATAAGGGAAAGCAAACCGGGGGGACGAAAAAAAAGAAAGCTGTGAAAGCAATCACACAGCTTTGGCAAAACAAAAAATCAGCACAACTCCACAACAGTACGACATATGGCTGTAACAGGCTTTAGCTGTAACGCTACTTCTAAGAGTCTAAGCACTGGCGAGTTTGACCTTTTACACTTTTCATAGCCGCTCTGTGTTGACATTTTCGTTCTCTGCCATTATGCAGCGCGTTTCTAGGGAATGTTGTTTTTACATAAGCATTCCTTGATCTTTGTTTGCATTAGATGCATTTGAGATGTGTCACTGTAAGGCTGAAGACGGCTATTGTTTTACATAGCGCTGACCTCTTCACCCGCAGGTTTCATAATTACACACGTCTTTTCTGGTTCGTACAATAATCGCATCCAGCTTGGCCTTTTTTGTCGAGCAATTGCACATAATCGATAAACAGGCTGTCAAGAATTGGGAGTAATTGCCGTTAGCTTAGAATAATAGTTTAAATAACTCTCCAGCTGTTACTCCTTACAGTTCCCAGCCGCTTCGCAGGAGCAGCGCCTGACAAGGCTGGGGCTGGTTGCAACAGGACAGCGAGGAGTTTCATCATCAAAGTGAGGGAGAAGGGAGAATTCCTAAATAAGGAATAAGCGCTGGAGCTGGCAGAGTGGACCGTCCTCATTAAAAGGACTGATGCTGATGATAATACGTTGTGAATCTGAGCTGCTTTTGAGAAAGTGGGTCTGCTAATTAGCCAGTAAAACCTATGGAGTGTGGCATGTTGTAGCACCAATGGGGGCTGACAAGGCATTTTCGGGGGCTAGAAGAACACCACATCGTCTTTGCTGGTTCCGCTGACTTGCCCCTGACTCACCTCAGCCAGTTTGTAGGGTACTATTAGCCTCTCTCCTACGGTAACTGTCTTCCGAGTTGTCAGGGCTTCAAACAGCATCTCTTCTTTCACCTAAGAAGGAAAAGACAGAGGTTAGCGCTTCATGCTTTTTTCATGATTCTTTTTTCATGATTCATGATTTCAGGGTTCACGATAACAATTTCTACATTACTGCTGTGAAGAGTGACAGCTTTTATTCCGGGTACATTCAGAACAAGCTAGAAGAAGGACAGTCCATCAATGGACCTTGGTAGCGCACAATGTTAACAATCAAAACCATCAGCATGATCAGGAAGTGTGCAGAAAAGATCGAAGCTACGCAGGTTACCTGCAGAGCAGAAGATTGAGGAGGTCATGGAGTTACAGGCCTTGAAGTAGATAGGGGTGTAAGAAAATATCGAATATTGGGATATTATGTTTGGTGATACTGTATCGATTCTCAGTATCAAACACAGTATTGACACACAGATTCCTGGCAGACAGTGAATCATTTTGTGTTGTGTTTAAACCTTTGACCACTAGATGGTAGTGTTGTAATCCTTTTTTTTAAGCTCCACTCCAACATTAACAAGCAGCACAAGGGTGCAATGCCATTGTAAGCATTGACAAACTTGTTCATATAGAGGTGTGTTTTAATAGAAGTTTGCAATTTATATCTTTGCTTGCAGTATCGCAATATATCACGATATATCGAATCGTGACCGCTGTATCACGATAAGTATCGTATCGTCAGGTTCCTGCCAATACACAGCCCTAGAAGTAGACATCTTTTTTGGTTTTAATAATGATGTTTTAAAGTCTGTTGCGCTCTAATGTGAGATAATACAGACACCTGGCATGAATTTATCCCACAGTCACCTACACCATCTACAATTTATTTTATTTTAATTTCAATATATTAATAATAACCTTCTTAAAGAGAAATATTTTGTTGTTATAGGGCACATTTTAAAACCATAACTGAAACGGGCTCTTAAATCTTCTAAAAAGAAACATTTCATATCATCCCAACACTCACCAGATGCCATCCACCATCCCTAACCTGTCTATTGATGAAATCATCCCCTCATCTGACCCAGGATGGGAAATAAAAAAATAAATAAATACATTAAAAAAAAACACTTGGGTACAAAAACTGTTCACTCATTTCAGTTCTGACTGCTGACCTTTAACACCTCCCTTTATAACTGGACCCCGGACTAAGGGACAAACAGTTCAGAGTAGCAGCAACAGCTCTACTAACACAACACTGAACATTGGCGTACCCCAGGGCTGCGTATTCGGCCCACTGCCGTTCACACATATAACCCACCACTGTACTGTTAAGTACAGTTCAAACTGCACCATTGAGTTTACTGGTGACACTGATGGTGGGCCTCGAAGCAACAATAATGAGTCAGCAACAGGGAGGAGGTGGAGTGGCTAGTAGGTGTAAAAACACCTCTTAATTTGAATAAAACAATGCACATAATCATTGACTTCAGAAAGGCCCTCTCGAATCACCCCCCACTGCAGATTACTGGCTCCATAGAGACAGTCGATTAGCATTTAATATACGCTGCTGCACTGATGTGTGTGACTGCTCTATGTATAGTCTTGTGTACAAAGCCCTCGTTTCACTCCCTTGTTTACTGTGGAGTTTAGTGTACGTAACCTTGTCCGCCTTGATTACTGTGTGATCCTTCGCACTGAAGCATTAAAAGATTGTTAGTTCGTTCTACTTTACACGTATGGGGTCTCCAACGCTTTAATTCAGCTTAGCGTGTAGAAACAAACAGACGAATGTGCCAGAAGACGTTAAGTCCACTAACAGCCGAGAGAGATTTACTTCTCATTATTGACTTTGGGGTCTACGGCTAGGCTGTAAACATCCGGCAGTGCACAGAGCCAAAGGACAGTCTAAGGGCAAAAACAAACACAGCCAGTCAGTGGACTCATCATAAGTTCGGTCTGAACTTTTTGCTCAAGTGTACTGAGACTGGGAGATAAAAGACACTGCAGCGATGCACAATGGTGCTGCGGTGGAATTACACGTTTGCAACAAATAGATTTTCACGTATAGAGCAAAAGGCAATGTTTACAACGGAGTGCCTGAAATGCAGGCCAAAACTTTTTAAGTTAATTATCACATCAAAGCTCCCGAATGCACCCTACTGTTGAACTGTGAAAACAGCACGGCCTCTGTGGAGCCCCAGGGAATGTGTTTCCGATGGAACCGATTACACAGACCTAATGGTCAGTCTCCCACTGCCAGGCTCAGTGGTGGTGACCATGAGCAGATGTGCCAGGTCTTATAAAAAGGCCTACGCCATTCTAACCCATTACAACCTCGTGTAGCACATGCACACGTTTCAGCGCGTCCTGTCTCTCAAAGGGGCTCATGAGCAACGTTAATGTGCAGCCATGCTCACACATCAAAAAGGCTGTGGAAGCATGGAGAGAGAATAGAAGACCACCTTAGAAACTGGGTCACCCGATAACATGGTTCAAAAATCTATTTATCTGATTACTGGGATTTACCTGATTGCTGGGATTTATCTGAATACCGGAATTCAATTACATTCAGCATAAATTTAAATAACCTGTCACAGTTTGTTTCTGCTTTGATGTTTATATACTATACATTCGTTATCATCATTATTTCTGGGTTACAAATTGTAAACATTCCTATCTTGAATGTACTTTAATGCAATTTTATTCAAAGCCACCGTTTCTACTGGTACACTCACCACGAAATGTTCTAATGCAGCAGATGGTAGCAGCAGGTGGTAGAGCCAGAATATTATATTATGATTTTATTTCATTACTGATGGTTTTGGCCTATATCTTGGCAAATGTACTTTCAAATAAAAAGAGGGTCCCACAAGTAAAAGTGGTTTAGTACAATGTATTTGGTTAGTAATGCCTAGTGGACACTACACTTCTTTCTAGGTTTGCTGAATCACTACACTACACTCACAATGTGCAACAAATATTGCTTGCACTCTTGCATTGTTATTTTCGACAAAGTCAATTGCACACGGTACAAAGGATCAAAAGAAAAGGCTTACATGCTACTAGAATTTGGCAATTTTTATATGTAAACAGGTCAAATTTGAAAGAGTACAACTTTCAAATCACAATTTTAGTTTTATACTACATTATTTGACCTAGTGAGTGTCTAAGTAGGCATTGTCAGCTGTTTAAGTAGCAGCGTTCTGTCTGACGTCTCTCCTCATAAAACAGATTACTGAGACGCTCTAGTTAGAGAGAGACTTGTCGCGGCTTGTTCCTGCCCACTGCAGCCCGCGACAGGTGGTTTAGCTGGCTGCTAATGGTGGGCATCCAAAACAATAGCCCGAGGTTTAAAAATCTGATAGCATAAATGCTAATGGCTCCAGTATAAAACTGCATAATGGTGAACGACTCGTTTGCAAAGTTGATAATAAAATACTGTTTTGTGTGATTATATGACAAGAAACACATTAAAACACCAGAGAAAATCGAAATAACTCACATTTTAAAACCACTTCACTGCTCGTAGATTTGCCTGCGTTGCATCATGGGATTGTCTTAGCGGCTGAGGAAGCGTTCGATGCTTCCTTAAAATCAGGTCTAAATAAGGTTCCTCAGTAGACGGTATGTTTAAGGTATCTAAGAGCGCATACTATGACGTAAAATGCTGTCTATGTAGACCCTCACTAGGTTTTGAGGTTTTGAGACACACCCATTATCTTTTTTTTTATATTTAAATTTAATCAAACAATAGCTTGCAAACTGTCAGTCTGCTACACTACACAGAGAAACATAGCATTAAGTCCAAAAAAAGTTATCTTTGTGCTTTCCTGGAGGAAACAAGGCCAATAATAATAATAACTTGAGTAGTTCTGAAGAACCAGCACTGCCAATCTTGATCTCCAAGTCCGTTAGGGTAGTCTGCTATAAGTCTGCTGTACTTACTTTTTGTCCACCACGGATGTCATGCAACACACTTGCACATCTCTAGAGGGAATTGTTTTTTGCTCCATCGTAAACCCAACATATGCACATAGCTTCATTAGGTTTATAGGGCCTAAGGCTTCCTCACAGCCTCTCATTTCAATCACAGGCCATTTTCTGCTTGTAGGCTCCAAAGCCAGTTGCACAAGCATCTACATCTTTGAGTAGTAAAAGTCCATTCACTGATACTCTGGATCTATCAACATTGGTCTCTTCAAGGCTGCCACATACAGACACCCCTGCCTCTCCCTACATCCTGCTCCACATCGGTGCCAGAGCTGATAACATCTAGTTCAGATTTGGTTCTCCCACCCTGGCTTCAGCTCTGTCTGAGGTATATGATACACCTGCAGTACAAGCTTCTATCTGGAAAACAAACCATATGGCGGAAATGAGGAAAACTTTGGACACACTATAACATACACATTATAATGAATAGCCACCATCTGCATAACTAGAGCTCTAAAAGCTCATTTATGTCCATTTACTGCAAGTGTGACATTGTAGATGGGATGCAATTTAATTTAGCACAAACGATCTCTCCAATATGACTCTCTATAGTAGTTACATCATCAATTCAGGATTGGTTATAATAGTGCTGGAGCATTAAAAGAAGAAGGAATAAACATTTTTAATGTACTTAAACATACTTAAACGTAAGGCAGGTGCTATGGCCTGAAAAATACATCAGAGTATAATTTAAATATTTTGAGAATTAAATACCTTTTAGATGCTTAAGTAAACCTATTACTGCAGGGTTACTATGGCTTGTTTTTTTTTTTTACCATTTTGATCCAAAGTAAATCTAAGGTGTATTCATTGTGAAGAACTGAGCAATTTACAGATAAACCCATGTCCATATTGCTTGCCTGGCAAAAACTTTTTAAACTTTTTCATTTTATTTCAAGTCTTATTTTCTACAAAGCTCAAGTTAGTTTCTTTTTTGGTAGCTGTTTGTTTGAATTTCCTGTTCCAACTTAAAGAGAGCAGCAGATACATTCTGGCACCTGTACAGGTAGGAGAGGAAGCACATCAATCAGTCTATGTTAGAATACGGCTAGCCCCAAAATACCGTTCTTCCTTTTTGTCTGCTACCTCGAAAAAGAAAGTGTATTACTTTAGATGCAACAAACTAGACAGCAGCAGGGGATCGAGCGACTGCTGTGTTTTCATTTTCACAAGGAACTTGCCTGAAATGTCCTTGGCTCAGCAACTCCGGGAACGTTAGTGGGATTTGCACTGCATTTACATTGTGAGTATTTGTGGTATACAGGCATAATGGTTATGATGAAAGAAAAAGAATTCCAACCAGTATACCAGATGAGCCCATATACCACCCAATACCAACAACTGTAATATTTATATCTTGTATATTTTATCAGCTCCACTTGCAATATAGACGCACTTTGTAGTTTTACAACTACAGATCGTAGTCTCTCTGTTAATTTGCATACCTTGTGAGGACCACAGGCCCACAGAGCAGGTATTGGGTGTCACTGCAGTGACTCTGACATTGTGGTGGTGTGTTAGTGTGTGTTACACTGGCATGAGTGGATCAGATACAGCAGTACTGCTGAGAATAGTCTACAAGTTGAAGATATTTAACCAACAGCGTCCTGTGAGCAGCATCCTGCAACCACAAATAAAGCACTAGATGATGAAACTTCACATCTAAGAGGTGGACCAGGTAGGAGTGTCTAATAGAGTAATGTGTGTGTGTGTATATATATATATATATATATATATATATATATATATATATATATATATATATATATATATATATATATATATATGCTGTTATGATGACAGAACTATGTACTGCTAGCTTTCAGTATTTCCTCAACTACTCTTAAGTCATCATTCTTCTATATCAGGGGTCACTAATGGGCAGACCGTGGTCCGAATCTGGACCAGACGTTGTCCAATGCGGACCCAAACCGATAAACTATTGAGAATGAGTTAATTTTGAATGTGTTTATTTTAAGAGGCGGAGTATTTCTTGTCTTTACGGTATATAGGCTTTACGGCGCAGTGAACTCAGAGACCAATCATGTGCGCTGTAAGATCACCGAAGGCTCCTCAGCCAATCAGATCTGTGCACATTGGGGCGTGCGGCGCGCACACAAGCGAGGTATGAAGCGAGAAGCAGCAGCCAGAGACTAAAGCGAGTCAGAGAGATTACCATGTTCTAAAAACTGAAAAGTGAACAGTGAAAACTGACTGTTTAAACAGGAACGGTTCTGGAATGAACCTGCTCATCTAGTTCTGGAGAACACCGCTCTGCAAAATCTACATGTCAATCTGTGAAGCTGAGTTAACAAGACGACACACGTTTTTATTTACTTTCTCAATAAATAAACACTTTAAGAAGCACTTTTTTTTTCAAATAAAGCCCTTGTTTTTACTTAAAGTGAGGACAAAAAATGTATTTGGAGTTTTATAAATAATTCATTCAGTTCAGCATTTAAACAGTAAATACTGAAATATACTGAAGGGTATTTGCAATAAGTTTGTCTTTCAGTAGCTGATGGTATAAGATGCTGATACTAGGTAACTTAAATATACAGGATACGGCACTGAATCATAACACAAGTTAGAAATGATGACGGTCCGGACCTTGGTCTGAGGAAATCTCCTCTAACTGGACCTTACTGAACTCTAATTAAATACCCCTGTTCTACATATCATATCTGAGGCTGCAGCCATGATGATCCCATCTTTAGAACAGTAGGGGCAGAGTTAAAGCCCTGAGCATATAAAAAGACATATGTGAAGCAAAATCTGCCTGCTGTGAGTCAGGGGTCCCTTATAATCACCTTCCTCTTACAGATGGTCTGCTGTGGATCAGTTCCTGGAGTCTGATTCGTGAGCTATTCATTCTGAGCACCCCAAAAACTGTCAGCACATTCGCAGCTTTGAGGTGCGACTGAAATAAAGCTGAAGAGGGCAGGAGCGGTGAGAGGAGCCTCAGGTCCAGAGCGAGTGTGAATGTGTCCTGCCCTCATCAGCAGGCGCACTCTCCTGACAGCACTCCATTACCATGTCAGCTTTAATGGAACCATCAGCACCAGCGCAGCGCTGACAGAGGCCCTGCTCCTTACTCAGCCAAGCAGCCAGCGGGTCACGCTTGAGCAGAGGTAATGCTCTTAGGGGCAGCGCTGTACACAACAGAACGCTGGTGTGTTTCTACATACAGGAGGAGATTCAAGGTGCATGAGCGGCAGCCAACACCTCAGAGATGGAACTGCTAGTTGGAATAAATGGGCGCAGAGTCAAACGCACCTCCAGCAGCTCTGAGACGATGGGCAGAACATCAAGGTTGCAGATATCGATGGAGTCGTCCCGGTACGTCTTCTTCTTATATCGGATGTTTCCTAAATGAAGGATGGCCGACAAAAGAGAAAAGATCCTGCAAATATAAAGGAAAAAAAACAAAGCTTAGGTTTAACACAAGAAAAGACAAACAAACAAACAAACAGCAACACTTATCAAAATACCAAGGTCATAAAAAATCTTGTTTTATTTACATGATCTGATTTTTTTTTTTTTCATTATTACTGGCTCTTTTGGTAAAGAAGTGTGTAAAAAAGTCTGTGATTAAATAACACAATCAGTGGGGTTTCAGCACTGACTGACTTTGAACAGAAGTAAATTTAGATGAGATTGAAAAAAAAAAAGATCTGTGAGGTCACAAGGCTCCATGACATTTTTCTTTACTCTAAATTGAAAAATAATCACTTGTATTTATTATTTCTGAATCTCTTTCCATTTAGTTTACGTCATCACATACATTTCCATCTGAATTTTGGGTAACTCCACAAATTGGCTGCAATCTGCTTCTAAAACTTGCCTGTCTAGAAGTTTATTGAAAGACTGTATTACACCCTTTACAACTTCTGCCACCTTCCAACCGTGCCCCAGTAAAAAAGCAAGTCATGGATCAGAATCAGAATCGTTTACTTCACCAAGTATGCCCTACATACAAGGAATCTGTCTTGGTGAGGCACACGAGTATGACGTGTAACAAGAACTATATTACAGTAAGAAAAAGGTACCAGAAGATATAATAAATAGAATAAAGAATAAGAATAATAAGAGCTAATGAGCGTGAGGATGCTTAGTTGAACAGATATTTTAAAAATCTGTGCTTATGTGTGTCTGGATATTCTACACATAAGTAAGTGAGAAGCATATATTATAAGAGCTATTATTTACAGAATCTAGACAGCTGGGCAAATAAGCAGATACTGTAATACAGTGAGATGGCTGCTTGAGTTCCAGAGAATGGAACTGAAACTGAAATATAAACATTTCAATTACATCTTGTTCATTAGTATTTGTGATTTGTGATGTGTTTAAGTTTTGATGTTGTTTTCCTAGACCAAATTTACTTCAATTAAAATACCCTTAAAGTTATAATTCAAACCATGAAATCTGTTAAAAACTACACTACGTAATTCTAAAAGTGTTTAGACTATAATTTACCTATGTATAAGAATGAAAACATTTATAAACTAGCACAGTAAGTTATGATAATCCTGTATTAGTCCCACAGAGTGTAACAGCAGCAAAGAGATAGTAAGGCACTCAGTACAAAAATAACAGCAAGTATAAACAATATTGCTATTTGTAAACACCCCTCTTGCCCCATTGTTAGAGTAGCTTATATAACAGTCTTTATCCACAAACTTTGGCTGATGAAACATCAATGAGCTGGAACTGAACCTGTGTTGTGGCAAGTAAACCCTAAACTACTGCTACCTTCCAGTGCCAGTGAGGAAAGCATGCAAGGCCAAGTTGTGCTTAGACAGTGACTCATAAAAACATGAGGCGGCTCCATCAGATTTGAGTCTTTAACCTCTAAACGTGCATCAGTGCCAAAGCACTGCTACTAGAACATCTCTAGACCATATGTGACAGTTTATTAGATAGATGAGAAATATACATAAGAGTCATCATTTTAATCACTTTAAATACCATTTATCTATTTTAGCCAACAGCTTACTGAACAGTCCAAACATCCTGTAGCTGAAAGTAAGTCTCTTATTGTCTCTTAATCAACTCATCAACATACAGTCACTGTAACTTTACAGGAAAGAACAAAAGCTGTCTTTAACTATGGATCATGCATCTTCTACCTGGGTTGAAAAGGGGTTGTGCTTTATTGGAGATCTATATATAGAGTAAATTAGCATCATATATATTTCTTTTGTTATATGCAGGTGAGACACTATGTAGAAAAAACATCCCAAATTACATCTGCGAACCAACAGACCCCCACTTTTTTTTTCTTCTTCTTATTAACCCATATTCGCAGCACTTAATATCGAACACTGACTGGGCATGGGCTGTTGAGATCAGTGCCACTTTGTCCAGTGAGGTATGGGAGGAGAGTCTGTCCAGAATTTCATATCGCTTGAGTAATTTAAGGTACAGGTTGATATAATTTAAGGTCCTATACAGACTCCATTACTCAAAAACCAAACTATGCAAGAACAGATTCTCCACTCTGTGATAAATTGTGGATGGTACCTTGGCTTATCTAGGGTTAGGTTTCTGGTTCTGTCCAGCCTTGCATAGTTTTTTGTCCAATATATTTGCCTTTCCTTCCAATTTATTTGACACCCGTGTCCCCCCTGACGCTGACATTACAATTTGTGGTTATTCAGAGTCCATTGAGGGTTTCCCTCGAAATCAGCAGCAGCTTCTAATGACCAGCATGGCTACAGCCAAAAAGATAATTCTTCTTTATTGGAAATAATCCTTGGCTCCTTGTTTTAAAAGATGGCTGACTGAGATGACACACATTGTTCAGATAGAGCGATTGAGATGTTGCAATAAAAACATTCAATATAGAATAATTTTTTGGAAACATTTAAGGGAGGTATAAATGTAGGTGTATTTTTCTATTAATTTATTTTTATTGATTTATTATTTTTTTATTTAAGTGTGTGGTATGTGAAGTTGGATGGGTAAGGATTGGAATTTGTGTGTGTTGTGTGCTTCTGTTTCTGTATTGTCTGATGTTTAAAATGCAAAAGTGCAATAAATTTTTTCCCCCAATTTATTTTGAAGCATTTCTATTGGTCCACTTGTCATGAAATTTTCAAACAATGTAAACAGCAGCTATTTTGTTTAAATGATGCATAAAAATAAAAACTGCCAAAAATTGAGATGCATGTTTTTCTTTGGACAGCGGCGATATTTTAGTATACAGGATTAGTAGACTTCTAATTTGCGGTACACAAAACTAAACTGCTACCACAAATAGCTCTGTGGGATGTGTGATGTACTACAAACGCCTGTGTTTTTAAAGAAGAATCTGAACTACACTAGGAAATATCAGTATGTATAATATTAACAGTTCATTCTGAGATGATATCTGAGATCAGCTTATTAAAACAGATATTTATGAGTGCAGGGGGCTTTTAAAATGTTAGAATATTCCATATTTTGTTTCATCTTTATCAAGGCTACTAATAATCATGGCACTAACATTAACATTAACATTAACGGATGTTAAGAACTTGTTTTCCACTGAAGTCGTTTTCTTACGTCGGCAACGATGAGCAAATTTTTTTGTTTGTTTATCTTTCAAGCACCATCCATGTGGGAAGAAGTCATCATGTTTGTGAGTAGGAGAGTATGTGCAGAGCGGAAGAGAGAAGACATTTGGGGAGCAGATTGTGGGTGGACTCACTGTTTGCGCGTGGCGGGTAAGAACCCCACCATCTCCATGGCCAGCTGCAGCCTCTCAAAGTCGTGCTTCAGATCCTCCCCTTCCACCGTGAAGCAATCCTGCCGGTTTCAAGAGCGAGGAGCAAGAAGTCAGCGGCAGTTAAACATTCACCACAATGTGAGGTCTACACATTTGTATGTGTTACTGCACAGAGTTGCATTTAGGGCTGCCACAGTTAGTAATCGAGCACTCTAGTGACTGCTTTGACGGTTTATCAGTTTTGATGGGTTTTTTTTTTAAAGGTCAAATAATAAAAAAGCTAAACTTAACTATAAGAAACTATGTGCATCCGTCCAAATACTTCTATTCACTAAAAAAAGAACAAAGCATCTATACACTCAATATATTAATAAATGTGCTCACCAGGGTATTCCTCCCAATAAGCAAAACCAGCTTATAATAGAGATTCATGATCATTGATCATTGCTTATTGTTGATGAGGTTGTTGATTATTTGGGACAGCCCCAGCTGCAACTCGTGCATGCACATCTGTGAAACACGCATGCTACATTCATGTGTCTAAAGTGGTTTGCCATGCCAGCACTCAGATACAAGTCACCACATAATAAAACGATGATAACCGGTGATAAGCAGCTGCGTTAACACGCACGCTCTTTGAAGTCTTCTTCTGGGCTGATGATCCTCCAAGACGGAACAGTAGCCGGACAGAGCCAGGCCGAGTGACTCAGAGCAACATGTCATTATGAAGTTTGGTCAAACGAGCTGGAGCAGCAACATTTTTTCTGGTTGCAAATAAGGGGCCTGGTGAATGGTAGCATATGCAGGTTCTGCCCATGCAGTGGAAAATTCGGAACGCTGTGCTTTCTACATTCCCCATGGAAATTTGGCACGCCCGCAAAAGCAATAAGAGAAGTAGCAATTTATGACTTAATTCATCGAATCAAACGGGAGCTGAGCAGATAGAAGCATGAGGCATGCCAGGCCTGCAGCGTACGGCGATCTGTTCGGGAAGAGTCAGGCTGTAAATTCTGAGTGAACGCTTTTACACCTATCAAAAGAAGTACCACATGTTTCAGGGGGCCGTGTGGGGATATGTGGCAGCTTGATATCTCGTAGCTGGGAGATGAATGGTATATTGGTACTGAAGCTACATTATCATACACTATAACTGCAGTGCAGCGATGAAGATTAATGTGACATTGGGACAAAGACAGGGGAGGAAGACATGGCTAACATTTAATAACAGGCTGATACTCATGATAAGCAATGTTTAGCACAACATTTAGCTTTCCTGACGCTGGATCAGAGAAAAATGAACCAGCAGAGTTAAGCACGTTGATATTAATTTAGTGTTCAACATACTTTTATATACTACCAAACCCAATTAAACTGGACTAATTATCCTCTGTGTAATAATGTAGTTGGTCAGTGTTCTTTAACTATTCATGATAACCATCATAAATATATATATATATATATATATATATATATATATATATATATATATATATATATTTAAGCCGATCCCGAGACTCGGAAAGTCGATCAGTGTCGTTAAACAAATGAGCCTAATTTCTGTGTTTCCAGCTAGCGTTTCATCCAGGATAAGAAGCCCTCCATAAACTGCTCCCCTATCTGAACCACTAGGTGGAAATACATACCCTTTCAGTTCCTACAGACTAACTAAAATCATGCTGAAAGGTGATTGGCGATCGGAATCGGCCTCAAAAATGCTGATCAGTCCATCTCTAACATTTTATATTGATAACAATAAATACAGACATCCTGCAGAACCCTTATTACAGATTGTCCTGCATTCTTTTGACCACCTTAGAAGGTGTCTTAGAAGTCTTAGAAGTTGGTTTAATTTTCTGTTTTTTATAACCCAAGTAACTTCAAACACATTCAGAGATGTTGAGGTCTGGACCATGAGGTGGTCAGTCCAGTGGTCTAGGAACACCAGTAGCTTTTCTGTTTTATTTCCATATCTTTGTCTTCTATCTCTTTTTCTTTATATGAGCTTCTTAGCTGGTTCCCATCCTTTCAAACCCACAGCTTTGAGATCTGCTCACAGTGGAGGGATGGACAGAAACGCTGTGGTGAAGCAACAGAAGTTGAATTTTCTCCTTTGTCACTCTCAAAGACGAAAGCTAGAAGTATTGTTTTATCTGATGGTGACGGTCTAGGTGGGAGTGTCATTTTCCATATATCTTAATTCAATCTCCTAAAATAGAAAAACCCACACTGATTGGAACCTACATTAACAATCAAACTGTGTTGGATTACATAAATACTCTGATTCTTTGAGCCTCTGAACTGCAATGGGGCAAAATGTCCACAGCACACAGTAAAAACAACTTTCAGTGATGTTCGTGCTGCAGAGGCCAATATAATGATAATGGTAAAAACTACATGTCTATTTGGTAGCCTGACAAGGTTTTCTGACTGCCTTAAAGTAAAGCTGCCATTTCCTCAAAAGCCTCTTTAGAAACTGTATGAAAGACACTGCGAGGGAGAGAGTCTGAGCTGGCTCTAGAGTCTGCAGGAGGAAAACTGTCATTTACAGCAGAACGCAGGGGCTGGCAGGGAAACAGCTCAGGAAAACATGGGCAAATTTACACACATGTCCTCCCTTTAATGAGACAGTGCCTCCTTCATCGCCTAGCTCCGCCGTTGATGCCATAATTATGGCATACCAGAGCCGTGGAAAGGCAAACAGCGCTGAAACCCGACCAGCTCCACGGTTAGACCTGTTTCCAGCCTGTTTGCTTTCCTCCTTTCTCGTTTCCACTGTAGGAAATGTAAAAAGGACAATTTCTTGTGTTCAATGTTATAAGCTTTCCCAAGCAAAACAAACCCAAGGCTATAGAAAGGTGTTTTATGGTTTGGATCCGAAGTGAAATGGCAGCTAATGCGGAACAGTGGTGTTTTGGGGCTTAATATCACTGCACGAGCAGGAATTTCACCAGGCTCCTTGTTTCCGCTGATATACCAACAACATTCCATGCCTGTGTGCGTGCTTTTTTGGTGTATGACTGAAAATGGAGGAACCTAAAGAGAAATTCAAAAGAAGCACTTACCTTCAGATTATCATCAGATAAACACGGATGCATTAATGGGTGTGGAATTATAATTTCACACCCATAAGTGACAGAAAAAATCCACGGGCCTCTCAGGACAAGACAACCCACCACCAAGTAATGCCAGTGAACAAATGCCTTTTTGGTCATTGACTTCATGTGTGTTTGAAGGGCTTCATAGGAACTTCCCATCAAGTTGCTCATACAAGGCAGACCCACTTTCCTCCTATCTCAAATGGAGCTGATGATTTGGTATATGAACTTTAGTTTTGCACCGGAGCTACAAGACAAACATGGCTAACAACCAGTAAAAACTTAAACCACAACTTGGCATCATGAGCAGACAGTTGTTGAGTAATCTAAAACAGACTTGCTTGTGTTTTCTGATAGTTCAGGATTTGTACTACTCTCATCATTTTTTCAGAACTAATTCCAGCATAATTTCCAGGACTTCTTCATGCGATGACTGTTGCTCACGAAAGGCCTTTATATTCCAATTTCTGAAGTTTTTGACATTAAAAAGTCAACACTAAAACCCCTATTGACCCCTCACTGACTGAAGGACACATCTCACACAAACCACTCAGCTACCAATTATCATTAGATCATAAGTTCTACTAAATACATAGATGTTATTAGCTGCACAAAGCTGACTTGTGTCAACACAGCCTTGCTCTACCAGACATTCCAACATGTCCATGCATATTTTTTTATGGAACACTGTATCTACAATAAATGGGGAATGAACGATACCATTTCCCTTTTTCCAACACCTGACCCTCAGGTATCTCCTGATACAGAGCACCGATACCAATTTCTAACCTCACTAATCCATATATGCCTATAGACTCTGCTGTTTAAATGATTGAATATCTTATTTTGGTAAAAGCAGGGTTCTGAGTAACAGAACAAATATACTAAGCCAGAACAATTTGCCAGTAACTAAGCCAGTATTTGCTGGTTGGACAACATAGCTCCATTCATAGCTGCATAACTCCATTCAACTCAACTCACTTGGTTGTCTATTATTATTGCTTCAGTTAAGCCACTTTTCCAGCACATCAACTCAACTCAACTCAACTCAACTCAACTCAACTCAACTCAACTCAGGTCCCTGGTACTGTTTTTGATACCACCCCTGTGGTATCTGATACTAAAAGGTGATGTTAAATCACCCCAAACACAAATGCTAACGCTAGCTATAAGTTTACTGCAGCCTCTTGTGTCAGCCAGAATCATCTGGTCATCTAAACTCTGTAGTATTTCCCAAATTCTCCTGTTTTGGTCTTGCTGCCATCAGCCTCTTCTGAACAAAACTAATCTCTTTCACATCCACCTTCATTTCCCTTTTTCCAACACCTGACCCTCAGGTACCTCCTGATACAGAGCACCGATACCAATTTCTAACCTCACTAATCCATATATGCCTATAAACCCTGCTGTTTAAATGATGGAATATCATATTTTGGTAAATTCAGGGTTCTGAGTAACAGAACAAATATACTAAGTCAGAACAAATGGCATTTGCTGGTTGGACAACATAGCTCCATTCATAGCTCAACTCAACTCAACTCAACTCAACTCAACCCAACTCAACCCAACTCAACCCAACTCAACCCAACTCAACCCAACTCAACCCAACTCAACCCAACTCAACCCAACTCAACCCAACTCAACTCAACCCAACTCAACCCAACTCAACTCAACCCAAATTCTCCTGTTTTGGTCTTTCTGCCATCAGCCTCTTCTGAACAAAACTAATCTCCTTCACATCCCAGCAGTTTGTGTGGTTCGACTATATCTGCAGCGGAAAACAAAGTACTTGGCACTAAAAGCAAGTACAGTTGAGTCAAGTCGTACCATGTAGTGGAAATGTGCCATTAGTAGAGCACATGCAAACAAGAAACTGCTTTACAGTATCGGTATTTAAGTGCTGATATCTGGGCCAACACCGATAGAGTATCTGTGTTAGTACTTATTGCAACACTAACAGTAAATACGAGCGGGTACTCAAACTGGAACATTATGAGCTAAAGTATTCTAGATAGTATATGCAACATCATGTACCTGGAGGCCTAACGACCTAAAGTTATATCATTCCAAGTCATTTTGTAGATTTTCTAGGTGTTTTTACATGAGTGTTGAACGAGTCTATACATTTGTAGGATATGTGGGAACACTGCACATTGATATACCGTCATCTATGAAAGGAACACAACCATGTTGCATATCTAAAACTGCTCTTGTTTATAAAATAAACTTATAAGGTATAAGTTTTCCTCTTAGCTGTATCAGTCTTATAGCTCCAGTGCGAAACTAGAGAAGCGAACGTCAAACACCAATGTTGGCTGATGTGCTGCGTTTGAGAATTACAAATGAGATTTTTTCTTTATGTTTAGTTTAGTTTATGTATTCCCCAGCAGTGGTGAGCAGCTCCAGAGCACTGTGTCCAGCTCTACAAAAGGAGGGCAGAGGAGAAAGGGAGGGGTTGCAAAGTGGCTACTGCCAGGCTATGTCAACATGTGGACATTCGCAGCAAGCAAAACTCTCCCAATGCAAATACGAGCATGTTTATGCTCTTGCTTATCGCGCTCATTCAATCTTGTGGAGTGTTTGCAGGCAGATAGGGATCTGACAGAGATGCTCGGAGTGCTCACACTATAAATGGCCGCATGGGTGTGGGTCCGCGCCTCTGAGGGCGTCATGGCTGAGGAGCCAGCTACAGTATCGGCTAAACACACTTTTCATACACAAAGCAGCACAATGACCAAATAAGACAAACGGCTTCAGACAGCCCAGAGGACAGACAGACAGCCGCTGGAGAACACACAAATCACACGGACCAAGGGAGCGGCGTCTTGTGTGGCGTGAGCGCTACGGAAAGGGGGTTGTGATGAAGCCAGCGGTTTGTGTTCCGACAGCACCACTACACACACACACACACACACACACACACACCCACATACACACACACGGTTTCAAATACTGACCGGTTCGCTCTCATAGTAATTTTCCCAGTGCAGTCTCTGAGGTTTCTTTGTCATCTGGAAGCAAGGTAAGGTAGATGGGGTTAGGCAACATTCCACAGATGGCACGCTGGGTACATGAGACATGCTGATTTTAGTAAGAGGACAGAAGGACATGCATTGACATACACAGAAAACTCATTCAGACGCACGCTCACAAACTAAGACCTCCACGAGATGGACAATGATCAACTAGAATGAGCTAAAAATAAGATCTGGTAAATCTGAGACACTCAGTCACTCAAGAGTGGCCTGATGGACACTCTTTCTTTGCAGTGGAAACCAATGGGAAGCAGGGGTCACTAACACTAAACAGGTATTTGTGTTTACTTTAAAAAAATAACAAATGACTAATGAACCTACACATGGCTTCTGAGAGTTAACATGAAATGATGATAATAATGATAATGATAGAAAAACCATCCTTCACCTTAAAACTACCATAAAACAATATCTTTAGCTACAACTATATCATGCAATGACTCTTATAATGTACCACTAACTCTGAATCCTGAATGAATCGATTTCACACCACACCATCCCGAGCAACTTTGATTACAGCTTGATGCCGAGCCAGCATATCTATTACAACCCTAGTGTTGGAAAACGCAAACTGAGCAACCAAGCACTTCTCATGTTCAGGGCTCACGTGACTAAAAAACATTAATGAGTTATTAAAGGTAATAAATACGTAGGGATGAAGCTGCCCACTCATTAATATAACAAAACACACTGCACATTAAATACAAAACTATTTGTGCAGATAGGACAAAGGTCATTCACCACGATTAGCTTCACTGGACACCTTGGCCGAGAAGTGTACGTGAGCGTATATGCATAACTTGTGAAATTCTCCACATTTCCACAAGGCCCTGGGAGGTTCATTTGATATGGAAGACTGTAACTGGGGGCACTTGGAAAAAAAGGGCTGGAATTTACATCTAAACACCTCTAAACCTCCAAACACGCCAGCTGTTTTCCGGGGAGGAGTCCAGCTTTGGCATAAATCTCCTTAAGATTGCTTTTCCACATCTAACCAGGCGAGAGATGAACATACTTAGAAAGATATTTGGCGATCAGAAAAGCGAGCTCTCCGTGACTGAATGTGCGACTGTGGAGCGTATTGTTCTGTGTTGCCAGTAGGTAGACAGGCAGGCCATGAAAAGACAGCCTGTTGGCTCTGCTGGGGCCAGTACACACTGGCCTCTGTGCACTGAGCCCAGGGGGCCAGGCCAGTGATCATCACATGGCTCTGGAAAGCCAGCGTGTGTGCAAGTGTGTGTGAGTATGTGTGAAAAGTCTATAAAGTAGAGGCTGCCAGCCAGTGCGCTATTGGGACAGACTGAGAACTGTGTGCCAGATGGCCAAGAAGATCAGGGGGCATGAAATGTGACGCACAAAAACACAAAATACAACAGGTTACAACCAGTCATAAATTTGAGTACACATTATATGGAAAAATTCTGAATACGGAAGACATATCACTAATACTTATACTGGCATCACACAACACAATTTTTTGTTCAAACAATAATGACATAAAAAGAGATATATACAACTGGTCAAACATTTTCGTTTGTTAACTGTTGACACTGTTAACTGGTAGTGTTACTAAAACGTTTGACTGGTAGTGTTACTAAAACGTTTGACTGGTAGTGTTACTAAAACGTTTGACTGGTAGTGTATCTAAAACGTTTGACTGGTAGTGTTACTAAAACGTTTGACTGGTAGTGTTACTAAAACGTTTGACTGGTAGTGTATCTAAAACGTTTGGCTGGTAGTGTATCTAAAACGTTTGGCTGGTAGTGTATCTAAAACGTTTGACTAGTAGTGTTACTAAAACGTTTGACTGGTAGTGTACTAAAACGTTTGACTGGTAGTGTTACTAAAACGTTTGACTGGTAGTGTACTAAAACGTTTGGCTGGTAGTGTTACTAAAACGTTTGACTGGTAGTGTTACTAAAACGTTTGACTGGTAGTGATACTAAAACGTTTGGCTGGTAGTGTTACTAAAACGTTTGGCTGGTAGTGTATCTAAAACGTTTGGCTGGTAGTGTTACTAAAACGTTTGACTGGTAGTGATACTAAAACGTTTGGCTGGTAGTGTTACTAAAACGTTTGACTGGTAGTGTATCTAAAACGTTTGGCTGGTAGTGTATCTAAAACGTTTGACTGGTAGTGTTACTAAAACGTTTGACTGGTAGTGTTACTAAAACGTTTGACTGGTAGTGTATCTAAAACGTTTGGCTGGAAGTGTTACTAAAACGTTTGGCTGGTAGTGTTACTAAAACGTTTGACTGGTAGTGATACTAAAACGTTTGACTGGTAGTGATACTAAAACGTTTGACTGGTAGTGTTACTAAAACGTTTGGCTGGTAGTGTTACTAAAACGTTTGACTGGTAGTGTTACTAAAACGTTTGACTGGTAGTGATACTAAAACGTTTGACTGGTAGTGATACTAAAACGTTTGGCTGGTAGTGATACTAAAACGTTTGACTGGTAGTGTTACTAAAACGTTTGACTGGTAGTGTATATAAAAATGTATATATAAAAATGCATTCACTGGAAGCTTTTCATTGTTTTAAAATAGTTCACAACACACTAAAGCTGAAAGATTGAATACTTCAAAATAGAAACCTCACTTTTAAAGGTTCTTACTGTATAATTTTAATAGAAGCAATTAAACAACAGTACTCCAAATGCCAGATATCACCCTTAATTTATATAAGCAAAAATTCTTAACTTTTTGCAGTTTTTGCATTCTCTCAGGTTTACACATAAAGTAAGGGAAAAAGAAGAGTTTGGGAAACTGAAGTTAAAAAAAATAGTAACCCAATGGGTCTGAATTGGTATGTATATATAATTTGTCCCTGAATACAAATACCTTACGGTTTGGAGCTTTTGGGACGAAATGTAAATTAATGAAGGGTTGTTTCTGACACCATATGCCAGGTTTTTAGGACATTATTTTCACAATGGAAAGCAGTTCTTAATGATTACATACCTCTATGTAAACATCATTCTGTTAAATAGCATTATTTTACTTTAACACACTAATCTATTCACTAAATACCATAACGCTACGTTTCACACAGACGCCAACACACAAGAACACATGTCCACATACAGCAACAGTGCACAGAAGGTAAAACAAAGTTGTGAGAGGAGCACAACAGGGCTGTGTTATGGAAATGAGGGAGTAGGTTAAGAGCAGAGCTGCGTTTCTGTCAGAGGGGATTAGCCTGGAGAGCGGCTCTGTGTGCGAGGCTATAGGAGCAGCTGAAAGGAATGAGCGATGGAATTTGTTTCCTCGGCACACCGCTTTCCCCTCCATCCTGTTTGTCAGTGAGAGTGACTGGGGATGCGGCCCGGTTGGGCCTCGGAGAACTGCACACAGCTGCTTGATGCACGCATGAAGGTCACACTCACACTTACACACACACACACACGCAGGCAGGCACACAAAAGAACACGCCACATGTGTGCAGTCACAAAGCGCTGCTGCTGTCCAACTGCTGTAAACAGAACTGCATCTATTCTGTGTTAACAGCGCTTCGTAGATAGCGCCCCGCAGGAGAGGACAAACGGAACAGAGTACGTTTGTGTTCAGGCCTGACCAGGACTGCACAATACTCAATACGTTAACTGTATCCCAACGCCGGCTTTTGCGAGACTGAAATCGTGCAAGGCCGAAATATGTAAACAAGCCTTCTAACCAATCACAGATCATCATGCATGCTGTTAGCATCCTGACCAAATCCTGGACATCTGAGATGAGCTTCTGTGGATGTTTTGAGAAATTCAGACAATCACATGATCCAAAATGTGTAATATTTGGTGACACTTTGTTTGACCCCTGCTTCGTAACATGACATCATCAGTGCCATGTCACTATTATGTAGTTGTACCATGACACTGTTACATGGACCATTCCACAAAATTAGTTCAAACGCTGGTCCCACAGTAAAAATAACCTCAAGAATAATTATGTATTCAGACTATAGATCTTTATGAGGATTATTTTTAATATTTATTTAAAGTAAGGGAAGGTATCAAAAGAAATACTACTACTACTACTACTACTACCACCACCACCACCACCACCACCACCAACAACAACAACACACACACATATATATATAAAATAGTAACTGTCCAAAGAGAAACAAGTACTTTTCACATAAGTGAATGGAACCAGAATTATTCCAAGTGATTTTAAAGCATTTCTATTGGTCGAATTATCATGAAAATGTTACACAGCTCTGCTCAAATGATGTAGAAAATTAAAAATGGATGTATATATATATATATATATATATATATATATATATATATATATATATATATATATATATATATATATATATATATATATTATAGTTGATTTTAGTAAAATCAACATAATCAAAGTAAAAAGTAAATATTTTAGTCTAAACTCTGACTTGGACAGAATGATGTAAATAAATAAATACTATTTGTCATGACCACTTACAGTATGACACATCTGTCATGACATGTTTATGGTTATGTCTGTGTTATTCAGCAGGGTTCATGTCAAGTGTTATCTAATATTTGTGGTCAACGTTGAGGATACTGCTCAGAACTAGCAGATTTCTCTCTAAACAGATGATCTGATTTTGTTTTGGCGGATCTGTGTGTCGTAATTTGATACCATAAAAAACGTGAGCTAGGTGCTTCCCTAGACAAAACAAACAATCTTTCACCGTATCTCATTAAGAGTTTGCTATTTTTAATATTTTGCTGTATCAGAATCCTCACAATATGGGATTTTGTACGTTATGCAGCTCTAGGCCTGGTGTCCTCTCAGCCTGCTGGGTCAGCGGTAAAGCGGGGGCTGAGCGGTGTGCAGCAGGCTTTACCTGACTGAGGTAATGGTATTCTTCAGGTTTTCGGAGGTGGAACGCCGTCCTCTCCTCCTCGCTCGCGCCTGCCAGCAGGTAGTAAAACACATGGTAGTTCCTGTGAGGAAAAACACAGCTGGAATCAGCGACAACAAACACGCACACAGGCCCACATTTTCCACTGGCGCATATGTACAGCTATGGGAGTGCATAATGTCTCCCAGCGGAGGTCAGTGCGCTGGGTGTGTTGCTGGAGGTCAAATGTCATGGAGGGGCTGCAGCTGCAGGGAGTCCCTCACACGGCAGTGGGAGCCTGTAGTCAGCAATTCAACTCAATAACAGACCACAACATTACCCGAACTCACTCACGAACACACATACGTATCATTAGTGTCAAAACAGAACCGCATATCTTCAAAAAGGACACTTTACGAGAGAAATAAACAAAGTTAGGTGATATACTTTGATCTTATTTTATTTTAAAGTCATTGAGAACACAAGTATATTAATTCTAATGACATCCGAATTCTTGAAAGACATCCTTGTCAATACGCAATGTCATCAAGATATTTAGTTTCTAGGGTTTTGCTTACAAATTGGAACAGATACTATGAGCATGAGTAAGAAAGTCTTCTAATTAAAGAAATACTAAAAGGACTTCACTACAGACAGAATATTTAGATTTAGAAGAAAGCGCTGGACACAGTATATATTTTGAAAGTGTGATTTCTGTAGGCTACCTATAACAGAGCTTTCTGTAAACACTCTCCAGGGTACTTTAAACATTTTTTATTATTAGTTATTAGTGTTTCCATGTGGAAGAGCCAAAAAACAGAGTGGGAGTGAGACGAGCTGTAATATGTTACATGAGGTTTGTTTGGCTTTGCAATACAGGTTTGAGACCCTGCTGTGTGTTTCTGATTTGCTCTATAGTGTGTCTAAACCCGCTATTGTTTATTTGCTTCTATAGTTGTCTGAGCAGCTCGATATTGTGAGCTTCACGGCCGTCCATCCTGACGAGACTTTTTCAGTCTGCTTTCGTTTAAGTGAAGGACAAAACCTCTGTAAAGCCGTGTTGAACATTATAAACCGGAACAGCCTCACACAGGCTAGTTAATTACAATTAACACTCATACATGGAGGCGCTCCTATTGAGCTACTAGTCAGATTATTAATGGATTATCAGGCCTCATGCACGTTTTGCTATTGTTGCTGTTTTTGTTTATGAGTACGCAGAACTCTGTCTGAAGTACGGCTGCAGTCTGTGAGAAGGTTGATGTGCTCTCAACTGCTTTTATCTAGAATTTTCATTACACTGTAGTGGAGAAGCATTCAAATCTAGACATGCTTAGTCTATAAGACCTTTAGTTCAGAAAGAAAAAGTTTTCAAAGGTTCTAAACATATGTGATTTGATAATTATTAAACAAAAACAAATAAAATAGCTAGCGATCTCTGCTTCTATGCATATTCAGGACTGTGAGGGCATTTCAGAGAGAGTAGAAATTAGGTTTTTTTTTTTCTGGCAGAAATTGAATATTTGATATCTGTGAAAGATATCAAATTGCAAGGGTCTGATGAAGTTGATCAAGCCTATTGTGTTTACAAGATACCACTGTTGCTTAGTTTAAAAAACACTGTTTCAGATTTTACATTACATTACATTTCATCGCTGTCCAATGAAAAATATGCATCTCTATTTTTTTCAATTTTCATGTTTCTACATCATTCGAACACGACAGCTGCCATTTACATTGTGTGATGAATGATGAACGGACCAACAGAAAGGCTCCATTGACTTCCCTTGAAAGTTAAGACAGTTTTTGGCCTCTCCTGCAAAGTTACTATTTTGGAAATACTCGTTTTTCATTGAACAGCGATGATATGCTTGCATTTGTAATTTATGAGGTTTTGGGTTACTACTTCTACTACTGAGCTGTCGCGCCCATGAGAGCTTTGCGTTTGCATTTTCGTGCTGACGGAGAGACTTTCATGAACACTGCTCTGTGGACAAAGAACATATTAAACTTAAATGAAGCATTCAAGTGTTACTGTTTTACAAGTACAGACAACAGAATACAACTGTACTGGCACAACATATTATACTGTGCATGTAGCTACAGTGTGCATTTCTGTACACAAACATGCTGTGGTATGGAAAGTGGAGAAACAGAGAGAATGCGCAAGAGACAAGAGGACAAGAAGAAAACAGGAGAGAAGTAAGTGATACGAGAAAGGTCGAAAATAGAAAATGAAGATTAGTGCACGATAAAGAGTGTGGAAGGGAACCAAGGTCAACTGAAAACTGCAGCGTCTCACTGTGACAGTGGAATTCCTGGATATAAGAATAAATGACAGAACAGTTTTAAAATGTCATATGCAAAAGTCATTTAAAAGATATGGAAAGGGAGAGGGAGAAGAGAAATGCATAACTCTTATCAGACTGGAAATCTCCGCTGGCTCTGTAATGCTCTCTAGTAGGAGTTTACACAAGGTCCCAGACATGAAACTCAAGTCTGGGAGGTCTCTCCAAGTGTCGGCTTGAATTTGAAACGAACCAATGACCGTTGTCCCTGCTGTCATCGGACCGAAACCCCACACCACCAGGAAATTATGGTTTGGCTTGCAAGAACCATTGATTCCTTCACAATCTCTCAATGTCCCGACCTGCTAAAACCAAGAAGATTAGCGGTTCCAATAATTGTGGACTGCTGGAAGTGGGACTGGAAGGCCGTTGTATGTCTAAATTTGGTGATAACTTAGACAACAATCATCCTGTGTGGTGCAATCATTCCCACATGCACAAAAGTATACAAGAGCAGATTTGTTTTGCCTGCTGCTGCTAAATCAAAGCTAATCTGAAGTATTGGGCTCTTATTGTATTTGGCAAAAATATACCATAACAATACATGACATGCTTTCCAAACAAGTTGGATTGAAACGTGCAGGGAAATAGTACTGGCACACTGTATACAGTTACAAGAAAAAAAAAAGTGTAGAATCTTTATAATTGATATACAAACAAATATAGATGAACAAACCAACAGAATGTAAACCACCACAAGCTTTAGCATAGATTCAAGTGTCTTAAACTGTACTAGAGGGATGGAACAGCCTTCCCTCTAAAAGATACTCACTTAACTGGTGTTTTGATGACGGTTCTAACCGGTGACTGTGCAGGCCAATGCACGTACCATTACCATACTGATCCAACCATATAGTCACCTGCTTGTACACTGTGGAAGAGGACTTTCTTTGGGTATAGCCACTTCATCATAGGAGAATGGCGATGAGTCACAATCACTTATTGATTTGCAGTTATCTCCTCTAGGGGGACATGTAGACACAAACCATAACAGCATACCAGCGTTACAGCGTCTCTGGGCTACATCAAATCTCTTGGCCAAGTGTTGTGTGTTCAGGCTACATTTTGACAAGACGCATGCTGCTGCTTAAAACTACACAGGCGGCACGTGGTGACACGGTTTGAACACGGAGGTCTGCTTTTTTCTCCCCCTCGCATTTATCTCTGGCTAGCCCCAGTGGTACCCCTAGCAAGAAGATCAGTGAGAAAACTTCTGCAACTTCTTTTCACAGTCCACTGGCAAACAACTCTGCCCGTTCTAAGGCAATAACCATTGCCTTATTTATTTGTAAAGATATCCAGCCTGGTTTTGGTTTCGACTAAGGAGTGCAGCAAAACATTTCTGGCACATTATATGCAGTTTCAAGGCCGGTGGTTGTACACAGAATTTTTAAAACTGATATAGGAATAAACTTAGATAAGACACCAGCAGAACGTACGCCACCATCAGCTTTGGATTAGATTCAAGTGTCTTGAACTCTACTAGAGGGACGGAACAGCCTTCCCTCTAAAAGATCTTCATTTAATTGGTGTTTTGATGATGTTAAAAAAAAGAGATCTGCCTCTTCCTCCCCCTAGCCGAAGTGGTACCCCTAGCAAAGAGACTGGTGAGCAAAGTATTGCAACTTTTTTTCACAGTCTGCTGGCTAATAGCTCTGCCTGTTTTAAGGCAATAACAGATGCCATTGTTTGACTTATTTGTAAAGATATCCAGCCTGATTTAGGGTTTGCTGTCTGCAGAAGAACCAAAAAAAACCTAACTATATGTTCTGAATTGCAGAGCATCATATATTTTTGCACTGCACTGTAAGCTGCTGAACTGCATGGTACTGAATCAAACCTTGTGAGTAATTCTGCATTGCAATGGGGTGAATCAGAGTGTATCACATTAGAAGTTGCATCACATTTATGTTTAATTTACTGAATCGGTGGCAATACACCAAGATACACATCTCATTGGCCTCAGTGATGGAGACGCACATCCCTACTATGTAGTTAAGGACTGACTGTTTTCTTGATTACATACTGCACTGACATTTTCTGTCACCTTAATACACGAGCATCACAATCACTGAACGCAAATTTCAACCTTATTTATTAACGTCTATTCCATAAATCTATATGCAGATTTCACTGTTCCTATCAATATAGGAAGATGAGTGGAATATAAAATAGAGATGGATCGATCTGCCTTTAATCATATTTGATTTTTAATCAAAATATGTGATCGGCTGATACTTCTCCAATTTAGTTGATCCCGAGAGCTGATCGATAGCGTTAAACAAATGAGCCTAATTTCTAATTTCCCTAAAGGAATCACAGTGATTGAGTTTATAGTTCTAGATAAGCAGCTCTTCTCGGCTGTAGAAGACGTTCATTCTGCCTCTTAATATTCCACCTGGATCCACGCTCTGCTGTTCCTAGTAGGAAATACTTTTCAGATGTTGCTCTTCCGGAGCTGAATCAAGCGGTTTACTCCCACATAGACCAACTTCTAATTTAGTTACAAATATTATACTGTTTCATATGAGCTTGTTAAAAATGGTAATAAACCAGTTTCCACCATGTTTCATGACTTGCTTGCGCTAAAAATATGTAGCTCTGCCGTAGCATATAGCCCCGCCCTCAATCGGTATCGGTTATTGGCTAATCATGCTGAAAGGTGATCAGCGATCGGAATCGGCCTCAAAAACTCTGATCGGTCCATCTCTAATATAAAACATACTGTGAAGTAACGTAAGACACTAATATCATATTGCTCAGCCCTAAACAGTAGTCGCTGGAAGGGCCCTTACCTTTCATTGTGCTCCTGATAGACAAGCCGGGACTTCTCTAGCAGGTACTTCTCCACGTATGCGCTGAAAGAAGAGAAAAGCTCAGTATAAGTAGCAGCTCGAAAGCCATGTACACTTTAACAAAGAACAATGACAACAGGGCAAACGGGCACGACGGCTGCACTCTCACCCTCTAACAGTGCCGCTCTCCTGGTAGTTCACTTGGATGAACTTGCCGAAGCGGCTCGAGTTGTTGTTGTGTGCGGTCTTTGCGTTTCCAAAGGCCTGGGCAAAGAAGAAGAACAACATTAGACTGTTGATGAAACAAAGTGGAAGGAGTGAAACAATGGAGCAGAGGGTAAACGAGGGGAAGGCTTGAAATCCTAACTACATAAGAGGAAAAATCCTGGCATAAACCAGATGATGGTGTTATATCTTCTACGCGTGGCTATAAGAATACTACATTTCGTATGACATCAGGAATGGAGGCCGGCTTAAATGTCAAGAGTTCTGGCGAGAACTATTCATCTCCTTGTTCAGCCAAGCAGAGGAGATAATGACCAGCACTTTCCTTGCTGTCATACAACAGTGCTGCAAAGACATCTGTCCCTAAAGCACAAATAACTCCACAGAAGGACCGAAGATTTAACCCAGGAACCAGTGCTGCTTTTCCAAATGAGCACTGCCAATGCCATCTATATCGTACAGTAGTTTGAGGGTACTACCTTGTCCACAGCTCTACACCCAAACCTTGCGCACTTGCAGCTGCTGTACATTTAAAATTGAGGGCCATTTTTCAACTGCTTGGAAGTGGGCCCGGCGGTTAAAAGATTGATACTTTTTGAGAAAGAGTGTCTACAATGTGGACGAAGAGACGGATCCTAAAGTCAAACTAATAAATTGAACAGTTTGAGCAGAGCAGCTGAACGGCGAGAGATGAGCAGAGCTGAGCTGAGCGGGGAGCCAAAGCGTAATGCGTGCCATGTGGACTGATGGAACACGTGTAGGAGCAGCTTTAATAAGAGTCCACTCTTTCCCCTTTGGCCTGTTTGTGTTGTACGGCTGCCTGGAGGGGAAGCAGTACTTTGGTGTGTATAAAAACCCTGCAGTTATTTGTAGCCCCACCACAAGTAAACAAATTCCTTGGTGAATCACTTCGAGCCGCCCCTGTTCACATGAAGGGTCCTGAATGGCTCTTGGCTCGGGGGTGCGGTGCTGTTGGTATGGAACGTTTACATAATGTAAGTTTTTTTTTTAACTGTTCTTCATGTTCTACAAACATGTTCTTCACTGAAAGTTTTGTTTGGGCGTCAAAAGTGACTTCTATTATGACAGGTATGCAGGTACAGCTACTTTTTCAATTCATCTTCTCGTTGAACACTGGTAGGCAGTTGTGCTGGTTGATGGCCGATAAATAGATAGATCTTTGATCATGGTCTACTATATCACAAAGCTAGGAAAACAAATGCAACATTTAAAACAATACACTTTGTAGACACCTGCTTGTTCAGCATTTCTTCTGAAATCAAGAGTAGGAACGTGAACACGACACTGCCACAGTAACAGGCTCTATTCGTCTGGGAAGGCATTACACAACATGTTTTAACACTGCTGTGAGGATTTGACTGAATTCAGCATTCAGAGCATTAGTAAAGTCAGGCTGGATCATCAAAGTCTGGGACAGCAGAACTACCAAACACAATTCCACTGCTCTACAGCCCAAGCCTTACACTCTTCTAGCTGATGCTTGGCATTGGCCATGGCTTATGTGCAAGTGTATCCAATTTTGGCTTTGACAGTATTTCAAAATCAGAATCAGAAATACTTTATTGATCTTTATTGAGATATATATATATATATATATATATATATATATATATATATATATATATATATATATATATATATATATATATATGTTATTATATGATAAATGTTAGTTATTATATGATAACTAATGTACTGTAATTGTAATTTCTTGACAAATCAGCCGCATGAGATTTGTCACAATTGATTTTAGTGTACCGTTTCATTTCAGCTTTCTTGCTCATTATCACATCATCTACTGCGCTGTTCATCATTCTTTATTATCCAGACTCTGTAAAGCTATAGCATTGTGTGACTATAACAGAACCATTATCTACTTATCTGAAACTTTTTAAATATTTTATTAATATCTCTGAGAGAAAAAAAAACAATGTAGAATTGCACAACAGTTATTATTAATTTATGTAATTCTGTCATTTTTACAGTCTTAATGGGCATCAGGTTCTGGTGGTAGAGCCCTAGCCAGCACATTATATGACAGGAGAGCACTGTGATGTGAAAAACAATGCAATAGCATAGTTGCCTGTAGTGAATCTGCAACTTGCCTGACTAAAATACAGTGCTCATGCTTTAAAATGTCCAAGATTATCATTATAATTATTGCAAAATTATTTAGTTAACTGTTTTTAACTACTATGCAAATATGTATTGTTCATTTTTCATTTTCCAAACTGTGTTTTATAAGCATTTTATGTTTTCATGTTATGTTATGTGAAACGTATGAAGCTTTGTCATAGCAAGGTTAGAAGAACAAGCATCTTCTTTATAGACCAAACATCTGATTTAAAATAATTGGCTCCAAAGTGGCACATTTGGTGGCCTGCTAAGACTCCAATGATGTTTATTTTAGATGTGGCCTTGCACTCATAGCAGTTACAGCGTACAGAAAATCAACTAAATCTATTTTAATCAGAAGCAATGTGGTAGCTGTTGGTCTGGCACCAAATCAAAAAGAGGAAATCGACATGTGAAAATGAAACCAACCTCACTGTGTACAATTAGTCCTCAATCTGTGGGCTGGACGAATAATGATAACTATGAACTGCTGCTGGGCTGTGCTGGGTTATTCATCATTCAAAATGGCTGCGTGTGCTGATAGGCGACAAGTTCGCATGTATGTACGTTCTTACTAAATATTGACACATGTCCAGCATCCATCCACAGCTCATTTGATCATCAGTGAGTACAATATCCAGGGCTGGAAACTGGATTCGAGATCCAGAGTTGAAGACCTCAGCTCTCAGGCATCACTGCAAAAGTGCATCTGGAGAAAGGCTGGTCAACTCCCTGTCCTCCTAGCAACCAGGCAATCATTCCCTCACTGGAGCAAAACATGCAGACACCCTGCCATGGATCAATCATACAGCCCAGCAGACATGCACACATAAAGCACACAAGGGAAATCTAGCAGAGACACACCACCCTGTTCTGACTCACACTTCCAGAATGAATTGTGTGGCTCACAGGGAAAGCTGGACCATGCAGCTTCACCACAGGTGCAGGGAACTCAGGGTTAGCAGCCATGACCTCACTCAGACTCTTCGCTCACAGCCACCATACGCATGACAAGAGATGTTAAGTAATCTCCTCAAGCGGACACTTCCGGGGGGAGGATACGTCAAACAGAGATAAATGTTACAGATGGCCACCAGATTTAGTCTGACAGACCAAATATACAATTCCTCCTTTCGCGGCTAAAGAATCAAGTGGATGTTGCACAGTTCCCCGTTTGACACGTTAATGTGCGAAGCTACAAGACCTCTGCGTATCTGGTTGTAGTTTGGCCGGCACCTCTAAGGACACAGGCCAGACGAGGACAGCCAAATTAGCTATCAAGATGTCGCGTTGTGAAGCAGGACAGAGCAGCACTGCTTATCAGTCAAGAACCTGCTTGATGGAGCAAAAAGGCAGAAGGGTCCGAGAGCTCAGACAGCAAGAAGAAACTTACCCGCGTGCCCTGCAGGCTACACTGACAGACAATTGCAGACACTTGGGCAAATATCTCAACAGTCAGCATTCCTTTTAGCTGCAGCAGAAATGTAAGCGCGCTAGCGTGCATTAAAACCAGAAGTGAGGTATGTGCTGCTGTATGCAGACATCCACCAGGAATAGGTAGAGCTGGGTGATATGACCTTAAAATATCTGATCTGATAAAATCTTTTATCTTTTTAGTTTTTTTTCCTACTAAAAATTAAACTACAGGTGACAAAGAAATAGTTCAAAACAAGCTTCACCTTTATTTTGTTTGCATTAAAATTTTCCTTTTAGGGTTAAAGTTAAAGCACATACTTCTAAAAGTCTAAAACTTTCAACATGTTAACGAAGCCTGACTTTTCCACCGTATATATATGGCCACCATGTCTTTGCTATGGCATCTATGATCGCCTTCCAACGTGCCCCTTTCTTGTCATACGGCACCAAGTTGGAAAATGTGTTGGGACGTTTGCTTGCTATATTTTGGGTGGTGTGCTAGCAGAGCGGTTGTTTCCATTCATTTTTTTTTATTCCGCACTTCTCCCACTCTGTTTAAGGTGTTGGAATAAATTTGTCGTTTTCAAACACACCTTACAGCGAGGGCTTGTTTGGTCCGTGTCCGACAATTAATGCCAAAGTTTCTCCTTTCTTGGGTGCAAATTCCGGCTGCCATATTGTTTGTGGGTGTCTATGGCAAGCGTGGAGAGGGAGGGGGGGGTCACTCTGAAATATGAAAGCCCAAAGGGGAGCGTCGTTGGGGAAGTTAAAACTGAGAGAAAAACGATTTTTATAAAACACATCGTACTATAAATTCAAAATAATAGATAAAATGGATTTAACGCCCAGCTCTAGGAGGTTGGAAGACCATATTTACTAGGTAAGTACGCATGCAGACAGCTTAGCCAGCTTCATATCTGCAGCAGTAAATCTGAACTGGATTGTAATGATGGAGCAGCTGTGACATCTTTCACTGTGCCCTTCTCCCAGTGGAGTAAACATTGCAGTGGCCCATCAGATACTGAAACAGAACGTGTTAGGAGGGGCTGTGGCAGAGACTGGTGCGCATATGAACCAAATGGGATGATCAAACGTGAAAACATGACGATCGTAACTCTTCCCAGCGCTGAACACGCGGGAATGTTCAGCAAACATTTCTGGAGGACAACCGGAGAGACCTTCCATCCAGAAATGACGATCTCTCCCAAGAGCTCCACACTGTAGCAGTTAAACCATTACAGCACTCTGCTTTTGTCTCTGTCTCTGTCCCACAGAGTCACACACTCATACTGAAGTTTGCTGCAAGCATACGCCACGTGGCCTCATGAACTGCAACAGCTATATTATCTCCAGAGAGTGGAGGGAAAAAGAGGTGTTAACACCCTAACCATCTCAAGGTCATGTGTGTATGTATACAAAACTGTTGGGCTGAAATAAATATTTAACACTACTGAGGATGTCGTCAGCGAAGAATTGTTGACAAATTTCGGATTTCGTTTTCAAAGTGATGTCTAAGCTGGTGTAAGTTAATGACCTTCACCTTAGGACAGTAGAACTTCACGTATTGCATCATACCTATGTAAGCAGGTAACGAAAGAAAAAGGCAGAAAGTATATATTAGAAACGAAAGATGCGATCGGCTAGGTATTGGTATCGGCCGATTTTTAATCAAAATATGTGATCGGCCGATATTTCTCCAATTTAGAGCCAATCCTGAGAGCCGATCGATGGCGTTAAACAAATGAGCCTAATTTCTGTATTTCCAGCTAGCGTTTCATCCAGGAAAAGAAGAGCCCTCTCCCTGCAATTCCTATCTGAACCACTAGGTGGACATACACACCCTTTTATTTTCCACAGACTGACTGAAGCAGCGGCCTCACGAGAAAAGCATGCGCTGATAGAAAGACTGTCCGTCTGGCAGTTGTTTACCGTACGTGACAGACTCATCCAGGACGTTTTTAAAATGTGTAAAATCAGTGTGTCTCGCTGAGGAACCAAGACAAAGACATTTAACATTAACTACTAATCTGATACAGCACTGCACACAGCTGAATACAGTGAGTATCAGGAAACAGCAGAGCTAGCACTCACAGCTAACACAAAACAAACAACCCAGAACAGATAATAACCCAGTACAGACCAGATCTGACCGGTACAAACAGAACAGCACTAACAATTCAAGATCTACATTTAATTATTGCTAATTGTCGTTTAAAATAACAGAGTCTGCGTTTAATGACTGCAGTTTTGACTGCATTTATTTAATTAGCTTTGTAAATTAAGGGTCTAAATGTAATGATTACAGTTTTGGGGATATTTGTTTGATTTACTTTGTTCATTTACTGATAATTTTGTTAAAAATATTATGCTGTTTCACATGAGCTCGTTAAAAATGGTAATGAATCAGTTTCAACCATGTTTCATGACTTGCTTGCGCTAAAATAACTACACGTAGCCTGCCGTGGCGTATACCCTGTCCTCGATCGGTATCGGCTATTGGCCGAGATATATATATATGTGTGTGTGTGTGTGTGTGTGTGTGTATAATAAGTGTAATAACATACAATTTGAGAATGTTTTCTTAACATAAAAAGTGGATAAACAGAATAAAGCACTTAAATACAACGTATACAAGTCTGACTTTCCACAAAAGCACATCATCACTTGTTCCAACACCAAAGCAAAAAACGTGATGTCAGCTCTGCAGCAGTAGAACAGTCAGTAACTGTAGCTTTCTCTCCTGCTGGTGTGCCGACAAACCAATCTAATATCTGTCTTAATAAACAAACATTACTCTCATCACTAAAAAGGCCTCATGTTACATTACTAATGTATCATTCGTATCATTCTCTGTGAATTAGAAGTATTTTAGCAGCTACTTATTAGTCAACTATTAGTCAATTCATTCAGATAAATAATTAAATATTAAAATACCAGTTTTTCCTCTATAATTTCAACAGTGAAAATAGCCAAATGTAACTAGTGAACGGCTAGACTTCAACATCTAAGTAAAGGGCACACATAGCAACTAAGCAGACAGATGGGTCCGCTTTAAAGCCTTTGTTGCTAATAACGAACTAATAGACAGCTAATCGGCCCACTTCTGACCACTTTAGGCTTGTACCTTCATAGTTGCGTGAAATGACCAGAATTTGTAATTAAATTGTCAATTGCAATTATGTACCCAGTAAACAACTGACAGACAGAGTTTGAGTAAACACAATCACTCTAATCACACTGTGGATGGATGCTGTCGCATTGTCACAGTCAGAACTGTGTCACTTTAATCAAACTGTAGGTGCTGGCCTTGTCTGGTGCAGCTCAACAGCTTTAGCGTTCCTGGTGTCCAGACAGCCCAGACAGGAGCAATAGAATCACGCCAGAGAGAGCGAGTAGTGGCCTACTGGTACAAAAGTCATGCGGACGCCAAGCCGTTTCACTCTTGTGCCCAAGCTGCCAGAATGAAGTCCAAAAGTGAAGAAAAAGCCACAGGTAGCTGTGACGTCATCTAATTTGCTGTATTGCGTCACCAGGCGAGGGCAGAAAGACAGCCGCAGTAATATGTGCCACATGGGCGTGGCAGGTTTTCAGAGTACATTACTATTCCTGAGGCAGCGCGCCATATAAACTGCCTTTAATATCAAGAAAGTGCTTTTCTTGGATCTGTGTCAACATTCCTATAAAGAACAAAACACACCAAGTTAAAGAGGTGCTGGAGACTCAACCTGGCTCAACATCAACAGCGGATTATTCCAATTGCTTCAATCTGAAAACGTCCCACGGAATTTGAACACTAAGAAAGCTACTGAGACAAAGTGGATGAAAGTGGAGGTTTAACTGAAGCTGTGTTTGTTTTATTGCTTACCACAGACCAGTGTCTGTCCTCCATCTCTAGCACACTTCTTAATCTGCTCTTGCACATCCAACAAGCTGGAACATTACAGGAGGCCGCAGTGTTACTGTATTTTCATATTTCCGTCCTCGTTTTTTAGACTCTAGCTCTGCATTCTCTTCACGGCAACTGCATAGTCTACACCTCACGCTCAGGTCTTTCCCTGCACTACAGTGAGGTGTAAAAAAAAACCAATAAGGCAGATTTTGTTCTAAACGGGTCAGAAATCTACACATGCCTCTTCATCTACCTCCTTTTGAGCTGGTTATAGATTAGAGTAGGTCATGGCTACTCATGCAACCAGTGGATTAAGCTCATCTGTACGTGCGGTGTTGTATTCCATCAATAGTAATACTGTCGCGTGTGTAAGTATTCAGGCCAGTGTGAGGTCACGCTAAGCTGAACTGTGCCTGTGGGTCTCTCTGACTCACATGTTCCTGACCGCGGCAGAACAGCACACTACAAAAGGCGCCGCCTGAAACTGCAGAAACCATCGGACGTGCAAGAGCAATTACATCCTGACAAGCATACAGGTCCTATTTTATCCAGGGCCTAATATGTCATCCGTTTAGACTGAAGTACGTCTGCACAATATGAACCAAATACTAGTTTTGCTTCACATCCTCTATATTAATCCACACCAGAACTAAATCTGTTTCTCTACTCTTTCTGAGATAATGACCAGTCCTGCCCAACACTGCTGGAGGACTGAGCACCAGGGCCTCCTCATCACCTGGCACCAACTAGTTCTCCTCTTCATTCATGCCATCTGATACTGCATCACTGTATCATCCAGATGTAGCACCTGGGCAGTTTCTAAAGCTTTTACTATTCAGACTCTCTTAGTTCTAGTTTGAATTTAGTTTAATAAACTGTAAATACTGTTTGAGAACGGCTCTCCTCTTGTGAGTCATGGTTCCACCCAATGTTTCTTCCTCCAGTCAGAGGAAGTTTTTCCTTGCCACCGTCACCTCTTCTTGCTTACAGGGGATACATGTTATGATGTGATTTTTTCATGTTTTTAAACATCTGTAAATAGGGGTGTGTTTAAAAAAAATGGATTTTTCGAATCAAATCGATCTCCCTTTTGAATAATCCGATATCGATTCGTATAAACCCGAGATCGACCTTTAAAATTAGCATTTCAGCCCCGCACATCAGTTCAGCATGGCTGGAGCACAAGGGAAGGCGCCCCAGAACTTGAAAGCAGATGTCTGGCTACATTTTGGATTCAGAAACCATGACGATATATAAACATATAAACACTAATGTTTTTAGTAATGCTAGGTTGAGTGTTCCTTGTGCATTTACCACATTAGTTCTCTGAAAATCTCTTTACATATTCAAACAAAACATATTATTGTAACTGAAATATCCCTAAATGAATCGATATTGAATTGAATCGAATCGGAAATGGAATTGAATTGGGACCTTATGAATCAGGATTGAATAGATCCGGGCATCAGTGGCGATACCCAGCCCTATCTGTAAAGTTGCTTTGTGACAACATCATTGTAAAAGAGCTACACAAATAAATTTGACTAGTTTTGCAATAATACTGCTACGTTTTATTTGCCTTGCACTATACTACAAACGTTTTTCACTCTAATTGTGCACTTTTGTGCTTCAGACGGTGACTAAAATGGTCACGATAGTCACAAACATTAATTTGCAAGTAATTGGTTTACCAGTGGTGACCAATAACACTTTTGTTTACCAAGTTTCTTTATGAAATGATTCGTTCACTATTATTCTACACATAATTTATTTGTTACATTATCTTTTCATCTTACTATGCAACAGGTGGGCTATAGCGCCCAATCACGTGATTCTACATACCAACGTTGTCCAATGAACAACAGGTATCTCAATTTTTGTCAATTTTCGTTTTTCATCATTTGAACATGACAACTACCACTGACATCATGTCTAATCTCTATGATAAATGGACCAATAGAAATGCTTTAAAATCACTTGGAAAAAGATCTGGTTCTATTGACTTCCATTAAAAGCCTCTCCTGTAAGGTTCCTTGTTTTTCTTTGAACAGCGATGTTATAAAAAACACAGCAGTAAAATACGAAAACCAAAGCAGCTTAGCTTCTTGCGAGGAAAGACTTAAAAACACAACCATTTACAGCACTTTGTTCAAAAGGACAACCACAGAATTGCATTTTATAACTTTATGGCTTCAGAAATTTCCCCGGCTCAGCCACAGTTACATACAGCAGGCAAATGTATAACCATTATTGTAAAGACGGCTCCTGAGAAACCTCTTTTACTCTGTGCGGTGCATGCAAACAAAAACAGTAGAGAAAGAATTCAAATAAGTAGAATTTTTATTGAGTAAGGAGGGCGCATCACTTAATCCTGAGCCCTCTGTTAAACGCTGGTTAACATCAAACAGAACAAAAAGGCATATAAACCACACTGGGTGGTCAGGAAGTGGGTTTCTGACTCTCCTTTGCTGTGTTGACAAAGGGGAAAAAAAAAAATTAATGGGAGTGGTCTGATATGGGGTGTAAACACATTTGGCTTTCCAGTAGGGGTGTAAGAAAATATCAAAATATTGAATATTGGGACATTATGTTTAGTGATACTTTATCGATTCTGAAAAACATAGTACTGATTATTAATTAATACTTCACATGCAAAAATTCCTGCCATTCCTTCCTGTTTTCAGCTCCACCCCAACATTAACAAGCAGCACAAGGGCGCAATGCTATTGTAAGCATTGGCAAACCTGTTTTTTACAGTGGTGTGTTTAAATTGTAGAATTTAAAAAAAATCACAATACATTACTTTGTTTACAATATTGCAATATATCACAATACATAGAATCGTGACCCCTATATCACGATATGCATTGTATCGCCAGGTTCTTGCCAATACACTCCAGCCTTACTCTCCAAGACACAGTCTACAACCAAAACTCCTAGTACAACAGAAACTCCTCCCCATGCCATATGTCATGTGACAGACACGACTATGCAAAACAAAACTGCCTGGTTTACAGGAATCTGGCAAACTTTACACAACTATCTAAAGAGCTCTCTCTCTGAGTTCGAGTTCGCAATCCACTCAATTGGAGACACATTTCACTACTGACTTATTAGGATACAATCCCGATACTAGTCACATGAAGTGAACCAGGTGTCTGAACCAGAGATCTAATCGGTATGATGGAAATGCTTTATAAAACCTGGAAACAAACTAAACCTCCCCTTTTAGTCCTCATTGCTCACTATCAGTTCAACACGGAGTGTTTCACAAGCAGAGAACCAACAGTGTACTAACTAATCTGATCACGCTACATGCAAAAATATAAAAATGATACAAATTATGTTAAATATAAATAGTCCACCTGTAGAACAAGAGTAAAATAAGGGTAAATACAAAAAAACTATGATAAAAACTATTTAAGAATGTTCTAACTATTAAAAAAAGTCAAATGCTAGACACACATAACAAGCTGCAGTAACATTCTCACATCCAGTACCACACCACTCGAGTTACGTAGTGCTGGGAAAGTGGGTGCCCAGGCAAGATCTGGCCACAATATGGGTGACGTGATCTCCAGCGATGAGTGCACAGAGCAGAGGGCTGCAGCCGCAATAGTCTTACGAACACACCATCCACGGCAGCCACGTAATTAAACAAATAAAATGAAGGGAAGAAAGATCCCAGCTTAGCTCCAGCCTCTGGATGTAATTAAAACCTCCACCCAGAGCAAAACGCTGCACATCTGACATTGGCCAGCGCTAAGTATTTATGTGAAGCTCTTTGCACGCAAACACGTCCATGACCAAAACAGTCAACTAGAGCGATGACCCACGTAGGAAGAAATGTC